>OY812999.1:13281286-13308786 GCA_963681545.1 Germaria angustata | reverse complement strand
GTATACATACATATATTAATAATTATTATTTAAAACTTATAATATTTAAAAAATTTACGCAGCTAAGTAGAAATAAGAATGATATTTTCAATTAATTGAAATATTTTATTGAGTTTGTCTTCTTAAAAAAAAAAACAATATATTTTTTGTTATTTTTTTGATTTTTCAATATTTCAACACCCTGTGCAATTAAGGCCTTAAGTGAACTCAGTTTACTGTGCAAAAACACAATAAATTGTTCGATAAGTACATAATTTTATAAGTACATAATTTTATAAAATTTATTTAGTGAAGAGAAAAATTTCTCTACAATGACAAATTAAATATAAAAAAAATATTTATCAAATTTGTTATTCGAGATAGTCTCCAAAAGAACTATTTTAATATTCTATTGTTTGTTGTTGGCTTAGCTATGTATATGCCTGCATTTCATTGGCGCTAACCAAATCATCAGTACCATTTTAGCCAAATCATGATTGAAAAGCATTCAAGCTAGTATACTTATGCCATAGACTACAAATATTATATGAGAATTCAAACAGAATTCAATCATATTTTTCTATTTGTAATCAACAAAAAACACATAAGTATAATAGCTTTAGAAAGCTTGATAAGTTATTTAACAAAAAATTCAAACAAAAAAATCAAACAAAAAATTATTGACGCAATTATATTACGATCTTGGCGACAATGTATTAACAAAACATTAATCACGATACAAAAATAACTTCATAGGCCATTGAGATGTTATCATCTTCAAAAATACAACCAAAGTTATTTTATTGCAAAAGAAAAATTATTCGTTTGTAATCAAAGTCAGTTTGAAAAGAAACCAAATAGGTATTATTCATCTGTACATACTAAGTTATACATTAAACGAATTTGTTGGGCTGCAAATACTATTCCTGTAAAAAAGGACTTCCAATCGTGCCAATTATATACACAACTTGTGAGTGATTTGCATTTATCTATTCCAATTATTTTAACATAGGTTTATCACTGAATCTGAAGTCATGTTCAAGATGTTATAAAAAAAATTATTTTAAGTACTTCAAATACTATTCGTCCATACTTAATACACATTTAATTTATTAATTGTTCACCCATACGACTTAACAATGGGTTTTGTAAAAACTTACTTTAGGGAAAATTAAAAACAATGTAAATATAAATGGTAAGATCTTAAGGATAATTAGAATTCGGGGGATCAACACGCTCATTCGCTATCACCAATTGTCACAGATATCATTTCTAAATTATATTTCATGTATTTTTTCTAGTAGACACTCTCCGATGAATAAGAACCTGATTCCAAATCATTGCACCTACCGATGTACACCTGTGACCGAATTATCTGTCATCTTTTTAATTATGGTCAGAAAAATTTCACAACATTTAAAAGTCATGGTCTAAAAATGGGATAAATCACACCTCTTGTGGTATTATTATATGCACTAAAATACTATCTGTGTGCCAAATTCCATTCAAATTCGCTCAACCACTTGTGTGTGATTGAGTTCAAAACATATAAAAATTACCACAACAGTCCATAAATAGCCAAATCAAATCCTTTACCGTTAACAATTAACCTTACATGTTAATCCACGCAATAAGCTATATGTGTGCCAAATTCTATTCAAATCTGTTCAGTCGCTTACGCCTGATTTCCAATTATGAGAATTATGTCCATTAGTTACCAAGTCCTTTATTAAAAACTATGAGCTATCCGAGCATCAAATTTCAAAATCATTTTTGTATTGTAAGTAAGTAAGTAAGTAAGTAATGAAATGGGGTTTGGCCCAGGATAGCCTTTTGCACTGCGACCATTGCTGATCTATTGTGCTTCCCCTGTCCTTAACAGTTTAATACGTTCGCAAATAGGATCAGCTCCTTCAGTGGGAGCATTAGCAGATCCTCTTCACTCAGCGTATATGCATGTAGAGTCCTGTGTCTCCTGTGGCACAATGCCCCACAATTTGTTATCAAGTGTTCCATCGACTCCTCATCTTCACCGCAAAATCTGCAGATGTCCGTGTCAGATAAGCCCATTCTGTATAGGTGGGCTTTGCAGGTGTAATGGCCTGTGAGCGCCCCTACCAGCGTCCGTAGGCTTTTTCTGTCCAGTCTTAGAGCCAGATCCGCCCTCCCAGCGTCAAAGCGTAGGAATTTCTTGGAGTGACATAATCCATTGATGTCATTCCAATGTTGTGCAATCCTGGACGATGTCCATTTCGAAATCTCCCCTTTAAGGAGACTTTTGTTGAAACCAAAAGAAGGGGTGGGTCCAATGAAGTTTCCCTCAGCCCCTCTTCTCGCACAGATGTCCGCCATCTCATTCCCGGCATGCCCCTGATGCCCTGGTACCCATATCAGAGTAATCTGATTATGAGTCGCCAGGTCATTGAGCCTGTTTTGACATTCCAGTAATAATCTGGACATGTACGTACAGCCTCTCAGGGCCTTAAGAACCGATTGGCTGTCCGAGAATATCTTAACCCGTATTCCCCTGTGTCCTCTCTCGGATAGGATCTCCACAGTTTCCAGTATCGCGTAAAGTTCCGCTTGGAAAATTGTCGTATCCTTGCTCAATGTTATAGACCTGTGTGCTCTAGGCCCCACTATTCCCGCCCCAACTCCTTGGAGCGTTTTTGAGCCGTCCGTGTACCACATTTGCGATCCATCTCTTAGCCATCCTGGGTTTGCGCACCATTCTTCTCTTGTGGGGAAGAGGACCCTGTATTTCCTGTCGAAACAGTATACCGGGTCCATATGGTCGCCCGCCTGAGACATATCAAGTATGTCCCCGATTCCCCTGAGGATAGCCAGATGATCAGTTAGGTTTCCCGCCCTAAGGTTCTCTTTTCCGTAGATAGAGATTGCCCTTATAGCTGCCTCCTCTTGTATAGCCAGATGGAGCGGTGCAAGGTTCAGAAGAGCTTCCATACCCAACGTTGGGGTTGTTTTCATGGCCCCTGTGACGCATAGGCATGCAAGTCTTTGTAACCTGCACAGTCTCGATATAGTTGTCCGTTGCTCAGTCTTCCTCCACCATACCAGAGCCCCGTACAGTATGGTTGGTCTCACCATCTGGATATATATCCAGAAGGTCATTTTGGGGCTCAGACCCCAGGATCTGCCAAGTAGTTGCCTCGCTGTCCAAAGGCTCCTCGTGGCCTTTCCCAGTACTGACTCGAGGTGCGGTTCCCAAGTGAGTTTCATATCCAAGACGAGACCCAGATATTTTACCCTCTCCTTGGGAACTATCTCGATGCCACCCATCCAGAGACTGGGTAAATTAATCACCCTTTTCCTGGTAAATGGTACAATGATCGTCTTCGCTGGGTTAACAGATAGCCCTTCCGAAGTGCACCATTCATGCATCTTGTCTAGGGCGTCTTGCATTTGGTCCGTAATCGTCCCTGCATGGTTCCCCCTGATTATTACGGAGATATCGTCCGCATAGCCGATGGTTCTGTGTCCCCTCCGGTTAAGTAGCCCGATCAGGTCATCCACTAATACAGACCATAGAAGGGGAGATAATACTCCGCCCTGTGGGCATCCCTTAACCGCGGTGACTGTGAGATCCGTGGATCCAAGTGAGGCCCTAATCGACCTTTGGTTCAGCATGCAGCTGACCCATCGTACTATCACAGGATCAGCTCCTCTAGTAGTGAGTGCTGTTTCCATTGCGTGGAAGTTCGCATTGTCGAAGGCACCCTCAATGTCCATGAATGCACACAGGGCTATTTCCTTCGATTCCATGGCCTTTTCAATATCCCGAACAATATTGTGCAGTGCCGTGGTAGTTGATTTGCCCTTCTGGTAGGCAAATTGGAGCCTATGCAGAGGTCTCATGGAAAGTACCTCCGTCCTGAGGTATTGGTCCAATAGTTTTTCAATCGTCTTCAACATAAAAGATGATAGACTAATTGGTCTGTAGGACTTGGGAGATTCTGGGGGTTTGTTTCCACCCTTGGGTATGAATATAACCCCTACCGCTCTCCAAGTCCTTGGGACATGTCCTATTGTTAAACTTGATCGAAATATGTTAACCATCTTCCGATAGAGGATGGTACCACCTCTTGACAACAGGGCCGGAAAGATACCATCCGGCCCCGGTGATTTGTAAGGTCTGAAAGAATTTACAGCCCATTTTATCCTCTCAAAGGTCACTATTTTCCTGATGACCTGGTTCGTCGCCCTTCGCTGAGCATGCGGCCATGCCGCTGGAGTTTCAGCGTCCGAAGCTCCAAACCTGCAATCAGGAAAGTGAGTTCTAAGTAGAAGCTCTAGTGTCCCTTTGAAAGTATCTGTATAGGTGCCGTCTGGCCCCTTCAGTGTGCTTATCGGGTTCGTGCCCCCCTTCGAAAGTGCTTTGTGCAGCCTGGCTGTGGCCGGGACGTCCTTAAGATCTTCACAGAAAAGTTTCCATGATTTTCTCTTGGACTTCCTTAGCTCCTTGTTGTAAGTGGTTAGGGCCTCTCTGTACTCTTCCCAATTTCCAGTTTGTTTGGCTCTGTTGAATTCCAGTCTTGCCTTTCTTCGCAGTTTCCCAAGATTTCTGTTCCACCAAGGTACCCTCTTCGTGGAGGATTTTATCCTGACAGGACAGTTGTCTTGAAATGAGGATATGATTGCATCAGTTAGTCTCTCGACTGATGCATCCAGTTCCTCAGGTGATGTAATGGAAAATGTGTTTCCAGTGATCCTGGACTGCAGATCCTGCGAGTATTTTATCCAATCTGTTGCCCTGGGGTTTCTGTAGAGCGATTGACTCTTCACCAATCCCCTAACTTCAAAAAGGATGTGTTTATGATCCGACATGGAGTCCCCTTCAGAGACCTTCCAATCCCTGATCATATCAAGTGATTTGTTAGTTATAAGTGTCAGATCGAGAACCTCTTCTCTGATGGCGTTGCAAAACGTTGGGCTATTCCCCCTATTTGCAATCCCCATGTTAGTAAGTAATAAGTATTCTAAGAGTGACTCACCTCTTTTATTTGTATCAGTGCTTCCCCATACTGTATTGTGGGCATTCGCATCACAGCCAATGATGAGGGTTTTCCTATGGCATTTACAGTAATCCACTAGTCCCTTTATTTTCAGAGGTGGTGCTTCGTCTGTGTCCCCCGGGAAGTAGGCTGAGGCAATAACAACCTCTATCCTGTTTCCATTGGAGTCCAACTCGACTAGCGCCACTGCACTGTCGCCATCCATAAATTCTGTAAGAGGCAAGTAATTAATATTGGTGTTTATGATAAGCGCAGCCCTTGGTTTGACTGCGCGCGTGTCATAAATTACCTGAGTGTTTTGTATATTGAGGCCTCGTATGCGGCCTCTTGATATCCAGGGCTCTTGTATAAGCCCTATGTTGATGGTGCCAGCAGCAAATCTTCTGCTAATTTCAGCTGATGCAGCCTTAGCATGATGAAGATTTGCCTGGATGCACCTCATTTTGTAGTTTCTGATGTGGAAGGAGGGCTTTCGTCCTCTTCTTCCAACTCCACTGCCTCCATCTGTTGAACAAGCGCATCCGCATTTATGTTCTCAGCCTTAAGCCTGAGTACAACTTGGCCAAACCGGAAGTTTAGCTTCCCTTTTGACTTCGTCACACTAGCTGCTGATTTTTGGTCCACGGAAAGAACCAACGTGACCAGAGAGCCTTTTTCGGCTCTTTTTAATAAACGCCACGTTTCGACGAGGAGACCCTGATTCTGTCCCTGTAACAGATCCAAGATCTTGCTCGTCTCCAGCGTAGTCGAGTTTGGGAAGTATC
This sequence comes from Germaria angustata, assembly GCA_963681545.1. Classification (NCBI taxonomy): domain Eukaryota; kingdom Metazoa; phylum Arthropoda; class Insecta; order Diptera; family Tachinidae; genus Germaria; species Germaria angustata. Next base: position 13,303,010 of record OY812999.1, on the reverse strand, counting down.
CCACTGCAATGCGAGATTGAGGAATCTTATGTTCCTCTATGGCATTCAGTGAGATTCCCTCCCATGGTGATGTGTCGGTGATATTTGTTTTCACCCACTCAGCTGACATGCTGTCCTTACAGTGCAAGACTAGGTATCCTGCCTTGTAAGTACAGCCAAGAAAAGCAGGTTTTATGGCCTGATCTTTGCCAGCTACAATTTTTTCCAGAATCATATTCTGGATGGAGTCCATTTGCTGGGTTGTGAGGGACGTATTTGGATAGTCCCTTGCTAGAACCGCAGTCTTGACTCCCATTGTTATGTCCTTATATGAGGCAGTGGGCCGCCTCTGTATGGACACCGATGGGTTGTCTGACTGCTTTGATTTAGCAGCTTGCGAGGTGGATGGTTTTTTATCATCCTTTATCCTCTTTTTCAGTGAGGATTCAGGTGGCGTCTCCTCTTCAGACCTTTGCCTTTTTGGGCCATGTTTAATGCCCCCAGGTTTCTGGTCTACGGCCATAGGCTGCAAGGCCTTGGCGTATGCCTCCTCCTTGCTAAGGCCCTTCTTGATTAGATATGCCAGCCTTTTCTTCCCTGCACCACTGAGTCTCTTTGGCCTCTCTTCATTTTTTTCTTTACTGGGAGTTACTCCCGCCCCAGTTTCATTTGAGGGCTTTTCTGCCTCTTTATTTTTTTGAGGTATGTGTGCCTCTGCGTTATTTTTTGTTTTATTTTTTTTGTGTACATTCATTTTTGTTCCCACGAGTAAAGGGGAAAAAAACGGTCAACTACGCCAGAGCCCCGGTAACGCAGTAAGGCATTTATTGAAATGGGACCTCGCCTGTGCATCCCAAGTCCGCATATTAGGAACTAGTTAACCCACTAGCCATTCATCCCTCGAGATATGCTGTTCCCTCTTGGATTGGGGTTTATTTAGAGTTTTCTCTCTTAGCCCGACTATATTTGCCAAGTACCCTGCAGAGACATGACCGTACTGGGTCCCTGTTACCGGTGGCCACCACGAGGAGGTTATAGCCGCACTTCTGCACAGCCTAGCAGTTACGGCACAGTGAAAAACACTGCGTTATTCCCCCTACATAAGCTGGCAGCTAGACCACCTTTTTGTATTGTAGCGACAACTCGCTACAAATTAAGTTTAATCGTAATTATTTATATGAAATATTTGTACAACATTGATGGGGCAGTAGAAGTTGTTCATTATACGCGATAATAAGTTATAACCGGTGTATGTTATCACCGAACTTCACTGTATATAAGTACATATGTTCAAACTGGGACAATTATATTATATTATATAATTGGAAATCACAGATGTATATTATCCTTTAAACAGTCATGAACAAATATATATATATATATATATATATATATATATATATATATATATATATATATATATATATATATATATATATACAAATTAAAGTACAACAAAAAACTGAATCGTGCTGGCTGCTGGAAAATTATTGAAAAAGTATGAATACAAATACGATTTGTATATTTCTGTTTTTCAAGAGTTTATTATTTTATTTCACCCACAAATTTAAAAACGAGGAATGGTATATTTGAGTTCTCACATATGTACATTGTACATATATACTTTATGTAATGTGTTTTTAAATGCGGTTGAATACTTGTACAAAATATTTATTGCATACATTTGTTTATTTTTTCAATTTCTTTATAAGTATTTATGTATATTGCGCTGTTGTTGTTTTTTTTTTTTGTTATCCGTTGTTAAAAGTTGAAAGAAACAATATTTTTTAACTATTTGAACAAAACGACCTAAATAAACAGGTCAAAGACATTTATTTCATCTATATATTGCTAAAAAAATATTTGAAAAAATAGCTCAATGCTAAAAAAAAGATTTAATACTTTTCGTTTGCTTAGTTTACTCGCTCTTAGATCATGGAATATTTAGTTGGCTCGTAAAAATAATAAACAAAACTCGTAATCGTTTCCTATACTACCATACTTATTGGTGGCGATGATGATCTGATAGGAAAATTATACCGATCACGAAACTACACTTTTAACGAGTCGATATTGTAAAAAATTTGTTATAAATCAGAATTTGTAAACAAGTATAAAAATTTATTGATAATTCTTTTTGTTTACCATCACATTACGCATTTAATATATATGTGTATATAAATATAAATATATATTATATATATATATATATATATATATATATATATATATATATATATATATATATATATATATATATATATATATATAATATTTCTTACGAAGTAAACTAAATCTGATTTATTTAATATAAAATATGTACTTATATTTATCCTTAACCGCTAAAGAAATGTACTCGTAAGTGACAAATGCATAATTTTATAGGATAATCATTTTTATTAATTGCCTTTCTACTAAGTTGTAGGCCTACTGTAAATTTGATTTTGCTGTAAGTTTTTGTTTTGTCTTTTCATAGTTTGAACATTTTCAGAATTAATTTTGATGATGCTGAGCTATCGATTGTGATGAAAAAGTGAAGATCAGAAATTCTGCCAACTACATTTTTTGGCGATATATATTGTACTCCCAGGGTGCTTCGATAGGCTTGTCTGCTTTATTTGAAACCAACGAAATTCTTTGTTACTATGGTGGTTAAATCGAAGTTATAGTACGAGTATAATTTATAATTATTTTCACAACATAAAAAATATTCTTAATATTAATAAGAATTTCCATTGTTTGTTGTGGCTTTAGTTGTTCATATGGCGGCATTTCATTGATCGCTAAACCAATATCAAGTATTAATAAAAATATATTAATTTGCAAATTGTAAATGCGAACTATTTTCTGATTTCACTTTGCATTGAAGTGTTGCTGAAAAATACCGGGACTTTTCTGCATGTGTAACAAATAATTATCTGTTTAAAAATTATTTAATGTAACACGGATGTATAAGGATGTTTTTAATATACGTATGTATATTGTGTACGTGTATTATGTTTGTGTTTGTAGCAAGCTCGTATAGTATTTGTAGTCTGTGGCATAAGTATACGAGCTTGAAAGCTTTTCAGTCATGATTTGGCTAAAAGGGTACTAATGATTTGGTTAGCGCCAATGAAATGCGGGCATATACCCAGCTAAGCCAACAACAAACAATAATATATATATATATATATATATATATATATATATATATATATATAATTTGAACGGTGTAGCGCATGGCTTTTGTTTCAAAGTGATCGATATTAATTTAGATTTTTACTATTTTCAATCAAAACCATATTTTTTAATTTTTCGGAACTTCTTCTCAGTTTCTTGCTACTTATTTTAGTTTAATTAATTTTAGTGATTGTTTTTCAAATTAATTAGTAATTTTTGAAAATTTTCGTTATGAAAGAGATTTTAAAATTATTTACCCTGTATTTCAAATTACATACAAATGTTTCATTCAACATTTGATTCCAAATTATTTTAACATGAACATTTACTGATTATATAATTGTGCATGTGTTTTATGTTTGTTTTGGTGTAACTATTTGAAATGCTTGTAACTGATACTGAACAAATTTTAATAATACACATATCATCCCACCTAAAAAAATATATTTGAGCGCAAAATCGAACCAAAATATTTCCTAAACGTATTAATATGTATACATTTGATTACTTAAAATACAGTAAAAGCTCAGATAAGGCGAAACTTATTTTTGGTAAAGCTTTGATCCGTTAGATATACTAAGAAAGGATGAAAAAATTTAAGAATATCGCACTTTCTTCAATATTCGAAAATAAATATTGCGTAATTGTAGCTGTTTTGAAAACGCTGGCAAGCAGGCATTGTATTTGGAGACAAAAAACATCAACTGTTTGCTCACTGCAGATTTTTATCTAAAATTAATGATGACTTGGCATGTTGGATGTAATCTTGTGTGGTACACAGTGTCCATGACTTGAACTTTCACTATACTACCTCAAATTACAGTGTTGAGTTTGCTTGCTACACTCGGTTGATGGTAATAACTAGAACACACACGCATATATATATATATATATATATATATATATATATATATATATATATATATATATATATATATATATATATTCGTTCCCCTGACTGTGCCGGCCTGTGCAGTGGCAATTAATAAAAAATATAATACATATACTATACATATATGTACTACACATACTACCATGAGAAAATTTTTCAAATGCCTGTAGTCTATCAGTTACATTATACGAGTGAACAATTACAATTGTATAACTAATCGTATAAGTATTTGTAAAGATAAAAAAGCGTATACGCCTTCCAATTGCTAATTATGTTTTTTAAATAATGTTTGCTCTCTAGTTTAGTTCAATTTTTAAGCTCATCACGATAAAACATGTTCTGCGCTTTCCAAAAGTGTTTATTGACTTTACTGGCATTAGGACGTTCCACACAGTCAACCAAATGGTTGATTGACAGTCCTGGATTTAATGATCCTTCGATCTGGTTGGATGAATACATTCCTTGTGCAAAAGAGAATGTAATATTTCCCCAAACATATCAGGCGTTATTACCGTTACCAAAAAATGTGGATGTGGGTGGGATCATTTTACCAAAAGATGGAGCAATTCTTCTACAACAGGAAACTACTATTATATTGGGCGGTGATTCAAGGGAGCGAGATTGTGATAAAGGCAAAGCTGTTTTGAAAGAGCCAGTTGTCCGCAAATGGTTTGATCCGAGCACCTGGCGGTCACCTAGAGATCAGCAAGACAACACAGCCATACCGGATATGGAAAGAGTGCCGTGCAACAATGAGTCAGTAGTCATTCAAAGTAATGGTCCCTTGGCATTGGATTTAGAGTTTGCACCGTATTTGCGTTTAGGACAAATGAGTCTTGTTGGCTCTTTGCTATCAAAGGACTATTTAAAAGAGCTATTATATACAGATTTAGGTCAATTTCTTTTTAAAAATCAAGAAGGTGTTAATATTGAATATTACCATAATGATGTTTGTGGTTGCCATAAAGATTTCAATACATTTAACGAACCCATATGTCACAATGTTAATGATGCCTGCCCAAAGCCTCACTGCTTAGTGCCAATTGTTCCATATGGTAGCTGTTGTGCCATCTGTGGCTCAGTTTTACGACTTTCGGTAAAATACTGCGAAAACGAGAAAATAAACCTGCTTAACGAAGTTATTAAAGCAGAACTCAAGAAAGAATCTATGGAAGAAGATTTAGATTTTTATGTCAACTATGTAAATTCAAATGATTATGGCAATTATTTGCAAGCTATTATAGTCGATCGCGATGGCTACTCCGAAAAGAGCATCAAGTTTATGAAATATCTTAATGAAACTACAAACTGGACAAAAAAATTGAAATTGGAAGCCGATATCACATATAATGTTGAACTTTCCGGACGACCGTATAATCCAAATGTAACCTTCGGCTCTATGCTATTGATTTTGCTTTGTCTGATTTTTGTTATCATAGTATCACTAGTCATATTTGCCCATTACAAGCCCGATAATCGTTATCTCCATTATGTCCCTCGTTGGGCTTATGAACCCAGATTTTGGCGTACTTTGGTCAATAGATCGAATAATGTTTTCGCTCGTTTTGACAATATAAGAGCTAGTATACAAACCATATCGGCAGAGAGCAATGCACGACGTGCCTTTGCCATGGGCTACCATCCTGAAAGTGGTAAAGTTAGGGAACAAGCGTTCGATAATCCTATGTTTGGTGAAGTACCCTCAACATCAGAAGCAGCTCGTAAAGAAGAATTTCAAGAAGAGAGAAAAGATCTCAATAAAGAAGTGCCACAGTTACTCGTAGAAAGTGTTGATATGGCTGTTGGCCCCAAAAAAGAGGAAGAAGAACAGGAGCTTACGGAAATTAAATTGGAATCATCATCGGACGAGGAGGAAGAACAGGAATCTAAAGAATAGTTCGTATACATATACTACTACAAATATATTTTTTATTAAGTTTATATTGAAATATTGAATAGAATAAATGTTGCAACTAAAATATACACACAAGTATTTATTAATGTGATTATTTTCCTATAAGCAATTTAATAGTCGACTTTAATTTTTACGAATTAAGTATAAAATAACTTAAGAGTGATGAAGAGCTTCATCAAAAGCAAAGTGTGTATATGTATAAGTAAGTATGTGTATATTTTCTGCAATGAGTTTTTGGAATGTTTTCTCTTTGAAGAGCATTTAAGCGTTCGTTTATGTTTTTTAGTTGCTATTTGCAAATTGTAATTTTACATGAGTACATATTTTCAATTTCTCTTGTTAAAATAAATATGTATTTCCACTGCTTTCATATGTGCACATACCTAATTACATGTAAGTATGTAGTGGCCTGATAGGCAAGTAGCTATAGAGCTATACTGTTAAACAGAAGAAGGTTCTTAGTTCGACTCCTCCAAAGGGTAAGTTAGAAAATCATAATATTACCAAATCCATCTTGAAGATTTGAGTTTCTTTTACATCGAAGAAATTAAAATCTTTTTACCGAAATTTTGGATACACGTTAGTAAAAGAATTGTAAAAAATAAAAATTGTCGAATATTCCCAGAATTCCAAAAGATGGAGCAACGTATTAAGCAAATAACTTTGAAGGGAACCATATCGTGTACATATGTACGTGTGGCTGGATGACTCGTCAATCATTTATTTTGAAGTCGATTTTATTTAGTAAATAAAATATATAAAATAAAATATTATATATTTAGTAAATAAAATATAAAATATTTTAAGGTATTTTTATTTATATAATTTTAATTTTTGGTTACTTCTTCCGTGGAAAAATTATTATGTAACTGACAACAAACACTACGAAATAATTTATTTATATTTTTTATTTTATTAAGAGGTGCACAAAGCAAGTTAAAAAATTTATATAAATGGATCTAAATCTTGAATAATCATAGAGAGTAACAAAAGGAAATTACATATGCACGTAGTTTTTAAAATACATATGTACATATGTAATTTTTGTACCTGGTTTTTGTTATTGCCTCTAAATGTTCGTTACTATTTACTGTTGTGCGTCTGGGATCATCTTTTCTTTTTCCGTCATCTTCAACGACCATTCTCTTGAAATTGTTTCAAATGTGTATGTGCTTGATGAATAAATACAACACACTCATCAAAATTTGGCATCAAGCATGCCAAAAATTAAAAATTTTTGATTTTCCATTTAGGATATATAATTTTTTTACTAATACCAGCACAATGCTGCACGAATATTTTGATCGCATATTGCTAGCAAACTCGAAGTCCAACGTTTGAGAGAAGATAACTTTATCGTTTGATATTAAGAACAATTCCCAAAACTTTTTTAAAAAGAACTTAATATTTGTGATCAAGCAGATAATGGTTTGAATAGTCTTTTCTCAGTTTGTTATCAATTTTTATTCTCAAACGTCAAACACATTTAAAACGACAAATAAATTATAATATTTTAGCAATATTTGATCAATATTAGTTATTCGAGTTGCGGTAGAGAAATTACACAAATAGTAAAAAATATCATAAATAAAGAACCTATTATGATTAAATATGAATTAAAAAAGTTAGTGAAATAAAAAATTGTATTTTATTTATATTGCACATCAAATTGCATCACAATTAAACGTTTATCGTTTCACAAATATTTAGATTTGAAATCATTCTTAATTTGAAATCAAGTCTGCGTTATTGCCGCGGTCTTAAGTTTTGTTGTGGTCTTAAGTTAGTTGAAAAGTAATGCAGAGTCAGACAATTGACTACTACTTAGGAAATCGCAACGCTTTTATAATCGGCGCCATTAAAATAAATCCAGATATCCACCACCTCTTGTTTCGAAATAGTTAGCTGAAAAGGCTTAAAGTTAGCCGGGTTGCAGTTATTATATTACATTCACATGCGTGTTGGTTTCTAATCCAAAGTTACTTATTTTGAATTAGACTTCACATAGTTATATAAGAAAAAAAATTTTAAAAATTAATTTTAACTGCTTACTGCAGAGAAATTATTTAAATATAATCCTCCAATTATTATTTTTTAACAAAATGACACGAACGCCTTTTAGAAATATTTACATTCAATATTAAGGAAGTGTTTTCTTAATAACAACAAAGTGTCAAAATAATCTTTTGAAATTAATAAATTAGATTTTTCGCGTTCGAAGAACTTTGCTAAATAAGGTATTTATTTTATTTTTCTTATATAAAGGGTGATATTTTTTTGCAACTTTCTTTTTGGCAGCTCAGCTGTTTTCGTGTAACATATTACTGTTTGTTTTTGCCCATTAGAAGAGCTGGACTTGGCTGACATGTGATTTTAACAAGACGGTGCCACATGCCACACAGCACACGAAACAATGGCCTAATTGAGAGGCGAACTCGGTAAACTGTTTATTTCACGTTTGGGTCGGTCAATTGGCCGCCTAGATCTTGCAACTTAATTCCTTTACGCTATTTTTTGTGTGTCTGAACGGTTAACACAGTGGAAGCCAATATTAAAGAATTTATTCGTGAGATTCCGCTCGATATGTTGGAGAGAGTATGCCAAAATTGGACCCAGCGTATGAACCATATGAAGCGTAGCCGCGGTTAACATTTACATAAAATCATCTTTAAACATTGAATTATATATGTAGATCGTGCTGTCGACTCAAATAAAGATTTCATACACTTCTCTAAATCCGAAAGCTCTTAAAAATCACCCTTTATATCTGTAAATATGTTAACAACCAACACATCAAAATTATGTCTGTGATAACTAATATGCATGGGATTTCTTTTGTAATCACAATATTCACATATAAATACAATTGACTGGATGTGTGGTTCTATATATTTCTCCATACATGTTATTGTACCATATCTGTGTTAATTACACATAAAAGCAAAATGGCAATAACATCTCTGGCTCTATTTTTCTTTTTTAATTAATTGCATATTGTCGTTTCTCAAAAATTGATTAGTTTTTTAAGTGTGTTCTTGCTAGACGGTTTGCAGTGATTAAGTTGCGGATTTTTTGCGTTCACATTTTAATGGATATTTAGAACAATAATTTTTGAATTTTGTTAATAAAATGTCAAGAGGCAATCAAATAAATTCAGCGGGAGCAGCAGCATACCGTGGTGTTTACAATACATTACGTATATTGATGCATTTGGTAGCGGCAGTGCAATTTTCGTATGCTATTTATTATGATCATACTTACGTACACTTTCCGCCGTCTGATAAGAATATGCATAATCCATTTGGAGGCAAATTTAAATATTTAACATTTCTTGACGCGGTAGGTATATACGATAATGAACAAGAAAAATTTATATAATTAAAAAATCTTGTAGGTCGAAGTTTAAGGAAAATTTGAAATAGTTAATTTATTGAAGAGTCAAAGTCTACAATTGCTTAATCTTACATCATGTGCATGTAACTATGTATGTATGTATGTATTGGTTGGCAAGTTCAAGTAGTTTAAAAAAATAGTGTTAACGTAGGGTTTTCTCAGTTAAACAAAAGTATAAATATTTATTACTTATCCCCTCCGTCCATTTAAGCTTGTAATTTTTGTATTCATGATTTGTTCGGCTTGCAACTTCTTTGTTAATTTATAGTCTTTGGTTAAAAGGCAATGCAAAAATTTGATAACAGCAATAAGTTTGTGATGATATTCAGCTTTATTGTGGAACTAAAAGTTTTTGATATATTCAGATTTTTATTTTCTGTATTCTCTTAAGTCACCTACATTTACTTACATACATATACATAAGTAATTGTTAACAAAAGAAAACCCGCTTAAAAAGCACAGGTGGTAAATATACTTATTTACATATCTATATACATATGTATGTGTCTTACAGAATATAACTAGATATTTAAAAAATTCGAATTTCAAGACTCTTTTTGATTAATTATATATTTCAATCCTTTCTAAATCGGGTCTATTGCGTTTCCATTTCCTCCTTAAAATTTATTAAGTTATACTTCACTACATACTTACATTCATGATTTCAATAACGATTTTTTCTGTTACAGATTATTCAAGCTTTATACTACACAATTTCATTGATAAATGATTTTGTGGGAAGTAATGAAGTGGCTCCAAAAAAAGTACCAGCAATACGTAAAGTTAAGGATTACGTTATGGCGACATTTGCCTTTCCAATCGCTTTAAATGTGGGAATAACATTTTGGGCCTTGTATGCTATTGATAGAGAATTGGTCTTCCCTAAAGTTTTGGATGCCGTATTCCCCAGGTGAGATAAATACTTCATAATATTTAATCTATTTATTCACAAAGCCTTTTTTCGTTCAGTTGGTTAAACCACATCATGCATACAAATATTGTGGTCTTTATCATTTTGGAAATGTTTATTTCTTACCGCGCTTATCCTTCAAGACCTAAAGGTATTGCTGGCCTGTCGATCTTTATGTTATGCTACTTAGTATGGCTCCATATTGTTAAACATTACTCTGGCTTTTGGGTATATCCTGTTTTGGATGTCTTACAATTACCTCAAAGGATTGTTTTCTTCGTGGGCTCTTTAGTTGTTACATTAACTCTGTATATGTTTGGTGAAGTTATGAACAATATTGTGTGGTCTAAGGAGCTTAAAATGACTCAACGTAAACATAAATAAATTAAATGATTCTTTTATGGAAATTCACACTTCTCGTCTTATGGAAATCATCTACATATATGCAGTTAATAGAAAAACCAAAACATTAAAATATATTCTTATGAAAATTCTAAAGCTTTGAAACATTATTATTATGTCTAAATATTAATAGGTATTATTGAAGTAAAAGTTAAAATATCATTCAAAAATTAGTAGCCTTTATATCTTAAGGCTTATATATCTTTGTTATCCATGTTTCCAATAAAATAATAGCGTTTAATCTTAATTACATACTTTAAATTTCATTAGCAAGCATTTTTAAAATAACTCTACATAGTCATTCTCATATCAAATGCACACTACAAGAAAACTTTAATCTATTTACGTTTTTTGACATGTCAAACTAACAAATGAAAATTAAACAGAAAATAAAACAAAGTATCAAATTATTTAAATTTGAAATTTATCAAAGTAAGTAGCAAATATTCATAACTATATATAATAATTTTGTAATCATTTTATTTCAATTACGAGCCATTATATATATTTTTGTGTTTTGATTTAACAAGAATTTACATACATATACAAAAAGTAAAATGATCGTTGCTTTTGGTGGCAAAAACTTTTCTTCAGTCTATATTTTTATTTAAGCTACCATAAAATAGAATTAAGAGTCCCAATTTTTTTCCAAAATATAAAAATAAAATTTAGAGCAATAAACATATATTATATGTTGCTGCTTTCATATAAGTTTGTAGTGATATAATTTTCTTGATTTAAAATTTTATATGAATATTCGATTACATAAATTCTTATTTTATAAATATTGAAGAAATAAATCAAGCTTAGAGTAAAATTTCAGCAGATTTCCCTACTGAATTGATAACTAAGTAAATTGTTGTAAAGGAGAATATATTGGTCCTGTTAAAATTAAAAAGTTTGTTCAAATGGTGAGGCTGTTTGATATGTATGTATAATATAGTGTTTACGTGTTATTTAAATGAATGAACAAAAGTGCAAATGAACAAACATATTTATGTATGTTTGGATGGCGTGCATGAAAACAATATTTCTTCCCAATGTGAAATATTAGTGGTTGTTGTTAAATATTCCTAGTGTAAAACTATCATATATCTGCTTTGTTCAAACCTAGTTTGCTATTGAACAAATAGGTAGTTAAAAAATCACCAAACTGTTAGTTATTTGCCAGTAATTATGGAAATAATATAGTTTTTAGTGAATTTACGATTTTTATAAAAAATTTTTTTTTATTGAAACTTTGAAACGAAAGAAAAATGCCTGTTTTCTTGTCTGTCTGGCGAATTTCGCCTACGAGTTTGACGTTTTGTACTAGATAAAGAAAGAATCTTACTCGATACCTTTAATCTAGCACAAACTTGAAAACCGCCAACCACTATAATTTGAATTTCAATGTTAACAACATATAATATTTCCAAGTTTTCATTATATGTTTGATGAATTTGGTGCAGAAGTACAAAGAAACTTTGTAAGTTCAGAAAATATTAAAAAAAAATTTCACATACATATATTTTTTTATTAAATTTTATTTTTTAGGTAAGGCACGGAGTTACTATTTTTTTTTATAATTTATAGTTGTAATTATGTATATTAAATCTTATCTAATAAAATGTACAATATAAAAAGTTAAAGTTTAAAAAATTTAATTTACATATAAATTTTTTAATAACAGTCTTCTCAATTAGAGTTGTTTATTCTTTAAGTAAAAATTGTTGAGACAACTAATACTATAAGCAAAGTTATATATATATATATATATATATATATATATATATATATATATATATATATATATATATATATATATATATATATATATATATATATATATATATATATATATATATATATATATATATATATATATATATATATATATATATATATATATAATATATATCTCAAAATGTAAATTCGTATTTAACAAATGATAGGCGTTCTTTTTTGAAAAAATCAAATGTTGAAGAAATAAATGCTTTTGTTTGTATAAGAACGAGGTAATAATATAAATATGGTTATCAATCAGCAACCTTTTGTAAACAAAAATGGTTCAAAGCTTAAATAAATAATTTAAATTTCTGTTACAAAAATTTAAATTTAAAATTATTTAAAATACATACTACATTTATGTAATGAGTATTGTGTACAAATACGACAAATTATGAACAAGATGCGTCAGTAAATCTTCAGAGTATTTTCTAAACATGACTTGCATTTCCAGTAGACATTTCCCAAATATTTGAGTGAATTGCAAATACAATTTCTCTGAACGATTGGAGATCTGGGAATTAAGAAACAGAACATAACAGTAGCAGGCTTTGCAATAACAAAAAAATGTTTTCTATTTTGAGGGTAATAGCAGCATTTTTAGTTTTTCAGCTTCACTAAGTATAATAGTTGATTCTTTACTTTTACCTCCTAGTAGAGAACACATTTCCAAAGCTTCTTTGTCATCGTTGTCATCATCATCATCGTTATAGTGATTATGTTTATTTTTTTGATACATACTTTTTTCAAATTCACCTTCACCATACGATGATTGTAGGGTCTGCGTAGCTATTTCGAAGGCATTAGCTTGTATACCAACATCACAGCTTGTTTTGCTACTTGGTGAATTTCGTTTGCCTGTCGAAGTACCAGAATACGAGCTGTTCAACATGATATTAAGAGGTAAATCTAATCCAACTGATGAATACGACTCTTCCGATAAACTATTGCCATTGTGGGCTGCTATTGATAGCTCTCGTTTAAGGTGTAGATTTAAATCAGAAGTATTTATTATGTCCAAATCATATTTAGAGTTAGTAAGAGTTTTGTGTTTCTGAGAATTTGAATTAGAGTTGTTAATGCGCCTTAGAGTTTTTTTATGATTGGAAGAGCAACCAACTACTGATTTTCTTGATTGTTTGCTGCGCGTTGAAGTTCGGGAATTTCGATTATTTCCCGACTCATTGGACTTTTGCATATTTTTCAATAAACTTTCATAGGCAGCTTGCTTTTTCGTCTTGTTATCTGTTATATCATAGATTTCTTCAATTCTAGGTCTATAATCCTCCCCGTTATCATCGTTGTCACTTAAATCTTGCTTTAAGACCACATCTAAACGAGAATCTTGTATTTTAAACGACTTTCGCGAAGTATCTTCGTCTGAAGTGGTAGTCATACCTTGATTTTGTAAGAAAGGTATTATGAGTTGACCGTTTTTGGCTAAAAATTCTGTAATATCATCTGGATCCAAACCAGCATTAGCTGTTCTTCTTTTCGAAGAAGAGTTATGCTTTTTAGTACTATGAGCGAAGAGACCCACCTTATGGCTAGAATTTGGAAAAGTGGTTTTCTTAAGGGCAATAACTTGAGATTCTATAGAAGTACTACTTTCTCGCCTTCCATTACATTTACGTCCGGTCGCTGTAATGAAATCCCTTCTTCTTTGCGATCTTTTTCCTGATGTAGCTGCATGCTTTGAGTGATGATGATGATGAGCAGATCTAGATCTTGCGGCCACTTTTGTTTTCATTTCTTGTATTTTTACTGAAACTTGCGAGTCCACGGAATTCCTGCGTGATTCAACTGAAACATGACGCACACTAAAACTTATTTCAGAGTCCAATGAGTTTTTTCGAGGACCCTGACTGGAGCTATTGGTTGCACCAGTTGCTCCCGTTAAAGCCATACGCCTTTTAACAAACTGAGGCAGATAATTAGCCCAAGTTGAACTAATTTCGTTAGTTTCTGAAGAGTTCAAGTCGTTGACATCAAAATTTAGACCTACTGGATCGGTGTGGGTATTGTATAGTGTTATAGAGAGCCTCCCTTTATCTTCAAATTCCTTTCGCTTTGCCCATGTCTGCGCTATGACTTTGTGTTTGGGCATCTTTACTTCTTCATTTACTTCTTTTCCGCATTTTTTTCTCAAATAACGTTTCCAAGTCTCTACTGAACTATTATTGAAGTAAAAGTTAAAATATCATTCAAAAATTAGTAGCCTTTATATCTTAAGGCTTATATATCTTTGTTATCCATGTTTCCAATAAAATAATAGCGTTTAATCTTAATTACATACTTTAAATTTCATTAGCAAGCATTTTTAAAATAACTCTACATAGTCATTCTCATATCAAATGCACACTACAAGAAAACTTTAATCTATTTACGTTTTTTGACATGTCAAACTAACAAATGAAAATTAAACAGAAAATAAAACAAAGTATCAAATTATTTAAATTTGAAATTTATCAAAGTAAGTAGCAAATATTCATAACTATATATAATAATTTTGTAATCATTTTATTTCAATTACGAGCCATTATATATATTTTTGTGTTTTGATTTAACAAGAATTTACATACATATACAAAAAGTAAAATGATCGTTGCTTTTGGTGGCAAAAACTTTTCTTCAGTCTATATTTTTATTTAAGCTACCATAAAATAGAATTAAGAGTCCCAATTTTTTTCCAAAATATAAAAATAAAATTTAGAGCAATAAACATATATTATATGTTGCTGCTTTCATATAAGTTTGTAGTGATATAATTTTCTTGATTTAAAATTTTATATGAATATTCGATTACATAAATTCTTATTTTATAAATATTGAAGAAATAAATCAAGCTTAGAGTAAAATTTCAGCAGATTTCCCTACTGAATTGATAACTAAGTAAATTGTTGTAAAGGAGAATATATTGGTCCTGTTAAAATTAAAAAGTTTGTTCAAATGGTGAGGCTGTTTGATATGTATGTATAATATAGTGTTTACGTGTTATTTAAATGAATGAACAAAAGTGCAAATGAACAAACATATTTATGTATGTTTGGATGGCGTGCATGAAAACAATATTTCTTCCCAATGTGAAATATTAGTGGTTGTTGTTAAATATTCCTAGTGTAAAACTATCATATATCTGCTTTGTTCAAACCTAGTTTGCTATTGAACAAATAGGTAGTTAAAAAATCACCAAACTGTTAGTTATTTGCCAGTAATTATGGAAATAATATAGTTTTTAGTGAATTTACGATTTTTATAAAAAATTTTTTTTTATTGAAACTTTGAAACGAAAGAAAAATGCCTGTTTTCTTGTCTGTCTGGCGAATTTCGCCTACGAGTTTGACGTTTTGTACTAGATAAAGAAAGAATCTTACTCGATACCTTTAATCTAGCACAAACTTGAAAACCGCCAACCACTATAATTTGAATTTCAATGTTAACAACATATAATATTTCCAAGTTTTCATTATATGTTTGATGAATTTGGTGCAGAAGTACAAAGAAACTTTGTAAGTTCAGAAAATATTAAAAAAAAATTTCACATACATATATTTTTTTATTAAATTTTATTTTTTAGGTAAGGCACGGAGTTACTATTTTTTTTTATAATTTATAGTTGTAATTATGTATATTAAATCTTATCTAATAAAATGTACAATATAAAAAGTTAAAGTTTAAAAAATTTAATTTACATATAAATTTTTTAATAACAGTCTTCTCAATTAGAGTTGTTTATTCTTTAAGTAAAAATTGTTGAGACAACTAATACTATAAGCAAAGTTATATATATATATATATATATATATATATATATATATATATATATATATATATATATATATATATATATATATATATATATATATATATATATATATATATATATATATATATATATATATATATATATATATATATATATATATATATATATATATATAATATATATCTCAAAATGTAAATTCGTATTTAACAAATGATAGGCGTTCTTTTTTGAAAAAATCAAATGTTGAAGAAATAAATGCTTTTGTTTGTATAAGAACGAGGTAATAATATAAATATGGTTATCAATCAGCAACCTTTTGTAAACAAAAATGGTTCAAAGCTTAAATAAATAATTTAAATTTCTGTTACAAAAATTTAAATTTAAAATTATTTAAAATACATACTACATTTATGTAATGAGTATTGTGTACAAATACGACAAATTATGAACAAGATGCGTCAGTAAATCTTCAGAGTATTTTCTAAACATGACTTGCATTTCCAGTAGACATTTCCCAAATATTTGAGTGAATTGCAAATACAATTTCTCTGAACGATTGGAGATCTGGGAATTAAGAAACAGAACATAACAGTAGCAGGCTTTGCAATAACAAAAAAATGTTTTCTATTTTGAGGGTAATAGCAGCATTTTTAGTTTTTCAGCTTCACTAAGTATAATAGTTGATTCTTTACTTTTACCTCCTAGTAGAGAACACATTTCCAAAGCTTCTTTGTCATCGTTGTCATCATCATCATCGTTATAGTGATTATGTTTATTTTTTTGATACATACTTTTTTCAAATTCACCTTCACCATACGATGATTGTAGGGTCTGCGTAGCTATTTCGAAGGCATTAGCTTGTATACCAACATCACAGCTTGTTTTGCTACTTGGTGAATTTCGTTTGCCTGTCGAAGTACCAGAATACGAGCTGTTCAACATGATATTAAGAGGTAAATCTAATCCAACTGATGAATACGACTCTTCCGATAAACTATTGCCATTGTGGGCTGCTATTGATAGCTCTCGTTTAAGGTGTAGATTTAAATCAGAAGTATTTATTATGTCCAAATCATATTTAGAGTTAGTAAGAGTTTTGTGTTTCTGAGAATTTGAATTAGAGTTGTTAATGCGCCTTAGAGTTTTTTTATGATTGGAAGAGCAACCAACTACTGATTTTCTTGATTGTTTGCTGCGCGTTGAAGTTCGGGAATTTCGATTATTTCCCGACTCATTGGACTTTTGCATATTTTTCAATAAACTTTCATAGGCAGCTTGCTTTTTCGTCTTGTTATCTGTTATATCATAGATTTCTTCAATTCTAGGTCTATAATCCTCCCCGTTATCATCGTTGTCACTTAAATCTTGCTTTAAGACCACATCTAAACGAGAATCTTGTATTTTAAACGACTTTCGCGAAGTATCTTCGTCTGAAGTGGTAGTCATACCTTGATTTTGTAAGAAAGGTATTATGAGTTGACCGTTTTTGGCTAAAAATTCTGTAATATCATCTGGATCCAAACCAGCATTAGCTGTTCTTCTTTTCGAAGAAGAGTTATGCTTTTTAGTACTATGAGCGAAGAGACCCACCTTATGGCTAGAATTTGGAAAAGTGGTTTTCTTAAGGGCAATAACTTGAGATTCTATAGAAGTACTACTTTCTCGCCTTCCATTACATTTACGTCCGGTCGCTGTAATGAAATCCCTTCTTCTTTGCGATCTTTTTCCTGATGTAGCTGCATGCTTTGAGTGATGATGATGATGAGCAGATCTAGATCTTGCGGCCACTTTTGTTTTCATTTCTTGTATTTTTACTGAAACTTGCGAGTCCACGGAATTCCTGCGTGATTCAACTGAAACATGACGCACACTAAAACTTATTTCAGAGTCCAATGAGTTTTTTCGAGGACCCTGACTGGAGCTATTGGTTGCACCAGTTGCTCCCGTTAAAGCCATACGCCTTTTAACAAACTGAGGCAGATAATTAGCCCAAGTTGAACTAATTTCGTTAGTTTCTGAAGAGTTCAAGTCGTTGACATCAAAATTTAGACCTACTGGATCGGTGTGGGTATTGTATAGTGTTATAGAGAGCCTCCCTTTATCTTCAAATTCCTTTCGCTTTGCCCATGTCTGCGCTATGACTTTGTGTTTGGGCATCTTTACTTCTTCATTTACTTCTTTTCCGCATTTTTTTCTCAAATAACGTTTCCAAGTCTCTACTGAACTAGGTGTCCAGCACCAAGTGGACATGACAACACCCGCACCAAATAGGCACAATAAATGCAGTTGTAACATGGAAACACTAGGTCGATTTTCTATCTTACATTTGATATGCTCTTCAAATGTGGAGAAAATACGGCAGCTAAAAATAGATTCAATAAGAATTTTCAAATAAGTTTTTTTTAATATTTTTATAGAACTACTTACATTATATAATCTTTCAAGCTTTCTTTCCATTCATTGGAACGCCGAAATTCGTAAGCATGACATACTATTGCTACTAGAATAAAAACCAATGAAAACAGAGCACACAATCCCATTCGTACTATTATTAAGTGAATTTTATTGCTAGCCGAAGTTGATTTTATATCATTGGCGAAGTGTTTTAAGCCAAACAACATAATCATACCGCGTGTTATAAAGTAGCCTCCTACCAATATCACTCCAATCAAAGGACCCAAAACTAAGCCAGCACGTATTGATTGATTTAGATAACCAACGAAACAAATTCCAACTGTACTATTGCCATCTACTTCGCTCAATGCCAAGGTAGTGATGGTCAGCACCAAGGGAAGAGACCAAGCCACTAAATGGAAGTATGATCCCTTCTTATCAATGCGATCCTGTACATTGCCAACAGCTCTTAAATGCCATGCATAAGTGAGGAAAATAAACCAAACCATAGCTGCTATTAGAAAATAATAAACAATAACAAAAATGACAACACAAGAAAGATTTTCCCCTGCGGTCGGTTCAGACTGCCTCAATGTGCCATCCTTGCGACAAACAATATCTTCTCGAGATCCTGGGGTGAATTGCGCCAACCAGCTATAAAATAACATAATTTCTTATACAAGTCTAATAAATGTGGGTATTCACGGTTACGACGGACGCTTACCCTAAACAGGCAATCATAAAACACATATTTATATAGAATACAATTAGAGCCGGATACTTGCTGGCATTTTCCCAATCAATAATAAATGTAGCAACTACAAAAAGATTTGATAACAAACATAAGGTGGCGCCCCAACCAATTAACTTGTGTATTTGTCTATGTTCATCATCAGTATATAATGGATCCTTACAGCGTACACCACAACCTTCGATACCCGCGTGATAGCTAGCACTAGATTCAGCAGGAACCAAAGGCTCCAAACACTGACCAGTTAGATTAAATTTCATTTCTCTAACATCATTATTGCACTTCGAAGGAAAATGCGTTTCATTACACTTTAAAAACTCTGGAAAATATGAAGTATTATATAAAATACGACAGGGTTCCAAGGTGATACGACACATTTCTAATGAAGGTAAATACACCATATCTTCTCCATTTATATTTTCACATTTGGGAGTGAAAACCGCACATAAGAATGGCTGTAATATAATTTCAGACAAAATTTTAAGTGTATTATTATTTCATTATACTAATATACATACATGCATATACATACATATGTATGTATATGTACTATGTAAAATGAATGTTTCAACTAACCTGTATTACAGACCAGCACTTTGGTACATGCTTTAAGGCCATATACTTGTTTAGGCGCTCTTGTACATCAGCTTGGCTATGGGATATTGTCAAATCCAAACTTGTGAATTCATACGGTATTTTAGCTCCCAGGCAAGTTAAATAATTTAATTTTTCGCAATTGGCTCTCCTTACGCACTGAACATGTTGCATGCCCAAACCACGACCATCAAGCCAGTGTTTTTCTTCTTTGCCTTTCTTTCCGCCGTAGACGCGAAAATTTTGTGTACCGTTTATAGGATCCAATTGTGTTTGTATAATTGTGGGTAGGCTGTTTGCTGAAGATAATGGATTCGAAAGAGTACTTATTGGGAGCGATGAAGCATTAATGGATGAGACAATGATGAAAGCAATAACCAATTTTAATAATACAATCTTGAATCGACATGCTTTTCTAAATTTTTTAAAAATATGAAGGCATTTTTAAGAGGATTCATCAATCAGAATACATATGTAAGTTTATATGTAAGTATACATACATACATATGTATGTATATTTGCATATTTTATATTCAAGTAAAACTCACTGGACAGTTTCCATATTTGTTGTGATTATTAATATAAAGAAATATATATTTAACACTTTATTTCAACGAAATCAAATATATTATAAATCAAAACTAGGTTTCTATAATTGATAGTTTTTTTGCATTTTTAGGTGTTTAAACATAAGTATGTACATGTGTATATTGTATATTTTTGTTTACTATTAGCTGTTATTAGGCTGCTAAAATTTTATGTACATATGTAAGTATATACATATTCATATTTTTTTATTTTGAACACACTTTCCCTATTGCTTTTTATTTTGCGTGGTTTCAAATAAAAATATTTTGAGCTGTTTTTAATAAAGATTTAAAAATATACAAAAATCATATTTTAACACAAGCTAAAAAAATGAAATGGCTGTGCAGCCCGTAGGTAAGAAGATGGACCACCCAAATGCAATAAATTTAAGGATGCCAGATGTTTTTAGTATTTTCGTATCATGTCCTTCGTAATTTTTTACGGCTAAAGATTTTACACCTGTGCTTCCTTTGTTATATTAAGGGGCAAACAAACTAACCAAACGGACTGTAAACTGAACCCATTTCTTTCGATTGTGCAAGCGATATGCGTTGTTAAGAGTGTTAGTTTTGTGGCTGCACAGCAGCCTAAAACTTGTTTGATTAAAATCAGAAATTTTTGATGTTTTGTCCTCCATATTGGATGTTTGTCAAAACATTTGTAAAGTGTGTTGTCAAGTTGTTTCATATAAAGACAATTTTTTAGAGCGCAGACGTCGCGGAATATTCAAATTGAAAAAGAAATAAATTTTAATGGAATTTATAAATAATAAGCATTGCCATGGAAAGTAAAATTAAAAAAAATTACAGATATAGGATTCTAAAAATAGGGGTTATGATGTTTAAGTTAAAAATTTAAAGGGGAAAATCAGTATCATCGCATGTAAAAAGCACTAACAATTTTATTTTTGAATGTGTGAGAACTATGTGTTATATTAAAACTTTTTCAGTATCGTAGGAGTTACAAGCATTTAAAATTGCTAATGACACGAACACAATATATGTATACACAAGATAAAAAAGATGCTTAGAATGCTATAGGACTTGGTCGAATTTAGGATCGTAGGCGATCACTTGTTAATTAATTATCATTCGATATGTATGCACATGATTTAATTTGTCCTTAGTAATAAAAGCCAGAAAATTAGTTCGTTCGGAGTGGCAACTTCAAAATCAAAACCAATCCAATGGAATCCCATGCTCAGGGCTGTT
>OY812999.1:6765000-7163586 GCA_963681545.1 Germaria angustata | reverse complement strand
GTAATAATATTTAATATTTTTGTTTCTGGCTTCCTCTCTTGTTTCGGTCATGTGTTGTGGCGTTGGTGGCTTTCAGTGGGCTATTGTATTCCTTCGTCAAATGTTTTTATTGTTTGTATATATCCACTTTTTTAAATACGTTCAGATTTCTGGATCTCTTAAATAAGCAACACTTACGTATCTTGCATAGAATGACACATAAATACAAAAAATTAATACAAAAATAATATCATGCATTTACCTTTGAAAAAGTTTAGGTAACGTAAGCCATACAACTTCCTCATACAATAGTCAGATAATAAAAACACTTCTCCTGTACAGTTTTCTGTTTGTCCCTTTTTTTAGCAGTTAGGGGACGATATCTACTTCCAAAGCAAAAATAATAGCCCAATTCACAACTTGTGCAAATGATCTTGCATCGTAGCATTTGCAAAATGGTGAGGAATATTTTCACTCTAAACCAATAAAATGTAAGAGTTTATATGTGCTACATACACGTGAACCACTATTTTATTTATGTATACTCTACATATGCAACACTTATTTGCAAACTCCCAGATAGCAATAACAAAAGAAAAATGAGAAACGGAAATAGGGGAAAATTGAAATGAAAATTAACAAATTAAAAAGCTTGTTTAAAGGCATTAAATGAAAAATACACCGAGGAGGACTTAAATAATAGATCAAGGAAAAAAGGCCGTTTACAATCAATTGCAAATATATACAATTGCATGGATTTCCTATCTCAAATGCACAAGATTGTGAATTGGTCTAATATATTTTATATGCATTTACATATTTGTTTTTTAGAGCACTAGATATTACATTTGTATGAATCGTTAGCGATGTTGCTTTTACGCCATTAACCGTAACAACTTGAATTGAAATTAAGGTCACGCATACGACGTCGTCGTAATATATCATAAATTACTCCCCTCGTACTTGCTACGAGTAGAAATGAAATAAACTAAATGAAAATAAGTTAATATGACATTGTTAGCTTTGTTTTTGCATTTATTAGAATTTTTTATGTCATAGAGACAATATGTAAAAAATACTTCAACGGCGTCTTCGAAGTAGATTTAATTTTAAAATGGTTTATCGTATGCACCTGTACAAGGATATTTTTGGAATTTTATTTTCTTTCCAGCAGATTAGATTTACAATATTGCTGTAAATATAATAAATAAATGTTGAAAAATAGACGTTGAAAAGTTTCTGGTATGAATAAAGTTGAATTCGGATATGCTATTATTTTTCGCTTAAGCAAAATTTTCATTTAAACGAACTTTGAATAAATGAAAACTGTTTTGCTCAAACGAATTCAGAAGTTTAGAAATTATTCTTTGAACCGAAAATGCATATAAAAGACAGATGTATGCTGTTTATGAATTCAAATTTTTTTATGCACTAAATTTTTATTGGTTAAACGCAGCCAATAATACGATCAATTAATCTAACACTTTTATTTGTTCAAACGTTTCTTCGCTTAAGCGGAATTTCTCTTAAGCGAAGTTAAGATCTTTTGTTTTCAATTAAAAACTGATTTTTTTCCTGTTGTCATAAGACATCTCCTTTTTCTGTAATACTTTGCAAACTAAAAATATCGCCCTTGAAAAAAAAACTGCCCAAGAATAAAACTTTGAAAGTTACTGAAAAAAGTCCATAATATCTTCTTGATATGTAAAGAAAAAAACCAGAAATATAAACATGTGTATATCAATTAAAATTTTATATATCAATAAAAATTTTTCCAAGTTGATGAAGTTAGTTACGCCTGTTCAAATATGTTTTTGACGTAACTCGACACTTGAAACATATTTAGCAATTATATGCTTGCGAGTTTATATACTTAGAATTTATTTCGAATTTACAACAAATTTGGGACACATTTTAAACATGTTTCTAATTTTTGGGACTATTACATCAAATTTATTTATTTTCATTTATTATATATTAAGTTGTGGTCACACAAAAAAGGCATACGAGATAATATATACATCAATTAAAAGCATATTAAAATTCCTACCGTATCCTTTCAACAATTTTCACATAAGTAACATAATTTTTGATTTTAACTTTTTCATCGTAATCGATAATTCACGATTACTAAAATTAAATTTTGAAGTTTTATAATCGTTAAAAGTGGCATCATGAATTTAGAGCGAAATTAATTTTGCAGTAGCCATACAAGTTAGTTGAACAAAGTCAGTTAATAAAAACACTTTTCCTGTAAAATTTTGTGTTTGTCCATTTAGCTTTTTTGGCCGTTAAGTCTAGACAAATCTATTGTCTGCACATGACTTAATGCATAAACCAATTCGACAGCGTCCACAGTTCCACATTTTTAATACACCAAAGTTCCGTATATCAGGTATTTTGATGAAAATTTAGAGGCATTAAACACGCTGCTTAACTTTGGAGCACGTCCTCAGATTCAAAAAAAAGTAGGTTCGTTGGAAAGTAACTTTGAATAAGTAAATTAAATGACATACCTTCCTGGTGCAAGGACAACTATAATGAGAAAATTACGTTCATTTTCAGGTATCGTTAATAAGGACCTTTTGATTTTTTTTATTAATTACAGCAAACAGACAACTATCATTGGTTGTGAATTCTTTTTACTCCTTTATACAATCAATCGCCCAAAGGGCCATAAAGGCGATTGATTGTAAAAAGGTTTAAAAGGAAAAATAAAAATATGCAAGTCGATTATAATTTTTTTTTATGTTGTGTTTGTATAAAAGCTTTCTAAAGCTATTATACACGTACTTAATTATAATTGAGTTCTGTTGGATTCTCATATAGTATTTGTAATTTTTTCATAAGAATATGAGTTTGAATGCTTTTCAAATAATGATTTGGCTGAAGAGTATTGATGATTTGGTTAGCGCCAATGAAATACAGGCATAAGTATACTCAGCTAAGCCAACAGGAAATAATAAAATGATATTTTATTTATTTAATGTTATGGATACAATTATAATTTGGGTGCAACGAACACAGTAACATTGACCTCCCTTCATTTGTACTGTGCAGCGGACCAGAGTATTACGTTGGAATCGCACTGATAGACAACCTCGGCATCCAATAGCCTACCGAGGCATCCTGTCGACAAAATTAAAAAAGTATTTATTGAATAATTCGAAAGCTGCTGGTCAAATAAATTGTATAAATTCCGTAATATTTCGATACTTAAAAGCTGTTCCGAAAGTCGTAAATTTATTATTCGTTTGAAAGATATTCCCGTCGAAATTTTTCCAAAACGATTTTTTAAATAACTGAGAATTCTTGTCAAATATGTTTTTTTTTAATTTACGATTTCAAAACTACGCCAAATCTAAATCAGAAAATTAGCTCGAGAGATATTTTTGTGGGAAATATTCGAAAAAATGAGCTTCTCTCGAATACTCCGAAAATTCGTCTCGAATCTATTCGATACTAGCGGGAAGTTCCAGTAATGACTAACGAAGATTAATCGTATTTCTTAAAGTTTTTATAAAATATTATTTCTTTCTTTCAAAAACAAAGCCACATTAACCAGAATAATAATAGAGGTATCTAAATAATGATGTAGACAGCCACTGAATAGGAATTTTTTGTTGCAAAAAACGCCATTTTGAAATTAATTTGAAATTCAATAGTCGATTTGTATAATACGATTATAATGTTTGGCTTACATAAGTTACTGCAATAAGCTGTAAAAATTTAAATAATATTTTTGACAATAAACTCGTCTGTAGAAATTCCTTTTGTAGAAACTAAGAACAAAGATTGTAAGCGTAGGCTAAAACATAAAGTATGAACTATTATGTCTGAAATAATTAATGAACTAAACTCATATTTATGTTTAATATTTCAGTTATTTTTGTTCAGCGTTTTGTGATTGTAGCATGCAATTTTAAAACAATAATGATTGCGTGTAAATTTTATTGTTTCTGCTTAAACAATATAGACTTGCACCACTAGCTGTGATTTCGTTCATTTCTATTCTCTTAGCTCTGGACTTACTTTATCTTTGAAATAATTTCAGTTTATCTCATTTATATTTTGTTTTCTTTTTGAAGATTTAAAACGATGAGATGGGATGAGATTAAAATCGCTTGAGTCATCGTGAAAGTATAAAATATTTTTATTGTAATTACAAAGCATAGAATTTTATAATTCACTACTGCACTAATGGGTACTTTCGAAGCAATGAAAAAAAATATTACCATGTTCCAATAATAACTATTGCTTGCAGGAGTGGTTTTAATCCAACATTATTTTTTCATTACTTTTAATTTAAATTAATGCTTGTATTAGAAAACTAAATAGACTAATATGTTTACATTCGAATAAATCCCAGTGCCTATGTTCTGTAACTTGTTACAAGTATTCGTTTATAAACTAAACAAATTATATAAAAAAGTGGTTTATTCCCTACAGCGATATTAATTTACACAAAATTAGTTTTAACCATTTCTACGAAATTTATCTGCCACTGTTACATGGCGATGGCCTATGAGAAGGGAAATTGGAACATTTTACATACTATGTAAGCGAACGTATCAAAATAAAATTAGTATGTTTTAATTATTCTCCCAAATTGTTCTATTTCTTAAGATTATTGTGATGACGATATTTTACTTTAAAAATGACGACGCCATTGTAGGGATTTAATTGAGAATACTTACACTAAAAAAAAACACATGAAAAAATTACTTTATTTTAATTATTTTAATTTTTAATTTAAGAAAAAAAAATTTCCTAAAACTAAGAAATATTTACATAAATCTAATAAAAAAAACTGGACTTATAAATAGTTTATAGTTTTCCACAATGAAACGAAAAATTTATCGACTTCAAAAATATATTTTCTAAAATTTAGTTTTATTGAATTTGAGAAATGTACTTTATAAAAAAAAGTAATCCATAAATTGTTACATACTTAAAAATTGTAGATGGTATTCGTCAATTTTATTTCATATTTTCTCCAACTTTAATGAAACAATTTTCTAAAAGGTATTTCTTTGTTCACGACTAGAAAAGTTATGAAACTCTTTTCGATGTTTTATTTATAATAACCAATTACATTGCTTATGTAGAATGTTTCGAAAGGTACAGTTCTAAACTATTAACCAGAAGTTTTTCCAGTTTTTCCCATCACGGTTTAAGTGAAAATTAATTAGTTTCATAATACCTTGTCATGTTGTGGACTTAAAAATTAATTTAATAAATTAATAATCCCGTAATGCATTCTTCATCCAATAAAAAAATAGTTCACTTATGAAAGCAAATGAAGGAAATTCATTGAGTAGAAAGAATTTAAGAAAAACTGTTGACATCGATTACAAGTCCTAAGGAAATCTTCATCGTAACTACACTCGTAAATATTTTGCTTACGTCGTTTGCCCTTCAATTCCTCCTTGAAGGAAATGCACTAAGAATATTAGGAAATTCGTGAACTTTAATTTAGAAAAATAACTAAATCTCAGTACACGGTCGTAAGTTAAAAATGGCGAAAAACTAAAGAAGTTAATTGCAAAATTAATTAATTGCAATAATGGATGCTTTGTTATTAAGCAAAATGTTTTCAGATTTTTATCGAACATCAGTAAAAATGGCTTTTGCGCCATACGACAACCATATTGAACTGGAATTGAGTAAAATTTTTTGCAAAATTTTAGTTAACTATTTTTTTTTTATAAATTCTCAAATGTAATACTGAAATGTTTGTCATGTACCAACTGCAGTAATTTGATTAGTTTTTTCTAAGTTTTTTATTTTTTTGTAAAATTAGTTATGATATTTTTGTGTGAAAATTTTAGTATTATTTTCTTCTTTTGTTGATTTTTTCCATATCACTATTTAACAATTATGAAAGCAACTTTAATTTTTAGTTCTTTTATCGAACTTTTATAAAAATATTTATATTACAAAAAAATTAGTATGTTTTTCTAGTTTTTCTAATTTTTATTTAATTTTTTAATTTATTTTTTTTTCGGTTGATACATTTGTTTGCTTCTCCAAACTTTAATAATTTTTAATGTTCAGTGTTTTTCAAATTTTCAATGTTGTAGTAATTAAAAAGAAAATGACTCACATACTGATTGAACTTCCATGTCCTTTCTACCTATGGGGGACGTGTATAAAAATAAGAAAAACAAATAAATCAACCTTACGTTATATAACATACTCTATACTCGTATACAACTACTACCTAGCGGAGACCTGCGAATTTAATTTAACTTGTGAAAATGGGTTTGCTAAAAAAAACTAAAAAATATTACGAAAAAGTTATAAATAAATCTTCGCAAATATCTATTAAATCTTTTAATTTTACCTAAGATATTAAATATTATATGTACGAGACTCAATAAATTTTAATTTTTTGTGGGTAAGCTGTGTATATGCCTGCATTTTATTATTCAACCATCGTGTTTGAAAAGCGTTTAGCTTCGTATATTTATTTAAATACCCAAATTCAATTTAAAAAATCAATATTTTCATTTGAAAATTACACAAATAAAAATCGAATATAAGTTGCTTATTGTGTTGTTTATACAAAAGCTTTACGCTTTGGTTATGTACATATGTATATGTATTCCAAGTTTTTCATAAGCTTATAAGATTTTACTTTTTCGAACATGATGATTGAAGTCAGCTCCAATGATATGCAGGCATATAGACAGCTTAACTCACAACAGACAATAAGAGATAAAAAAGAGAATTGATTGTAAGTATCAATTGATTGTAAGGATCAAGTTCAAGAACCGATCTGACTTTTTACAACCCCGTCTACAATATCAAGCTTTTTTAGCTCTGCGGTAATGATTTAGAACTTATTAAACATCTAATGGAAATAAAACAAATGTATTTGAAATGTATTCTAGTTATTGACCTTTTTAATTAATTAACTTTATTTTTTATTTAAGCTTAAGGCATTTGAAATTGTTTGGAAAATATAGATTATAAAAAATTCAAATGTTCTTTAATATAATTAAAAAATAATTATTTTTCATCGCGTACTTATTTTATTTCTACTTATTTTATTTCTTGTTTGTTTTGTTTTGTAGGTGGCTTCGCAATGGTTTTTCTGGCAAAAGCCAATACAGGAAATGCTAAATACGCTCTCAAACGCATGTATGTTAACAATGAGCATGATCTGAATGTGGCTAAAAGAGAAATACAAATAGCGGTGAGTTTGCAATGTAAATAGTGCCTCTATTTTAATTGGATCAAATACATTTATATATTTCAACAAATTTAACACCCAACATCTCATTTATCCAAATGAATTAGTTTTTTAAATTTTTTCCTTTTTTTCAGAGTAATTTGAGTGGTCATAAAAATATTATTGGCTATGTGGACTCAAGTATAACACCAACTGGAAATGGCGTTTGTGAGGTTTTATTATTAATGCCATACTGTAAACATCATATGCTGGCCATGATGAATGCACGGTTAGTGTGAAAAAAATAAAGTATAATATTTTTATATAGTAAAGACTGTTTATTTATTCTACAGTTTACAAGTTGGTTTTACTGAACAAGAGGTTTTGACAATATTCTGTGATATTGCTGAAGCAGTTTCTAGACTGCATTACTGTCAAACTCCCATCATTCATCGTGATTTGAAAGTGGAAAATATATTGCAAAACGATGTTGGAAATTTTGTTTTGTGTGACTTTGGTTCGGCAACTGCTAAGATATTGAATCCTCAACAGCACGGCGTGGCAATGGTTGAAGAAGAAATACAAAAATATACAACACTGTCATATAGAGCTCCAGAAATGGTTGATCTTTATGGAGGCAAAAATATTACCACAAAAGCGGACATTTGGGCTTTAGGATGTTTGCTTTACAAGTTATGTTTTTTTAATCTACCATTCGGCGAAAGTACTCTTGCAATACAGAATGGTACCTTTTCTATACCTGACAATTCTAAATACTCTAAAGGTATGCACCAATTAATTAAATTTATGCTAGAACCTGATGCTGATAAGCGTCCAAATATATGGCAAGTATGCGAGGTAGCATTTCGCTTAGCCGGAAAAGACAATCCAGTACAAAATTTGCATGTAAGTACAACCATAATAAATTTTACGTACTCGTATGATAAGTTTAACTCTAATGTTATTGGTTGTATAATAGAAATCACCTGCGGTGAACTTTGATCAATTAGCCGTACCACAATTTGAGTCAGAAGCTAAACGCATATTATCGGCAACAGCTGCGGCTGCCAAGGCGTCTAAACCCCAGTCTGTTGGTCTTGTAGAATCGGGCACAAGTGTCGTCCCTCGTCAAAGACCCAAAGGATCTTCAGCTGCCAATCCCCAAAAATCATTAGGTTTGGGTTTGCCTCCTAGTCCTTCACCTCGAAACAATATAACGTCGCCACAACCACAGCAACCTGTAGTAGAACAATTTCAAGCAATTTTTCCAGCAATAGCGCCTACATTACCTCCACCACCAGTTCCACCTCCACCAAATCCAATTCAACCGCAAACTCAAACTGATGCGATCGCAGATGTCTCAAGCACTGCAAATTTGATTCAAGCAAAGAATACTGCTGCTCCGGAAACATTGAATAGTCTTTTTGAATCATCCGTTTATCCAGATCCATTTAGTGAATCATCTCCTACATCCCAATTACAATCAACTGAAACAGCTGGCGCAAGTGATGATGTGCTAAAGAATGCTAAAACTGACATTACTTCTTTAGATTCTACAACTACAACAACAGCAACCGCTACAACTACTACTGCTGTGGTTGGTGATGAAGACAATACAATCGTTCAGTTGCTTTCGCCACCAAAATCTACACAAAATAGTGCTTCCGGCCATCGTCGCAATGTTAGTGATACATCTGCTTTCAACAAGTGAGTGTTTACGTCTAATATTTTGTGTGTAATGTTATTAATCAGTAAGCAAAAATACATACGCCACAAAACCATTACTAGCATAAAACTGGAATTTTTGGTATTTAGAAATTTTTTCAAATTAAATACATAATTATTTCAAAACACATCAAAACTTAATAATTTTTTGATGAACATAAGAATCAATTCAAACACATATGTTCATTGAATTAAACTAATTATTGTTAAGAATTAATTAAAATGTCTGTTTGAATACTAATGTGATGTTATTGCCAACAACGTGGGCCTCTAAAACTTTACACATTGTAGAGATTATTTTTGTAAGTGGCAATTTTATTCATCATTGGACATTTTAAATCTATTTTAGGATAAGCTTTTATATTCACAGGTTATTAATCTAGGATAAATAATCTTTTACATTTTATTAAAATTTCTGTAATACAATTATAATTCAAATAAATATGTTTACTTCTTTTGTATTTAGGCCGCGCAAAGAATTTCGTAGAATTGATATTTTGACAACTATATAATTATGTGTATACATATACATAAAAATAGTTTTCCTACCTTAATTCTTGTAATCTCTTATCATATATTTTCATGGCACATTAAATGCACCACCAACCAATATTTTTTCTGGCCTAAACTACTACTCCCAACTTTGAACTCCTTATACAAAAAATAAAAAAATCCAACACAGAACCTTTGCCAATGAAACCTCACAATTTCTAGCACCTTACGATCAATCTGTTAAAAGTCGCAGTGGAAATTCTTCAACTGGTAGTGGTGGTGATAGTGGTCTATCGACAAATAATTACGGGGGCTCTAACCCGGGCTTATTTGCTTCCACTACCACACAATCTTCGGTTTCAAATGCTGAACTCACTACTTCGCAAACATCACAGACATGTCGTGCAGGAATGGGAATTGGTGAGACTATAGCAGCTCGTGTTGATACTTGGAATCCATTTGAAGAACAACCATTTGGTCAAATGACTGAGGATCATATATTTGAGGCAGAATTTGATAAAATTCGTCAGAGGGGAAGTCAAGGAAGTAAGTACTTCAAATTCTTTGTATTCATATCAAAAATGCTAAATTTTTTAATTTAATCACTTAATAAAAATTTTGCTCAGTATATTTATGAAACATAATTTTTCATTGTAAATTAAAAAATAATTTGTATTTGTTGAGTTATCTCTCCATTCAATAATTAAATAATAAAATATAAGCAAATTTTACAACCACTAGCGAATACAATAGATAAAAAGTGCAAAAGACATTGATACACTCATAATGAAAGCTTAAAAGTTATTAAAAATTCTAACGTTAAATAAAGCCAAAATTTTTAAGCCGAAAATAACCAGAACTCATACTCTTACTATAAAACAACGTCTTTCGTTTTGTTGGTGGTATAAATAATAATTTTACATCCAATTGCATATGTATTGTGCACATTTGTATGTATATACATATAATTATTTTTAAATATGTACTTAATATTGAAGTTTATTATTTAGGATATTCTCCCCAACAAATCGATGGAACAATTAGCTCCAAAATTTATTGTCTGTCATGGCTTTAGCTAATCGTATGACGACATGTCATTGTTGAACTATAACTTTAATAAGCTCGGAATGCGTTTATGCAAACAGTACAACAAACAATTATACTCATTATGAGTCCATTTTTTTATTCTTCTCTAGAGACATAAAATAATTGTTCATAAACTCGATTTTTATTTAACATTTTACTGTTTGTTGTTGGCTTAGCTGGATATACTTATGCCTGCATTTCTTTGGCGCTAACTAAATCATCAGTACTCTTCAGCCAAACAATGTTTCAGAAGCATTCAAACTCATATTCTTATGAAAAAATTACAAATACTATATGAGAATCCAAATGAATTACATTTTTCTAATTATAATTTATAAAAGAAAGCCTTTATAAAGGGTGATTTTTTGAGAACTTTCGGATTTGATTTAAAAAAATTAAATAAAATTTTGAGAAATGTATGAAATCTTTATTTGAGTCGATAGAACAATCAATATAATTCAATGTTTAAAGATGATTTCATATAAATGTTGACCGCGCCTACGACTCAAATGTTTCATTTTAGCATATTCTCTCCAGCATATCGGCCGGTATTGCATGAATAAATTCTTCGATATTGGCTTCCAGTGTGTCAACCGTTGCGGGCCTGTCCCTATAGAAATGAGCCTTAAAATAACCTCACAAAAAATAGTCTAAAGGTGTTAAATCGCACGATCTAAGCGGGCAATTGACCAAACGTGAAATAAACTGTTCACCGAACTTGCCTCTCAATTAGATCATTGTTCGCGTGCTGTGTTCATGTGGCATCGTCTTGTTGAAACCACATGTCAGGCAAGCCCATCTCTTCTATTTTGGGCAAAAACAATTTTTTAATCATCGCACGGTAGCGCTCGTCATTCACAGTAACGTTCCTTTGTCGTATTTGAAAAATTACGGTCAAATGATACCACCCGCACGTAATCCACACCAAACAATGAAATAAACTGTTCACCGTACTTGCCTCTTAATTGGGCCAGTGTTTCGCGTGCTGTGTGGCATGTAGCACCGTCTTGTTGAAACCACATTTCAGCCAAGTCCAGCTCTTCTATTTTCAAAGTAACGTTCCTGCCTTCGTCGTCTTTGAAAAAGTACGGTCCAATGATGCCGCTATCCAATAATGCACACCAAACAGTGCATTTTCGGGATGTAATCCTTCTGGCTGCCCTTCACACCAAATATGACAAATTTGCTTGTTCACGTATCCATTCAACTAGAAATGAGCTTCGTCGCTGAACACAATTTTCTGATAAAAAAAAGTGGACGATGCACTTTCTTAACACAGCATGAATTTCGATAATAACAATCAATAATCTGCAAGCGTTGTTCGTTTATAAGTCGATTCATGGTTAAATTATAGACCAAACTAAACATCTTTAGGGATAACATGTTACACGGATACAGCTGAGCTGCAAAACAGTGTTGCCAAAAAATTTGGTAAAAAATCACCCTTTGCAAACACAACACAACAAACAATTATAATCGACTTGCGTCTTTTTATTTTTCTTTTTACACTTTTATAAAACTAATCACCCTTTTGGGTGATAATGAATAACAAATTTGATAAACACTCGATTTTTATTTTTAAACTTCGAAGGTATAACTACAAAATCGGCCTCTACCACTTCAACAATTACGCCAACCGAAACAAATTATATGGCGGCCGCAACTTCTGGCTCTGTCAATTCTAACACTTCGCATTCGGCTTCAACTGCTCTACCGCCTTCTAGCACACCTGCTATAACTGCTGCAATAGCTCCAGCAATACCTGAGGATCCTTTTGGCTCTGCACCATTTAGTTTGCCACCAGGATTAAGGGAAAAGGCTGCATCTTTACGTAAAACTGGAGGTAAAGCATAAATATTTGTTGTTATTATTTGTTTAAGTATCTGACTAATGTACTCAAAAATTTCCCATAAATCCCTAATATTCCTTTAGATAAACCTTAACCTTTATGCAATCTTTAAGGAACACATAGCACTCCTAAAGCTATAGTCAGTCGATAGTGTTATGGTTTTTTAAGGTTTTGTAATTTCCGTTAATGGCTAAATTTCTTAATTTTATCCGTATTTTGGTTATCCTTTTTGCGTTTCTTTAGTTTTGTTCTTGTTACAATACTCTTTCCCATTCCTTTTCTCCAGTTTTAACTTAATTTTCTTTTCTTCTAATTTACATTACCACAAAAAAAACGAAAATATATATTAAAGGCAAACGTTTTTATTCTTTTTTTCTTCTTAACCTTCTTCATGATTTTTTTCCGTTTAAAGATGAAAATCAATTAGATAATAAATCTTAAACTCTCATCCTATTTATACAACAAATAGTATAAATAACAAATACTTATATTATCAAACACACAAAAATATATATTAACTTATTGTGGTTTTATCAAACTAAAGTTTAATAGAAGAAAATAGTTGTAATTTTGAATTAACACAAAATAAAAATATATTTTCATAACTGCGTCACTAATCATCATCCCACATTAAACACGCAATCTAACACTTCTAAATAATGGTGGTTTTTAAATTGGTTTTTACATTATATAATTGTAATTATTGTTTTTATCTATTTCTAAAAAATGTTTGGTTATTATGTTTGTAAATTATTTTTAATTAACAATTTGGTTGTGGTTCTTGCTAACAAATGATGAACAATAGCTGAAAAATGTTTCATTTTCCCATTTGTAACAAATGCAAAATTGCTGTTGGAAAATCATTATTGTTTGAACAAGAATTCTATTTGGCATATCATTGTATAAAAATACATGTGGCAATTCGATATAATTAAAAATTTAGCACAATTTATTTAAAATCTATATAGAACTATTTTAAGTTTTCTTTTAAATAAACATATAATGAAATGAAAAGTTTCTGCATTAACGCAAAAACAATAAATGTGTAAGTACATACTAATAATAATCTTATTTAATAACACATTTTTTTTTTGAAAGTTAGTTTTTGTCAAAGTTGTAAATGTGATTGCGTATTTCATAAGCCAGGATTTACAGAAAGATTTTAAAGTGAAGAGTTTGTAATCGAGCAAGTAAATTATTTTAAAAGTTAAACAAGAATAACTGTGTTAATTCTTGGCTAAAAGCAGTTTAGAATTATATAACAACCAAAACTAAATCAAAATTAGTTCTGTAAGCTTCACAATTTTTAATACAACATACATACATATATTTTGTTTTACTCCTTATTAAATAACCAACCATACTTAGTAATATTTTTACGTTTTATTTAATATTTCTTAAAAAAAATAGCGCCATGCGTAAACTAAAATTACAAAAGTTCATATTAATTGAGAGAAATTCGACAATAACATTCATAACTTTCCATGTTCTGTTTTTATAGAAAATGAAACAAATGTTTGATATATTATACTAAGAGCAATAATATATACCCAATTTTTTTTATTGTTATTCTATTTTTCGTAATTTATAGAGGGAAACTTATTTTTAGTTTTATGAAAACAGGCTGCAGACAAATTATTTTAATTCCTTATATTGAAAAAATAAACTTTAAAATATATATAGCCTTTTCCACATATGTATTATTATAAAAACTGAAAATATACTTAAAATTTTAATTATTATTGCTGCAAAAGGATATCGAAATTCCCATTTTTTTAATAAAATCCAAATTCAAAATTAAAGCAATTAAGATGCATGACATACGTTCCAAATTGAAAATCAATATTGGGATAATTGTTTAAAAATATATTGTAAATTTTTACAGTATTAATACTATTCATGGAAATAAGCAGGTATTAGAAATATTGAAACCAACAGTTCGAAATATCAGTTAGTAGATAGATTAATGTGACCTAAAATCAAAGAACGAAAAACAGATTACTAGAAGAACGAAAATGTATAGAAACAAGAGCTGGCAATATCCATTTTGGACGCCGAATAGTCAACTCCAACGGATTTCCAATACCGCAAAATTTAGTTTTCTTAATGCTCCAAAATGATCAAAACATCTTTTAAGGCAAAGAATCTGAATCAAGGTACATTTACAAGTACAACGTGAGAAAAACATAATTTTCTTTTTGTTTCTCGTCCGAAATATCAAATAACTGTTCAGTTGTTCGGAAAGTCATTTCTTCTTAGTTTTAAGAAAATGATTTTCTTATTATGAGTAATGAACCGTGAAATTAGGTAAATTTAATCTCTAAACAATTTAACAAGTTGTTTGCGCTTGAAGTATTAAGTTAGCAGTAGAAAAATAAAGTTAATTCCTTTGTTTGGGCAAAAAACGAAATAACATTCCCAACAACTTATTATTTTCTTTATAATATTTTACATTTGTATTCTCACTTACAAGTTACAAAAAACTAATTTTAAAAATATTGCATATGTACAGTAAAATTCGTATATAACGAATTCTCGGTTGTAATGAACTAGTCCGTAAGTCCGGACCAAAACGGTTGCCATTTTCAAACAAAAATACTTCGTTATAACAAACCTTGGTTTGTAACCAATTAAATAAAAATATGTATCCATATATTAATTTTTATAATATATCCCTTATAATGTTATGTATATTGTGAAGTATTTATTTATGATATTTTGTTGTATATACGCAAATAGCAATTTACATGATAATAAAAATGTAGAAATACCTACAAATTAGAGCTTGTTTTAATTTTACATGTCACTACGCTTATCACGAAATTTAAAAAAACTATTTTTGCTGGGTCCACGGAGTATATGTAAAACGTAAACAAATTTAGACAGTAGGATAGTCGTTGATAATAAAGTTGAGCTAATTTTATCGTATTTAGTTGGATGCTCGCATGCAAAAAAATTGTTTCTTTTGAAAAATTTATGGAGAAATTTAACTAGTGGAAAATTTTTGTTTGAAAAATAAACTAAGAAGGTCAATTGAAAGTGATTGGAATTAAAATGAAAAAATTAATTCGCCTTGGATGTACCTTGATCTGAATGAAATAAATTATTTTGAAGAATGAGAACAACCTATCTTGATAATTTAATTTTTGTATTTAATTTATAATTCAATACATTTAGTTTACCAGGTTAATTTATATCACCAATTAACTCTTCAATCAAAACTTTAAAAATAATATGTACCTATTTGCTTATTTTTGATATATACAACAAAATCTTAAGAAATATATATTTTATTAGGGATATATATTATCTACTATCTGGAAGATAATAATATTATTTATTTATATATTATTTTCTGAAATAAGACTGGCATCGGCATAAAATCTTGACTTAAAAAAGAACTGTAAACTTATACATAATTGTTAGCACATTAACATCATTTTCGAATTTTCAACACCGTATCGAGAAATTTATGTAAAATTTATAGCAGAGAAAACGCTATACATATCAAGCCTTTGCTGCAATAATGTAATAATTCAAAAAAGGTTGTTTTGCAGAAATTGAGCTTAAAGTTTTGAATTTACGCACAACTTAATGGTAAAAGAAAATTTGGTTCTTTTCTCAAGAGCTGAGTATACAAAATATTTTTATGAAACTTTTACAGAATGTAAAAAACGACAAGGCGAATAATTTCGTAATATAATCTTAAAAAATTCAAATTTTGAGTTACTACGGTATTGCACCAAAGGCTCGATATGTACACATGTGCGTGTATGATTAAAAATATTATTTCCAGTACTAGAAACGTTTTCGGAGTTATACAATCACTACATTAAACAATGTGTAATTTATAGTATACTAGCGAGTTCCCTGAATTTCTGTTTCAAATTTCATCAAAATTACCAATACATGGCTTGTATGGGAGGCGACACAGCCCCTTGAATTATTCAAGAAAAAAAATATAGCTTATAACCAAATAATAGACTTACAAAGTTTAATTGCGATCGGATAAGCGGTTTGACCGCGCATAGAATACAAACAAAGAAACAATAATTAATTTTCACATATATAACACCAATAAAAAATTTCTATTGTTTTTGTAATGGTTATAGAACTGCCAACACTTTTCTGGCAGTACCTCCTAATCAAACTGTGCACTACATTTTAACTTCATACATACATACATAAAATAAAATTTAAAACTACACAGCTGACAATTTTCATGTAAGAACTGTTCACGTCTACTATTATTCATTTAAAAAGTTCCTTTACAAAAACCACATACATTCACACACAAATTATTTTTAGCTTAAAATAAATACATTGAAAAATGGTTAAAAAAATGAATGTCTACAAATTATAAATAAAACAATCAGCAATCACTTTCTAGAATGAATTGAAGTTAAGGGAAATAAAGAAGTTGAAATTAGCTATTGAAGAGATCAAATATTTTTGCTATAATATCTATATAAAAATTAATAAATTTATACTATATTTAAATCTACATATTGTATATGTATATAATGTATCCAAATTATAATATAAATGTCAAATATAAGAATGAAATATTAAATGGCCACAATAAGTTTTATAATTCTATGATAAAAAATAAAATTTAGTTTTTGATTATTTGTTGAACATATTCTCATTTAAAAAGTAATTTAATAAAGCATGAAGGAATAAATCAATATTTAACTTAAGTGTAAATGAAATGTATGCATATTATGAAAATATTATATTTCATTAAATAAATTAAAATAATATTTATGAAAAACTCTAAAAACGAAAATAACGTAATTAATTTCACTTTTTATGCAGACTCGACAAATGTTACACATACATACATACATATATACTTGAACTGTTCGAATGATCTTTTTTTAACAAATATTGTAAATTCTTACAAAATTATTTACATTTAGAGCAGGTTTGAGACTTAAAGATAAAAATAAAGGAATTTATAAGAGTATTGTAGCAGTCCTATCAGTTGCATTTCATAAAATTTAAATAACTTTATAGAATTTTGTTTGAAAAAAGTGTGAATTATGCTGAAAAATATGGCGTATGCTAAAAAACAGCTTTATAGACCATTTTTAAGTATGTAATAAAGTATTCAAAATATGGGTTATATAAAATTTAAAGCAAGCACAAATCTTCTTTAAGCCGATTACTGTAATGGTCTTTATAAATATGGCATGTTGCACCTTAAATTATATTTTGGAGTCTTAGCTTTTAGTGGGAGTGTATTATTTATTACATTTAATGGGAAATATCTGTAAATTGTGCAATTTAATTAAAATACGCAATAAAATTCATGAAAAATACTTAGGAAAAATATATGGAAATAAAAAAATATGTTAGTGATTTATATATAATATAAAAACAAATATAAAAAGCTCGAAATCCAAATCAAAAAATAATGTTAATTCTTTATTCATTATATTCTTGTAGATATTATTTCATTTGTTTAGTAGGAACTGATAAATTATTGAAATAATTTATTTTAGTTCAAAATAATACATTATTTATATATTTGATTACTCGAATTAAATTGTAATTGCTTTTGTACATTATGAACTATAAATTACGGCAGCGTTGCCTACAAAATTCCTTAAATCATAAATTAGCTAAAGTAGTGTTTTACATACATCAAATAACTTTTTACCTAAATAAATTCCAAACAGCACGAAGTGCTACACTTTCTTATCACATCAATAAGTACGTTATAATTAGGAATTTCTTTGTGTCATCGGCTTTTAATTGATAAACTTCTAGTCACAAACCAGCACTAATTAATTTTTTTATACCTATTTAAGCTTTAGGTACTTTTTTTAAATAAATATTAATTTTATTTTCAACATTCCGCTAACCTTTGGTTAAAAGCTTGACTTTTTTATAATTTTTTATAACATCTGTTACTACCAAATGTTGGCTAAATATTGAAAATAAATTTCATATTTGTATACGAAAAACGACCTGAAGCTTAAACAAAAATTACAAAAGTAGCAATTAAAAGGTCAATTAAAACAAGATAATTGTGTACTCGTTCCTATTTAATTATATTTTTAATAACTAT
Source organism: Germaria angustata (assembly GCA_963681545.1). Lineage (NCBI taxonomy): Eukaryota > Metazoa > Arthropoda > Insecta > Diptera > Tachinidae > Germaria > Germaria angustata. Next base: position 7,145,202 of record OY812999.1, on the reverse strand, counting down.
TTTATTTTTGTTTTAACATTCTCCTGTCATTCAACATTAAGCTGCAATTTTTAAGCAAAATGATTCCAACGATTTTTTAATGTACATATACATATCTGTCGTTGCTTCCATAAGTTATGAAAGAAACTTTCAGTCAAATATCCCGAATTTTATCATTTTTTCTTTAATAAAACAAATCTTCAATTCATAATGCATCATTCAGGTAATAGATGATTTGTCAAATATTCTCTACAACTTTGATTTGCATATCACCGTCTTAAATGCAAAATGACACAACTAGATAAAATCTCGAATCTAACTTTTTGATAAATCACGATTTAATACGCAAAAAAAAACTAACAATAACTATACGCCCAAAACATCGCTTTTACTACAAACAGATAATCCAAATATTACTGAAGTTTTCATTTGACTTTTCCCAACTAGGAAAATTTTTAGAAAAAATTAAGCCAAATTAAACAAAATTTAATTTATCTCTGTTAGTGTGGTCTGTTTTTATTTGTTACCCTTTATAAGTTTCTAAAATTTGCGGATTTCCCACGTGGTAATAAGCGAAAGTTTTCATCCAGACACTGATTTAGAAGTATATACTGGCTTTTACTAAGCAATTAATTGTAATTTATAATGGTTCTGTAACAAAAACTAACAAGTAAGTTGCGAAATTTTGGGCTTAAGTTGACTATGTATATTATTAAAAAAAGAATATTTTAAATTCAAATTAGTTTCAAATCTCTAATAATGGGAAAAGTTATTTTGTTAGATTGATTTTTGGTGTGCAACCAAAAAGCAATATAAATATGGAAAGTATTTAGATTTTGCTTTAAATCAGCGACATATTTTTTTCATCTACCAACTTAATGCTTTCAAAGGACGATGTTGTATGCAGTTTGGAGACTGCATCTCAAAGTTCAAATTGTGGATTATTACTATTGTATCATAGCCTAAGGATCTCTTAGAAATTTTTCTAAAATTGGAAGACTTTAACAGGGTTAAGAATGGTCTATGTATATTGATAACATATATTTTGGTGGGCTCGAGTTAAAACTTCATCAGGTTTCCTGAGAGAGTTATGTTTATTTTTTAATCTTTTTCATGATTAGAAAAGACTGGAATATTCGACAACTAGCTGGGTCAACATGCGCACATTTTCGGTGCCGCCACACAAACTTCATCAGCACCCGTGTCTAAGTTAGATTTAATTAACAAAATAAATAAGTAAATGTCAGTCATCTTTGCAAAAACCCGTTCAATAGAGTATTTTTAGTTGGTTTAGAAAATGTATTCACTTTGTCCCCTGTGATTAAAGGAATTCTTCTAGTTTTATAGTGTATTAATAATTAACATCCATCTGTAGTCATATATATATATATACCTATCCACTCACTCTTTTATTCACACTCCATTACCTACTACTCACTTCACAGTTTCTCAATGTCCCACTCACGTACATACATACACACAATTTTCAGTTCATTTCTTTTTTATCACATAAAAGAACTTAATTTTCTTTAACAGCTAAATATTTTCTGGGAAACAACAGCTCTACAAATGCAACAACAATATTAACGAATGCCAACAGTGGCCCCTACTGCGGTGGTTGTACGACATCATCAACATCATCCAAATGGCTTTTATCACCAACATTAGAAGTGTCGAGCGAAGAGAAAACTTCCCTAATAAATAATTTGAAAACGGACTCTGAAGGTGGTGTTAGAGAGATAGGCAGTGGTTTGCGTCAAGACCAGGATGATGTCTTAGTTAATTTGAGTGGCTCATCGGTTGCTTTAGCTTCAGGTGGATTTGTTAAGCTTCCACTGGAGGATCGCAATAAGTATGAAAAGTTACGTAGTAATGATCAGGCCACATCAGATGACTCGGATTCAGAATTTTTCCAGGAGGATTACAATTCCGGAATAACTACGTCGAAAAAAGCAATTTTTAAACAGATTGTTTCCAATAATATACCTGACACTATTCATAAAATACAACAGGCAGCCTATCACAAAGTAGATAAAACACAAATTAAAGTACCGATTGTTAAAAAACTTCGAGAAAAGACAACAACTAAAAGACCATCTTCGGCAGCTCAGCAAGCGGCACAACAAGTAAATGCAGCTTTAGAAAAACATGAAAAACAACAACAGCAGGCAGCTGAAATAGCAGCTGCTGTCGCCGCAGTTGACGAAGCCAACAAAGACAACGATGATGCTGATTCAATTGGTTCGGCTTCCGATTTGCGAGCCGAAGATGATGACTTTTTTGATGAAAATCATGTGAATAGTGCTTTAAGAAGCAACGCAAAATTGAAGAGACCTGATATGGATGGCATAAGTGAGAGTGTCAAAACATGTAACTCGTCAGCATATCATGCCGAGTGCGAATCTGTGACTACACACGAAGATGATATTAGTCGGGTGGTTGTTAAAGTACGCATGCGGAAAAAAGATCGCATTGCTGCTTTACAAGCCGCCTACAATGACGCTAATGGACAAAATGCGTCTGTCATAAGTAATATGGCATGTGATGAAAGTGAGCTTAGTCCCACTTCAAGTGAGTTTATCAATAAATTGGGTGATAAACCGCTATTACTTGATGATGAATTAGCATATAACTCGGGAGAATCAACAGAATCAAATTTTTACTCTTCCAGTTCAGATAATTCCATTCCTCACGACACACTCGATCGGATCGACAATAAAAAAAATATTAAAACAGATGTGGAAAACGCCGAAGAATGTGATGTTTTTGCTATGGCTCCATTTAAAATGCCAGAAGGTTTGACACATAAAACAAAGTTAATACCTAAAGCTACTTCCGTAAGGAAAACAACTGAGACGGATAGAGCTAGTGCCAAGATGTTAGCAAATCAGACATCAGAAATTTGGACTTCCACCCCAGTCAAAAATATAAAAACAACATTTTCTGATTTTCACACGCCTTTAGCAGTTGTAACAAAAACTACTACAAATCAACTGTATACAGAATTGGATGAGTTTAATGAACCCGTATTTAATCCATTTGTTAATCCTAGCGACTCTAAACCACAAAAACAGCAGTCACAATTACAAAATGATATAGTAACTCCCAGCCAACATATACAAAGTTCGTCTCATTATGGTATGGTAACAGTAATTTCCACCAACGCCTCACATACTTCCGCTCCATCTGCTACGTCCACGGTCTGCTCGTTTATGCCAGCATCAATGTCAACATCTTTGACATCAACGGGAACCTCTTCAGCAGCAGAACAGCGTGATTTATTCGGCTCTGAGCCATTTCCTCAGGTAATTAGTAAATGCATAAATAAAGTTCAACATGATCTTGTTAGTTCTGAAAAAGGCTACAACATTGTACGAGTTAAAACTACCGCTCCCACTTCTACAACACACACGACACCAAAGACACACGAATCTAGACCCCAACTAATAACTGTTAATCACTCTATTATAATTAATAAAACACCAGATCCGTCATTTTGTGCTCCACAACAACACCAACAACAAAATCAAAAAAATATGTTTTCATCCCCAAAATCTAATGTGAATGTTACACAATTGGCTACCTATGTGAATGTTCCGCCATTGCAGACTTCCAGTGCCTTGAGTAGCTTCGCAGCTAAAATACCTAAAGCACAAATTGTTAATGCGATTGCCCCTCCCACTGCTTCGACAAGGCCAAAACAAATTGTTGACTTGAACAATACAAACAATTCCCATGTCATACAAAGTTCTTTGAATACTCAAGGTTCCTCAGTTTTGGTGAAGACAAATTCTGCTTTGCCCACAATTAACACTACTTCTCAGACATTGCCTCCCCATTTGTGTGTTTCCCCCGGTAGCGAAAAGTCTATGTTTCCTATAGCTGATAATGCTTTTGTCCAAATTCCTCAAGAACGTTGTTCGGACTTTACGCCAGACGATGAAGAGGAGCCAGTTGTTTTGCATGTTAAACATGATGCCGACATGGATTCAACAAAAACAGCAATCCCCTCCTCCGGTCTTGCAATAACGAACACACCAGCAGTACCACCCACAGTCGCTAAACAAAAAGAAAAAAAGAGCCATATAGGCGTAAGAACTCTTCCTGCAAAATTGTCGCAAAAAGTTAAAGGAAATTCGTACAAAAAAGTTTCGGGTGATCATCATCACTCTCACTCATCATCTTCCAGCGCAGGTCCTGCAACATCAACTTCAGGTGTGACGTCATCTTCTTTAAGCATGTGTACTCCCAAACAAAAAAACCAACGTTCCAAGTACAAGTCACACACAAATGAATACGATGATGAAGAAGACTATGAAAATATGTTGTCGTCCAACAACGCTACCAATACTAATTCCGCAACACAAAAACACTCAATATCGTTTTCGAGTAAATCTTTTGGTAATTCTTCCTTCCAATCGAATTCCATTAAGAATTCAATTAAAACTGGTTTTAGTAACATGTCCTTTGAAGACTTCCCATCTGACCAAGAAATGGATACCGCTAGCCGCGTTCCACCTACCACAGCCTTGCCTTTTGAAGTTGTTCGCAATGAGAAAGCTCTTCTGGAGGCTGAAAAGAAATTTGGCTCTCTTAAACGGCGTAATAACCTTTTCTCCTAGAAGAGAATTAAACCTGTGACTAAACAGTCCTTGAAGCAGGAATTCAAACAAATTATTCAGAAAGTATTAAAATCGTCATCGTCCACTTTGGCTCACACTAAATAAATAAGAATGTGATAGTTCCTTCCTAATACGAGTATATTAGTCAATTATATCATGGTGCTAGAAGCATTAAATGGATATAACTAAATTCAATGCAAAAATTATCTCCTTGTAAATTGAAAGTATTGAAAATTATTTTACAACTACTACTACAAATTGAATTATACAAAAGTCGCAGTTCTAAAATATAATACATAAGGTAATGTAAGACACACAACATTACTATAATTGGCTTAGAAGGTCGACTTATCATTTGTTATTTGTATTAATTATATTGTTCTCCGTTTCGCAAAGCAGTGTATACGATGGTTATAAAAACAACTACACATTTAAATATACAAATGCATATGACAAAAAAAGTAGAAATATACACATGTATTTCAATTGCTAATTGACATGCGTAACACTATAGCGTTAATTAAAAAAGTTATACAAACCATATTTAAATGCATTAGTTCTTAATAATCATCGATATAATTTATTTATGGAGTTTATGCGTGTTTTGCAATTAAAAAAAGTATAAAACGATTTAAACGCAATTCATTCAAGCAATCAATAATATCAATAATACACAACATTCCAAAATGGCGATCTTGTTCGATCAAAAAAAAATATAATTTAATAATTTTAACAAAAGACACAAATAAGTTCGTAGAAACTACGAGTATTATAAATGATTGTTACAATTAAAAACCGTTGGACATTTGTTGACAAAAAGGTTGTTTGTTGTGGCGATTTTGTGTATTTATATACTCGTATATATGTAAAAGTTTATTACAATAATGCCTTAAAATGAAATGTAATTTTAGAAATACAAAATGACACAACCTTAACTAATATACAGACATATACTTATACTCAAAAAGCTTTTAGAAGACAAATAAAAAGGGATTTTAATAAAAAAGATTAATATATATATGTATATATATATATATATATATATATATATATATATATATATATATATATATATATATATATATATACATATATATATATACTTATATATATATATATATATATATATATATATATATATATATATATATATATATACTTATATAATATATATATATATATATATATATATATATATATATATATATATATATATATACATATATATATATATATATATACTTATATATATATATATATATATATATATATATATATATATATATATATATATATATATATATATTATTTATTTATTTATACAAAATTATGTTAAAGAAGAAAAGTATGTATACACGAATACTTAATGATAAATAAATGTTTCAAATGATGTTTTATTATGTATAGTGAGTGAAATTGTTTGTTTTTATAATTTTTCATTTCAATTATTTCCAAATATTACATTTTGGTTAAAAAGAAACCATTTAATACACTAAAAGTACTATGATGCTTAATATACTGAACTGAACACTAAATTTTATAAATTTTTTCTACCACAAATATGATTTTCCCCTTTAAGTTCTAAGAATATATATTTATTATTTGTATAAATTAAATTGTAATATTTAAACGATTGATAAGGCCCAATTTTAAACTTATATATACTTATTTATATCTTTCTATAAATTTACAAAAGAAAAAAATGAACTGTCAAATAAAGAATGTCTTTAATCATTCATTTAAAATGCCACCCATTTATATAAAATAGCGAAATTGTTGGAAAATATCTTTCTTTCTATATTTTGTATTAATTTTGTTTTTTCTTATTATGCTTATACCATCTACGTTAATACACACCTTTATTGTTGAATTTATTATTACTATTATTTATATATCAAATACATCTAGAGTGTAAAATTATTTCAATTAGTATTTTATTTGCATTAAATCCAATATATATACATATAATAATATGAATTTATTATTACTTTTATAGTGCTGCTTTTATTACAAATACATATAAAATTCCATTAAGAAACCAGGAAAACTTTTAGAATTTGTTGTACGGTTAATTACTAGTTCCAGGATGCATAAAGAAAAACTCAGAACTCATCAATGTTGTGATTTTTGATTACTTTTCAGAAGAAGTTCCTTGCATACTACTTATTTACTGGCTTTGAACTTGTTCTTTACAATATGTCTTTCTATGTACGCATGAACGTACATATGTACATACTTATTAAAAACGTGAAATATTTTATAAAATATGATAAACAGATATTAAATAAATAAATGATGATTTTACACCATGTACGTTTAAAGTTTTATAGTTTGATATCTAAATAAAACATACCAAAATTTTAATAAATATTAGGATTGTCCGACTTGTGAATGTTCAAAAAAGTTCGTAATTTTTTCTTGTTCGAATTGCGTATAATAGCAACAAAAAATACAAGCAAAAAATCCAACGTGTGAACAAAAATTTTAAAACCAAATATATTGTTATTAATATTTTACTTATATTCTATAATTATTATAAATACATATGTATGTATGTATATGAAAATTGTTCTATAATACTTAATAAAAACAAATTGCGTTAATTTTTAACGTTGGCAGTAAAAACAAAAAGTTCTTGTTTCCCAGGTTTGCAACAGCCATAATTATTACTTTGTTTAATATTTATATACATAGATTTCATATTTCCATAGTGTGTTATCCTATCAAAAGCCGGTTATTCATCTAAAGATTATTTTTAAATTTCTAATTAAGAATTGTATTGAATTTATAACTTGTTTTGCCGGATTAAATGCGGGAATTTCACCATAAAGAAATTACTCGATTATTTGTATAAAATTTTTTAAATAATTTTATATTTTTTAACTAAACTCGGCTTGGTATTGTGTTCAAAATTTCATGCAAAATTCTGTCAAAATCCATATGAAAATATTTCGTACTTAAAAAAAATAATGTTGCGAAAGTTGTACTCTATTCATGTTTTGAACAAGTGAAATGCACCTAAGAACATTCAAGCAACATTTTTAACATGTGAAATAATATGAATACACTGAGACATATATCGCATGAAGTTCAAAATTAAAAAAAAAAACGAAATTTAAATATACGTACGTAAAAAAATGTTGTTTAAAAGTAACAAAAACAAAAAATATATACTAAATCCCGAAATGGATATGTGGCATATAAAATTTTTCAATTGAAATTAACCAATTGGAATATTTGCATAACAATGCTTAGAATGGCAGCGCAGTCAGCTTAAAAAGGGATTAAATTTCTGGTGTTACGTGTATAAAGCTTTCTTGCAACCTTTTTAAAAAAAATTCAGAACGAGTTCTTTTTTCAGAAATGCCTTCTTGAACCAGTTAATGAAATAATGTGTACATTCCTGGCAATTACTTTTATTGTTACACATATATATACATTAGCATTTTAACATAAATATTTTTATTTACTTTAAAAATCATTTAAACTTTAAACTAATGGCAATTGTTAATAATGAAATCCCTTTAAAAATTAACCAAAGTTTTTTCTTTTAATTTATTATTGTGTTTTTATCTTCTTTTAATTGGTTTTTTTTTTATTTTTATATTCACAATAATTTAAATATTGATAAGTTTTACTAACATTAATAAAATGTATTTAATATATATACATACATTATATAAAAAAATAAACTAAAATTGTTCAACAATATTACGCAAGAAATAAATTCAAATGTTGTTTTTCTTATTTATTTACGATTTTAATTGAATGACTTGTGTTCATAAAGAAATATTAAAAATCAAATTAGTTTTCAAACCAACTATAACTTTAATAATCGTTTATGAATATTGGGCAATATTATAGATTATAGCAGATAGTATACATAAGTTGCAGCAATTAAAAACATTTCATTTATGTACTTACGTATGTATATACATACATGTACATATATATGTATTCGTGATGTAATGAATATTCATATTCGTTTTCCCTTTCGCTTATATCATGATAAAACAATTCTTTTTTACTTAATACTCTATCTGTAGTTACTAGAAAATAAACAAATTAACGTGATACCTTTAAAATTGCTTTAAATTCAAGCGCAGTCTGTGGGAGTGCAAAAAGCTTGGATGTGATTTAAGCATACGCAATGCTGGAGCTAGTTAAATTTCAAATGACCACAAATCATGTCAATTATGAAAGATAAGAAAATGATTAATTGTCAAATTGTCTTAATAGTCTTAAATATAGCAGTGTGGTTTCTCTTTTACAGTTTATTACTATTACTCGTGAATGTATTTTATTACTTTCCGGTGATAATAATCCATCAATTCTGTGATAGAGATTTGTGCTTTTTATGGTTTCTCAAATTTATTTTATTTCAATATATCGACGCCTCTTTGGGCGTCTTCTTCAGGATTTTTTTTTTTAAATTAGAAAAAAATTTAAAATTGTTTTTACATATGTACATACGTACATAAACAAATTAAAAAAATTTAAGCAAATCAAATGAAAGTAAAACATTTTTAATGAAATAAAAAATGTTTTCAGTTTTGAAGAAATTAAAAAATTTTTTATAATAATTATATTATTATTATATTATTAAAAATTTTTAAATTTCTATTGGTCAGTTTAACTTACTAATCGAATGCTTATAGTTTTTAGCAACATTATCTATATCAGTTTTATTATTTATTATTTGATTATTTGGAACATTAATAATATTAAGCACTTCTAATATTTAGCGGCGCTTAAAATTCCTCTCTATAGCTAAAACTGATACTTTCTTAATGTCCGGATTATGATTAGAATTAAAACAGGTTCCAGGTTCGAATCCTGCCGCAGAGCTCTGGCAGTTTGTGTCTCATAATTAAAGGGGGCGCACAACAAGCCTTCACTGGCTTAAGTGTATGTCGTATGACATGGGCTATCCACACCCCTCCAATCAACCTAAAACAGTGTTTCGTTAAAGTTGTTTTTTGTGAAGTTGAAAAAGTCCTATACTTATGATTTGACTTGTGTCCTGCCAGCCAAGTCTTTAATTTATTATTTGAGGTACTTTATCACATCTGCTATTATTCTTACCATCATTTGGTATCTTATAAATTAAATTAGAAATATTAAATTGTTCTACTTTATTTTTTGTCTTGGTGAATAATTTACTTACTATGAGCCATTTTATATTATCAAATATATTTGATTTTTCTAATTTCCCAGAAATCATTGGCATATGACAACGATTTACAAATTTTTTGCTCCGGAACAACATCTGAACTTGTACTATTATTTTTAAATTGTCTTATCAATTGATTAATAAGGTTTATTAGAAAACTATTATTAAATAATATATTCCAAATTTTTTTCTTTATTCTTATGGAAATGTCGCTTATCGATCAAATTCTCTATAAGATTCTTGGCCGTATTAATAATAATTTTTCTTGGATGTTAATAATCCTGCCAGAAGATGTTGTCTATTGGTACCAATATATTAACTTAGTACTTCTACTGAATCTAAATATGGAAGTATAGGATCGTATTCTTTTTCAATTGTAAATATAATATCTGGATAGAAAAAATTAAATGTCGATAATATAATTTCCATTCCACTTTCCAATATAATGCAAAACAAATCAGCAACATACTTTGTCAGTACTTTTGTTTAATAGATAGTTTTACAATGCACTTGTCTAGAAGTTCTTCCATTACAATAACAGCCAGAATAGGTGATGCTGGCGGACCTATTGGAAGTCCTTTCTGTTGTACGAGTATGTAAATCTTATTATTATACTGAAAATATCTGTTATCTATTATACAAAATCTAAAAAATGTGCATACATAAGTAAGTAGGTATCGCAGAATGACAACGAATCACTAATTCGTAGAACGCAATCGAGCATGCAAGTACGTTTGAGTTGTAAAAGCAAACTTTCTCCCCTATACCGGATATCAATCAATCGATGCTCTTTTATTATGTGTTCCATTTGGCTTCACTGTTGCAATTAAAAATATTTTAATTTACTGATGCAGCGCCCCATCTATGTTGGAAAAGATTGTTTTTAGAATTAAATTAATTATTTTAAAAGTTACGAAAGAACAAAACGATTTTCAAGCAAAATACAAGTTCAAAGATAAACCAAATAAAAATTTTTTAATAGAAGTATATGTACATAAGTATGTATGTATGTACAAGTAAAATAAGAAGACTTTTATAAATTTATACATACATATCTTGCTTGCTTTAATTTATTGGAAAAACTAACTGAACTCCGCTGTACATACTTACATATATACCTCTTTCTATTACTTTGCCCTCTCTCGCCTCCAAAGTAAGAATTTTTGAAATTTTATGATATATTAACATCCGGAAACACGACCTGAAACACACGCAACAACCTGGAATGCCTCTAGCAAGACGCAGAATATTAAATTAGATTGCGGTTTAACTTTGTTTCCAATAGGCTTTGCTAATTTTGTTAACACATTACTGTTTGTTCTACGTGACGACCGATATTTTTACCAACAGTGTCAACCTTGTGACTTCATCGGATGATGATTTATTTTTATACGCTTCAGACAATATTTCATAATTGCTTTTCTCTTCGAGATTACTATCTACTTGTACTCAAAGCTTTAGGTTCCATAAAGATGGTAAGCATTGGTAATGAAACGTAAAATATTTTGGTTTCATCTGTACTCTTATCTATCACGAATAACAAACCAATAATTTTTGTCAATAAGAATTGGAAACGATCAAATAATCTTATTGAATGACAAAATCAATGTGTGTGTGTGTGGTTTTCATCAATCATTGCCGACAAAGTGCGTGTAGGCAAAAACGCACGACACACACACACACTCAAAAGTGTTAACGTTCTTATTTGATTCTCTCCAGCGGATATAAAATTAACATGAGTAAACACATAAATATGTAAACTCTTGTGGAAATAACCAGAAAACAGGAAGTCAAACTTTACAAACAAGATGGCTATCGTTTGATATAAAGCGCAATTCTCAAACATCTTTCAAAGCTAAGCAGAGGTTAGAATTTAGCATTTGACAGTAAGTTGATGCTTTGAATATAAAAGTTTAAAAAATGTTATTTTATCAACTTGCTATGAAGTGTTATTCTTAAATCATTAGTAAGCGTGCCACCTTTATTTAAAACGAGAAATATGTAAACTGTGAAAATGTTACAATGTGGCACTCAAAGGTAATTAGAGTTAGAGGTAAAATTTTTGCCGTTTGTCAAAAAATCATATTTGTGGGTAAAAAATAAATTAAGTACATATTATAATTAAATGCGAACTACAAAGATTAATTAAAAATACCTATAAAATACTGTTCCACTGGAAATTGCAAACAACATTTGAAAGACATCGGAGAGTAACGTTTGAGAGTAAGTTGAGAATAAATGAATTCTCAATTTGAGAGTTGCTGAGAATGCTGTTTTTTTAAGTTATTTACAATTCATTTTGAAACGTTGGTCGTTTGATAGAACTTGATATGAAATCATTCTCAATTTTAATTCCAACCTGCGTGTTTGCTGGGTGTGTTTTTCAAATGCTTAAAATGCCCAACTGTTCAATTTGCCGGTTGTTTCTTATTGAGGGTTTTCACACAAGACTATTTTTTAATCCGCACAACTTTTGTTCTTTCGTATTCACACTAGACTAATTATGCTGGCATAAAATTGTGTACGTATACAAATCTTTGTGTGTGTTAGTATTTTCTTTGTTTATTTCGCAGAACCTGTTTTCATAAGTGTGTATGTGTTAGTTTTGTTCTGCTTGTGCGGGGTTGAAGCTGGTTGAAAAAATTGTGCCAACCAAAAACCACTCTCTTCCCCGAAAATGCCAACAAACTGCGATTTTATGCCAGCATAATTGTTCTTGTGTGAAAAGGCTCATTGTTTTTCTCCTTTTATTTAAACCTATTGCTTCTTCTTGCTTTTGTTTTGAATGCTTTTGCCTTGACATTTGTTTTTGTTTTCTTTTACTGGAATTATAAGTAGAAGTTTAAGAATTTCTTAGAAGTGTTTTCTTATGTGAATACGAAGCAACCTTTGAAAAAGATAAATTGTTTTCCTTTTCTCATCACAAAGTTATGAAAAGAGCCACAAAGTGAAAAATAGTAATAAATAAATCAATTTTAGATTGCGGAACAGATTTAATTCAAGCTGTTTGGATAATTAATTGTTTCTTGCCAATGAAGAAAATTGCATTAGCACCACACAAAATGTACGTACACACATGCATACATACTTAAGTATTTATACCACAGAATATGCTGATTTATACTGCTTGAGTAAAATGTTTTCATATTGAAAAAATTTCGTATACTTCTTAAATATTAAAAAAATGTTTATTGACATTTTACTAAAGTTGTACTCGTAACTTTTGTCCACAGCTGAAGTCTATGTATTAATGCGTATTATTTTCACAATTAAAATACATAAGTACATAAGTAAATAATGGATGCACGTAAAACGAAGCAACGTGTCCTAGTTAAGTGTGGTGGTTTTTCAACACAATTGGCCAATCATGTTGGTGAACGTATTGATGGCGATCCCTTGTGGGGATCACGCTTTGATTTTATCAATCCCACAGCCGTGATACAAACTCATCTAGATTTTTTGGAAAGTAAGTAAATTTTGTTGAATTATTTCGTATATTAATTATCTTCTATATATATAAAATAGGATGTGTGTATGTATGTATGTATGTAACGTAATGGCTCCAAAACGGCTGGGCCGATTTTGACGAAATTTTCAGGGAACCTTTAGAATACTCGGCCGGGTGACACTGTGAAGTCTGATTTTTGATTTTCGGTCTGTGGGCGGAAGGGCGTTGCAAAATCCAATTTTCATATTGCACCACCAATGACATACATACATATATTTATTTTTTGTGCTTTTTTTTATTTTATTTTACTTTTTTTTTGGAAAGCCGTTGTCATGTTCTTCAAAACGAGATATCAAACTTTTAAATCGGTTATGCACTTAGTTCCGAAGATATTTTGAGCTGACGGTGTCAGCTATTATGTACATAAAAATTACGTGTATGTTCGTGATCGTTAAACTAAAAAACTACTGGACCGATTTTGACCAAATTTTATATGCATACTCTATGGGCCGTGAGGAGGGTTTCTGTGTAGTTTGAAGTTCGTCCAACAGATGGCGCAATATTTAGTTTTTTGTGTGTGTTTTTGCATCGTAACTCAAGGACTACTGCACCGATTTTGACCAAACTTTATATACATGTTGTATGGGACGTGATGAGTGTTTCTGTGTAGTTTGAAGTTCGTCCGACAGATGGCTCAATATTTTGTTTTTTGTGTTTTGCCCAATAGAGATTAGCGCGATAAGCCTATGATTCGTTTTGCTGAAGGCGTTGGGTCCTTAATCAGCGTGTAGTGCGTGCGGCCATACGAGTATGTATGTAAATAATTAAAAAAAGGTTTAAAAATTACCATCCTCCCAATTATTTTTCACATGTAAGTAAATACATACTTAAGTATGTACATAAGTACATATGTACATACGCACTGGGATTTTCGTTGAAATTAGTAATGAAGAAAGATATATTGCAAAATATACCATACTTTCACCTCTACTGTACTGCGGGCGTGGCTTTAAAATTTTACTATTTAATAAAGTACTACAGATTCCATATATCAATGATTCTTTTTTCTGTCACCCTTGATGTAAAAAAGCGCACTTATTTTGATATTTGCATCCTGATAATGGTTGTAGTTATTATACTTATTTATTACGTGTCGACTAATTTTTGTAGACGGAGCACAAATTATATTGTCAAACACTTACCAGTCAAGCGTTGAAGGTTTTATGAAACATTTGAAACTATCGAAGGAAGATTCTATACAACTAATGCGTAAAAGTGTACAACTTGCCAAAGAAGCTGGAGATAAATATATCCATATGATTAAAAACGCGACTGGGTCGCTTGAACCTGATATGCCATTGGTATTAGGATCGATTGGTCCCTATGGGGCTATGCTACATGACGGATCGGAATATAATGGTTCATATACGGATAAAGTTTCTAAAGATGAAATAAAAGAATGGCATCGGACACGTATTGAAGCTTTATTGGCCGAAAATGTAAATGGCTTAGCCATAGAAACAATTCCATGTCAAATGGAGGCTGAAGCTGTTACTGAAATGATATTAAAAGATTACCCTAATGTAAAATTTTGGGTATCATTTCAATGCAAAGATGAGTTGCATTTAGCTCACGGTGAAAACTTTGCAAATGCTGCAAAATCCTTATGGGATATGATAAAAGAGGCAAACGCTAGAGATAGAATATTTGGTATTGGTGTTAACTGTGTCAATCCAAAGGTGATAAATATATTTTTTTTTTTATTCTAAAAAAATATATATTAAAATTTTTCTTTTTATAGTTTGTAGCTCCACTTTTTAAGTCGTTTCACGTATTATTAAATGATAAGGACTTGCCCCCATTGATAGTATATAGTAATCGAGGGGAAACTTATGACTTGGAAAAGGATGAATGGGTTGGCCAAGACAAATGTGTTCCATTGGAGACATATGTATCAGACTGGATTGGTTTAGGTGCTGCGGTAATAGGGGGATGTTGCCGAGTTTATCCTAGCGATATACTTAATATACGCAAGTATATTGATAGTTTGGGTAATAATAACATTTAATGTTATTAGTATTAATTGTAATAAATATATGTATATTACGTGCATAAATGCATTTATTTTATTAATTCTCTGTTTTTTATTTTTCTTTCATTCATTGATTAAAAAGAAATATTCAAATATTGAATTCGCCCACTCTTAATTTCTTTCGCACATACATAAGTATGTATGCCTCACCTTAACTAAGCTAGCATACCTTTTTAAACATTTACATTTGCTAATTTCTAACATATACAAAACCTGACTTGTGTCGAGGGTTATCGTTAATTATTAAAATCTTAAGTCCAACTTCTTTCTAATATACATACTTATATTGTGTGTATATTAATAATTTATTTGGTCAAAGTCAAAAATATTTCAACATAATTGCAAGACAAATTATTGTGTATGTATCTAGACACATATGACGCTCTACCATACATATGTACTTTATCTTAAATAGTAAATAAACCGAGAACAGAATCGAAATACATGAAAATTTTTGGTAAAATTAATAAATACATGTACATATGTATATGTGTACATATGTAAATAAAAATTGCTATCGCTTATCACTTTGTTAAGCACTTTACGTATAAAAATTAATTAACCCATTAAGAGATTTTATTAAAAAGTAAGTTGCTCCTCTTAAAATAACGAGAATGGTATTGCAGTTGTTTATAACTTATAGTAAGCTTGGGTACGTTCATAAGTGCAGTGTTATGCTGCAACAGGAAGGCAAACTTAGAAACAAATGATTCTCTTACATATATGTAGATTTATATTTTTGATAATCATATGATTCACTGTAGCAGTTATACATATTTTAATTTACTGTTGCTATGCAGGTACTGCCCATTCGAACGCACTCTCTTAAAAGTAAATTTTCGATTGAACTTTGGGCATAATTGAATATACACGACATTTGAACTAATTAAAACAATATACGAAAATTTGTAGCTACATATAAGGTGGCGCAGAAGTCATCATCCCAACGTCAAAGATGGTGGAATATGAAGTAAATCAGACCTATATAGCCGTAGCCGACTTAAATAATTTTGATATCAAATAATCCAAAAGCAGAAAAGGTTTTCAGCCAAGGAAATCGGTTGAAAAGTATTATGATATCTTGTATGCATTCATAAGCATGAGATACACTGGAATGAATGAATGCACTTACAATTTATTTTAATCATTTCTAGGAGTGACAAGAAAGGGTTAAAATATAATATGTTCTTTTTTCACTGGGTGTTTTGCTTACTTAGAAGCTCATTCGCTCTCTTTCTCTTTATTTTCTGTTATCATTCTGTTAATGGAAAATGTTTTTATTTTAAGATCACCTTATCAACAAACAATAAACACTATTGAGTTGTAGTCTGGCTATGAGTGAATTAATAAACAAAAATAATAATAATTGATATAGATTTATTTATGTATGTTGTCTCGCAGTCTACTTATAAAAGCTGTGGCATGTTTAAGTAAATCAATCAATTGTTATATAGATTTTTATTAGACGCAGTGAATCGTTTGTAAGCAAGTCGTTTTTCCAATTATTTTTGTACAAAATTCCTAATTAATAATTAAATTTATATAGTACGTGCTTATAGATAAATAAGTTTAAAAAGGTAAGCTAACTTAAATTTTAAATATTTTTATTGTTATTGTTAGAGTTTTGCAACAATTTTTACTGTTAACGAAATTGTAATAAAAAAATATTTAAATGACATATTAATATTGAAAATAAAACACTAATAATACATTATTGAATGATATAAAAGCAAAATGTGTACTTTCTTTGTTTACGAATACAAGCACAAGCTGATGCAATTTAATTAACTGACGTACATGATCCAGATGTCAAGGCTCCCATTAAAATTGTATACTAAGTACTTACTAAGTAACAATAAAATTGTATAAACCAATTACATTACAGCAAATGAAAAAACACTCATCAATGCATAAAGAGATGGTCAACTAATTAGCACATTCTTAATTACATATTCTAAATGAAATACATATTTTTTAATAAAGCCAAATACCTTTAAGATTGTGTAAATAGTAAAGTGTTAAGCAGAGTAATTTTAGGCTAGTCGGTCGATAACTTCTTTTTTTACAAAAAAAAAAATAATAATAAAATAAATAAATCAATGTAATATTTACTGTTGTTTTTAGAAGGAAAAAACGAAATAAATGTAAGAGTTACCGTGAAAGAAGTGCTGAAGTTCATACATAGATTTTCATTATAAGGACAAAAACTAAATTCGAACAAATTTGACTTGAATTAAAAATTGTAATATGTACATATACATATGTATTTACATATGTACATACATATGTACTTATATGTATATAGTGAAGTTTCAAAGGACTTTCGACATTTTCTTTTATGCCACATATCTATAAAAGGTTAATCCAAGAAAATTTCATGATTGTCATTCATGTTCTTTCAGTTTTTATTATTTATATGGCCCTATTCAATAAATCAAATATAAGAAAATTTCTCGTCTTACGAACGAATTCACATATTTGGTGTTCTTGCCTTAAAACCGAGTAAACAAACCTGTTCGAAAATAAATCGAATTAGTATGTGAAATCTAGGCCTTTTAATAATTTCAATCAAATTACTAAATGCTCTTTAATACATTAAAGTTGAAAAATATGAGTTTGAAAAACACTACAGTTTTTTCATATTTTTTAGCAAAAATTACTTGGATAAATAAAATCACTTTTGTCAAAATTTTAAAGGCATCAGTAGATTTATGGCCATTTTTATCGTTGTGATACTTATAATATTTAGCTCCAATTTAACTTTGAAAGCACATAATCACACCATTTACAGAATTCCAATTATTTTTTTTGGAAATTATTCGATTCTATTCAAAAATGAGTCGATATACAGAACAAGAATGTCTTTTCTTTCTTTTTATTAGATATGGATCATATGAAAAATGGGAAACAACATAAACTAGACAGAATAAATAAGTAATTTTAACGTCCAAAATTAATAGAAACAAAATGGCAAAAAATTTAAAATTTCAATGTCGCATTGAATTTGTGACTAAGTAGAGTTCGTCTTAATTTATTGAAATTACCTACAACCTTTTCATTTGATATATCGAGCCTTTGCTGCAATAACGTAGTAATTCAAAAAAGCTTGTTTTGCAGAAATTGAGTTTAAAGTTTTGAATTTATACACAACTTAATGGTAAAAGAAAATTTGGTTCTTTTCTCAAGAGCTGAGTACACAAAATATTTTTATGAAAATTTTACAGAATATAAAAAACGACAAGGCAAATAATTTCGTAATATAACCTTAAAAAATTCAAATTTTGAGTTACTACGGTATTGCACCAAAGGCTCGATATGTACTTCTGTTCCATTATCAATTTTATTAATACAGCAATTAAATCTGAAATACATATGTTGAAAATCATCTCACTTGAATCAACATTAGCACATATCAATATACATATGTAAGTATGTATGTATGCACATACATACATACATATGTATGTATGACGATAAGATATTTTTTTTTTTTAGTTATTTTATTTGGCATTTTTGCTATTAAAATACAATTAGTTAAGTTTAATTCTATGGATTTTATACATTAAAATGAACGTTTTATATATTCTATTAATTTTCTTTTGAATACATAAATGTTATTTTCACTTTTTAATTCTGAAGGAATTTGATTGAACAAACTAAGCCCTTTGTAAAATAAGGAATTTTGATTAAAATTCGTTCTACAAAAGTTTATTCTAAAATCCCCAGCATTACACAGATTGTACGGTTGAACATCAGCCACATATACTAAATGGTTTTTCATATAATTTGGAAGCATACCGAATTTTATTTTGTAAATGTATATTATTACATTCATTACCAATCTTTGGTTAATTGAGAGCCACTGTAAATGCTGTAGCATATCCCTAATATGGGTTAATCTATGACACTGCAGTATACATCTCATGCCCTTATTCTGAAGTTTCTGCAATCTATCTTTCAGTTGTTGGTTACCCAAAAACAACAGTGTTGAGCAGTATTCAAAATGAGGTTTCACGATGGTGTTATATATTCGAATAGACGTCTCGATAGATATTTTCTTACGAATCCTATTCAGGAAAGCAATTTTTTTAGAGATCTTCTTGCAAATATAATTAAAGTGCAGATCTAATTTCAATTTTTTATCAAGAACGACGCCAAGGTACTTCATCTCTGCACCCTGCTCTATTTGCTCATTCGCTATATATATCATATCATCTGTAAACGATAAGATATTGGGGCCATGGCAATAATAATTACAATAATAAAAGCTATTAGATATTTTCAGAAACGATATTAAAAACAAACAAAAAATTGTTTTCTTGAAAGCTGGTGAGGATTCGATTTATATTAAAATGAATAAAGCGAACTTTTCTTTTTTTAAAGTATGTAGTATATGGTTTCAAATAATTTATTTTTTATTGGTTTGGATCAATACCATCAATCGTAAATACGTACAATACATATTCACTTATATCGCTCCTTTAAAACACTATAGACGTACATACATATGTAAGTATATATGTACATACATATGTTCAAATGTATGTATGTATGTATGTCAAAAAACAACGAACTTAAAAAATGTGTTTAAAGCTTCTAACATTTTATCTTCCACATCATCCTGTTGAGATATGGCTATGTTGCAAGAATAGCTTGATTTAAATGCCATATTGACAACTTTTTGCTATAACTTCGGTTTATCTCTTGATTGTTTTCCTACATATGAAGAAAATCCTCTATACTTTTGATCAACAACTTAAAAATTTTGATTTCAGCATCACCGGAGGTTGCTTGCAGTGCATGCTTTTATAAATTATTACCTGTGGACGATGCAAACAATATACACTAAGATTATATGAATGTACATATGCATGTATATATGTACATCCATATATTATTTCTGTACTTTAAAAACCAATATATATATATATATATATATATATATATATATATATATATATATATATATATATAAATATATATATATGTGTGTGTATATATATATATATATATATATATATATATATATATACACATATGTATATATATATATATATATATATATATATATATATATATATATATATATATATATATATATATATGTATGTATGTATGTATATAAGTTTATAAATTAAAATGGCTTTATCAAAACTTTCAAGGTTCACTTTTATTAAAACATGCGCTTAAAACGGATTCTGGTTAAAGATGGGGGCTTTGGTACTCAAATGACTGTGCATGTGGGACACGCTGTTGACGGGGATCCGTTATGGAGTGCCCGATTTAATGCTACAAATCCTGCCGCTGTAGTTAATACCCATGTAGATTTTTTGCAAAGTTTGTACATCTAAGAATCAATGCAATTGTTTTATGAATTGAAATTAAATAATAATTTTTTTTATTATGTTTATATGTATGTACAATAGATGGTGCAGATATAATTTTAACTAATACATATCAGACAAGTGTAGAAGGTTATATGGAATATTTGGAGTTGGATGCTGATCAAAGTATTGAATTAATTAAAAATACGGTGCGGTTAGCTCATATAGCTAAAGAAAAATATTTAACTGAATGTTATCAAGCACGATTAAACGTTAACGAAGGTGAGCTATAATAATTTAACTAAATTCCTTGGTTGTAATTGGTATTACATGTTTTTCCCGTAGGTTTTCCTATGGTTATGGCTTCAATAGGACCATATGGTGCCCACTTACACGATGGGTCGGAATACACTGGTGATTATGCAGATCATGTACCAGTCAAAGAGATAAAAGATTGGCATAGAGTAAGAATTGATGCATGTCTTGAAGCTGGCGTAGATGCTTTAGCTATTGAGACAATACCCTGTCAAATGGAAGCTGAGGCTTTAGTTGAAATGCTGTGCGAAGACTATCCAGATGTTAAATTTTGGGTAGCTTTTCAATGCAAAGATGAAAAGACGTTAGCTCATGGTGAAGGATTTACTGACGCAGCTAATACTATATGGGGTCTGCTCAAAGAACATAATGCTGAAGAAAATTGTTTAGCTGTTGGCGTAAACTGTGTAAATCCTGAATTTGTAACACAGCTCTTTAAATCTTTGAATGGAGAACGGGCCGCGGAGGACAAAATACCATTGGTGGCTTATCCCAACAGCGGTGAGATTTACGATGTTAATAAAGGTTGGATGGGTAAGGAACATTGTGTGCCTTTGGCCAATTATGTTGCAGAATGGGCACAATTAGGAGCCAAAATTATTGGTGGCTGCTGCCGCACATATGCCCGCGATATAAGGCATATAAGCGAAACAGTTCAAAGTCTCAACAATCTAAAGTTGCCATAACATTTTGTGTTATCTTTACAAAATATATAGTTTAATAATTTAATACTTCTACAGATTTTTTAATGCTTAATAATATGTCATATTAACATACATACGTATGTATAATAAATGTTGTATTTTTAAAAAGAAATCTCTTAAAAACAAAATTTTAGCAAGTTTTTTAAAAAATTTTTACTTCACCTTGAGTTTTAATAATATTGAATGGCTCTTTTAAAAAAATTGTCTGTCAAGATAACAACATGTATATGTATATCAATATGTGTCTACCTGAAGCTTTTTACTAGCTCTATCGCTCATCGCCCGAAAAATTTATATTTCCATAGCTTTGCTTAAATTTTAAACCAATTGTACGAAAATTCATACTTTTTGATAGTTTTCGCTTGCATAAACATTATGCCGATTTGTTACTTTCTCTACTCACTAACGATGATATTACCAATGATCTTTAAAACTCTACAGGCTTTTTATTCAACATGGCTTCACAAATCCAGTTCGGATTCTTCAAGACTTGTTCTTAAAGTATCGCATGTTTCTTTCGCGATATTGGACTTTAGAATATGTGGATAAATAGTTTTGTTAACAAAAATTTTCTCATATGTACTCAAAAGTAAATTTCGATTTTATAACATCAAAGCTTCACAATTTGTCAGTTCTTGAATTATAATTCACTTCCACAAACACAACAAAGTTATTTTGCATTTCTGTTTTTAGAAAAATTAAGAAATGAAAAACTTAAATTTTAAGATGAAAAAGAGAGTTAAAAACTATGAAGAACACTATTGGTATTGTTAATTGTTAATTTGGCTGGTAGTTCATTTCATTCTTTCAACTGTTTGATAAGTGGCCGACTTTATTTAATAAAACATTTATAAATACTCGTATTAGTTATATCTAAAATGTTTGTTATATTTGTGAACGCAAATTTTAAGTTTTTTGCTTATATTTAAATTAGTGTATAATTTATGGTTTTTTATAGACTAATTTTTAGCCATATCTGTTTTATGGAACAATTTTACTGATGATATCTGGCAGTTCGGTCCAATATCGAGATCTAAAAATTATTAAAATAATTTTAGACCTTTAAACCAGTCACCTTAAAACAATATTATACGTAGTAAAATAAATATGAAAAATTAATACAGAGTAAAACGAAAATTCGAATGTATGACTTTTACTGAACTTTTAATTAAATAGAAGTATTGACTTATCATACTTCAATTTTCAATTTCGACTGCCTCTTAAGCTTGCTGTTGAAGTCGTTTTTTTGCTGCTAAGCGTTCACGCGCCAATCTTCTGTTCTCAGCAACCCGAGCCAGTTGTTCTGCACTTAATTGTTGCTTGGGTGCAGGAGTAGATGGTTCGCTAGGCGGTAAAGGTGTTGCCAAATCATTCGTATCATTTAGATTATCTTGTACAGCATAAGGTGTAGACATAACTGCATTGCCCCTAGAAAATGAAGGCGTAGCAAAGTTGCTACTAGATATCGAATGATTTGTAGAAGGGCACATTCCCGCGCTGGAATGTTTTGAATTACTTGGAACTGGGGTTCGAGGATCTATTTTCGATATCGCAATTTGTTCATCCAAAAGTGCATCAAACTCGTCGTATGGTTCATCCACGGTTGCAACCGGTTGTTCATCATCGTCATCGTCATTGACTTCTTCCTGATTTTTCATGCTTTCCAACATTCCCAATCTATAACGTGACATATGAACTTGTAAAGGTTTCTTTTTTCCCAAACGTTCTATATTTGCCAGGACATCGTCAAATTTATAATTAGGATACATTCTATGCCCCCAATGTTGTAGTCGACGTATTACTTCATCAAGATCCTCTTTCTCTTTGCCCTTACCTTTGAATTTCATATCTTTGAAATATTCTTCAATTGTGTGCAAGCCCCTCGGACCTCTTAAAACTTCTACATTTAAGCGTGGTCTCGGATTTAGGACATTTCGCTTTTTAGGCTGAACCTTGATTGGCGCAACTAATTCCCCTTGTTTCGTATCAGCATCTGGTTGTTCATTTTCCCCAAATATTTGGTCATTATCGTCGGCCTCGTCCGGTAGCTGATCTTCATCATTATGCAGATTACCATTTAGTAGATCATCAATGCCATCATCACCAAATATGGACATTTTTAATAAGGGTTTTTAATGTAAGTATGTACATATGTATATGTTCATATGCATACATACGTATATGTATGTTTGTAAAAATTAATTGTAAACAAATTGCAAATGGAGCGGCATAAATGTTGCCATATGTTTGCAAATAAAATCATCACTACGCTTTGACGAATAAACAACATAACTCAAAGTATGTTAAAAGTGAAAATATATTGGATTCTTTTAAATTTTGTTCGTAATATCCATGCTATGGTAAAAATACCAAGCTGCAGTATATATATATATATATATATATATATATATATATATATATATATATATATATGCTTGACACACTAAAATGGTTAAATATAAAACAGCGGATAAAATTCAACACACTTAAATTTATTAGAAAAATAAAAACCGGAGATGCACCTCAATACTTATGTGACCAAATTGAATATGTTGGAGAAATACAACCATATGACCTTAGAAATTCAAAAAATTTTAGACTGCAGAGAGTTTCAACAACAGCACAGCAACGATCATTATTTTACAAAGGATTGAACCTATATAATATGCTCCCCAATGAAATTAAAGATGAACGAAATTTTAATATTTTTAAAAGAAAAATTATAAATTTTGTAAAAAATATCCCTTAAAGTTTTTATAAATGTAAATTGTCAATACATATACATATATATATATATATATATTTTGTGTATAAGTACAATTTGTAAAGAGAACCGAAAAGTATGATAATACTACTATTAAATAATAAAAAAAAAAAATATATATATATATATATATATATATATATATATATATATATATATATATATATATATATAATAAGTGAAACAAAAATTCGCCTTCAAGGCACATATATACTTATCTGTATTGTAATATAAAAAGTATTGATGATAAGGACATATAGGTGTATAAAACAATTTATTTCATTTTATATTCACATATTTACAATTTTATAATAGTGTTCCAAAATTAAACTTATGTACCTATGAATTTTAATTAGATATGTGAATGTTCTACAATATAAGAAAAGGTAGTAAGATATAAGTACTATTTTCAACAACCAATAATAGCGGTGGAAAAATAAAGTTTGCGTTGCGCTAATTTTTTCATTGAAATCGTTTATAGCATTTGTAAAATAAACAAATCATTCATTTATATTTGAAAATAAAATATTGGCGCATAAAACTCTTAACCAAACATAAATGCTTGAAGTGCAGTTACATATAAATACATGTTTTCATTAGCGAAAAGTATAATGGTGAAATATGCGCATTTATAAGAAACGACAAGCTAAAGCTGAAAAAGTAATAAAACAAATCGGAGAATAAAATTGAGGAATAACAACAAAAATTGGAAAAAGTAATTGAATTATCATTAAAGAAACTTCTCCAACTAAACAAAGATGGAAAATAAATGTAACAAAACTCCAAACAACAATAATAACACAACAAATAGTAAATACATGGATCATGTATATTGTCATACAAATCAATCTAAAAACCCATACAATATTGCGGTAGCACCCGGTAGCGTTGGTGGAGGCGGTTCAGCTGCTTCGCCCACTGCTGATGTCTTAGCTTTACTTAAGGAAAACAAACAATTAAAATCCATGTTGATATTACATTTAGACTTAATACAAGAACAAAGTGATCAATTAATGGCTAAAGAGAAACTGTTGATAAATCGCAATGAAGAAGTTGAAACATTACGGACACGCAATGCTATACTGGATAATCAAGTCAAAGAGTTACAGAAACAACTTCAACAGCAAATTAAACGGTCTGGAGAAATATCAACACTTCCACCACCTCCCCTGGCAAAAATACAGTGCAAAACTAATCAAACGTTGCCGGTGGCGGCATTGGGAACAGTTACAACAAATTGTGCAAAAATCATATCGGCAACTGGTACGGCAAAATCCAACATAATAGGAGAATGTAACGGCAAGTTAATTAGCAAAATCGTGCTGCAGAGGGTAAATATGTCTTCAGGACGAGGAAAACATAACGAAAGTCCGCAAAGTCATACAACTGATACGGAAAATGATGACGTCGAAGAGGATGGCGATGATGAAGAGCACGATGATGGCGATGAAGAGGTAATTGATGGCGATGGTGTAGAAGATGAGGATGGAAATGAAAGCTACCAAGAAGAAAATACTGGACACGATGACGTGGTGGAGCATCTTGATGCAGTGGAAGAAGAAATGGAACATTTTCAGGATATAGTTAACGAAAAATCAAATACACAGACAGTTGTTATCGATGAATTGTATGATACCGGCAACACAACTGAAGATAGCAATGAAGTTTTAGCGGTACAAAGCAAGCGTTTAAGGCTTCGTCAAGCAGCAAAACAATCTCTTACAATACCAAGAGGTGCAAAACCAAGCGTATCACCTGCGTCAACAACAACTAATGATGGACAAACAGCTTTTAAGGCTGTAACTTCATCATCGTCCGCATCAACTACACATTTAAGTAAACAACCACCTACACCTAGTCGTGGTAAACAGATGACAATAATGCGCTGGCACGCGCCAGATTACAACACAGATGAATCTATTAGCTGTGACTCCACAGCGGAAATTGAAAGGGTAAGAAAAATTTACTATTTTGATAAAATAAAATATAAAAACTATTAAATTTTAGCGATCGACTTCGACTGCGTCTTCACCATTGAAGCCATCCCCTAATGTAAATGAAAAGAAGAGATCTCACGATAACTCTTCGCAGCTGGCTCATCACCGACAAAAAATCAGAAGATGCACATACATATCTTCACCACAACTATACAGTACCAGAGAGTGGGAAGATGAAGCATATTCTTGCGATTATGATTATGAATTTTTAAAAGCGGAAGCTAAACACTTGCAAGCCATCAACCCTAAACTGGAGATACCAAAATGGACTGAACACGAATTGACTCCTTCATATTGCATTGAAGGAACTGAAGATCTTTCGGATGAAACATTTCTCAAGAGACATTCAAAGTTAGAAGTGGATGAGAAGCGTCGTAAAAAATGGGATGTACAGCAGATTCGGGAGCAGAGGCGTATAGAAAGGCTAAAAAGACGACACTGTAAAGATGAAATACAGCCAACACAAGAAACTCCAAGCCTACAAACATTTTATCCCACAACAGAAAGCCTTCAATCGATATGCTATGTTCACGACTTACCGGTACAGGCGTTTGGAGAAATGATTCCTAAACTGACTGCTGTCTGCATTACCAACAAAGGAGAAAGTCGAAGAGGTTTTCAATTGCCTTGGTTAGACAAGGAGCACCTACAATATTTAAATGATAACAACAAACCACCAACAGTATCCACAATCAACTCGGGTGGGGCTACAATAACAGCATCTATGCAAATGCAACAACAAATATGCAATTCTTCATTTGTTTTTCTCAAGAAACGTAGAAGACAACAAAGTTCCTCATTTGGAACATTTCATCACAACTCTCGTCAAAGAAATCAAGCAACCAAATTAACAAACAATATAAATACATCCGCAACTCCTACTACAAACTCAACATTTTTAAATATTGTAAAATCAACTGTTGCTAATAGCACTTCAACAACATCGACATCATTAACAACCACATCGCATGGAGTAGCTTCAAATTTAAGCGATTTAACAGAGTAAAACTATTGCTATTACTTCGGATAGAACTTGTATAAAAATACACAGCATTAATTAAAATAACATTCGCTATACTTAATGAAAATTTAAGCATGATTCTTAAGAAATATATGAGTCTTTAAACAAATTTTGACCTAAGAAAATTGTGATAAATTATATTATTTGGAAGAAATGCATTTTCGTAGTTACACATAAGCTAAATTTAATTTAAAATAAGTAATTGCAGATTTTGTTAATACATAATTTTAGATTTTCAAAATCATACATAATTGTCATTGTAGCAAAATTTAAAATATGTATTTAAAATAATGAAACGAATAAATAAAACAAAATGATTAATCAAAAACAACGTATTTTATTTTTAGCAATATTTGGACGTAACACTATACATAATAATTGATATATAATAATTGACACTGTGAGGAGAAAGGCAATAATTAATATGTTATTTAGTTTTTTTTCCATATTGACGTATGAAATTTAAATGTCGTGAATAACATTTCACTCAAACCGCGCCCATTTCGTAAAATAGCGATAAGTAGTTTTGTGCTGTTGCCTTAATGTAGTATTTGGCTAAATTTTGCACAAATTTTTCATGGTATATATTTGATGTGAATTTTTTTTCGTTGTTTATTCACGATAAGGAATATAATAAGGTTAATGTTTTAAACAAAGAATGAAAAATAAAACAGGTAAAATTAAAAGGTGAAATTAAAAAAAAATTATTTAACACTCTGTGTTAAATACTTATCAGCTGCTGTTCTCCACAGCTCATCTATCTTTCCAAATTGATTTCTCCATAATTGTTCAATTAACTTCCAACCTTCCTCTTGTGTCACCAAGACATAATCATTGGACGGATCAAGAGAATGTGTATAAGCACCCATTACTAAACTTTGAGCTAAACGTGCTGCTACACAATATTTCAAATATTGTTTTGTTTCACTTGTCAAAGGATAAATGGATTCAAAGCCTGCTAAGAAAATTCCACCACTATGCAAATTTTTTACTTGCAGTAACATATAGGCCAGGGCTATTCCAATTTCAAATAGTACAGGAGATTTATTTGTATCTCCAAAATCAATTATTGCTTTAACTTTAAAGTTTGTGCCTTCGCCAGTGGGTTCCACAATAATGTTTTGTTCATTAAAATCGCCATGAATAATTTGCATTTCAAAAGTATTCAATTGGGTTAATACTTCAGTTTCGAAGGAATGTATAACTTCTTCTATTATTTCTTTTCGGGAATGATCTTTTAGCACATACAAAAAGTCTCTGAGCTTAGGTAGAGATTGTAATTGCCAAGTAGATTTATGCGAGTTGTACGCTTCATGTTGAAAGTTCTACCAACATAGCATTAAAATGAATTTCATATGCATTCATATACATATGTACGTTTAAATATTAGTGTACATTGGAATAAGTTTTTAGTTATCATATTTACCTTCAAGGCTTTGACAATCCTTGCTAAATATTCACCACAATGGTAAAGCAGATAATTAGTTTTTTCCACTTCATGGAAAATTTTGCCAGGTATGAACTCCAATAGACGTACAACATGTTCAGTACCATTTATGGACTCCAAAGAATGATATTTACCATTGACATTGGCTATAGGCCGAGAACACTGGATCTGTTGTTTGGCTGTACATATAATTTTGAAATTTTAATACTTCAGTAAGACTACTCGTATACTTACACAAATATAGCATTAATTGATTTTGAGCGTCCACAAATTCAATTTTTTTGGAATCCAATGAATTCAATATCTTTAAAACATAACCGTGAGGCCAATGTGTTACAATCAATGGATTTTTGATATTTCTGCAACAATAAATAATATTAATTTAAATAATGCTAACATATTTCTAATTGCAATTAATACGAAGTGAATAATATCTTAATTTTATTGCGAAATTAACACAGTCAAATTTATTTTCAATTACTATTTCCCGCAATTGTGAATATAAATTGTAATTTATAACTTGCAAACTTGGCACTACGTAAGTACGTTGATATGGCATCACTTTATCAAAATTTGGTTTTCCCGCGAAAATAAACACCATAAACATAATGACATAGAAATAAAACAAAACAAAAACATATGTACATACGAGACCAGACAAGAACTGTTGCAGAAAATAACATAATTCGGTGAATTTTATTTGTTTATTTTCAAGCTTTATTGACCGTGTTTGCAAATTAAAAACAAACAAATGTTAGTTGCGAATAATTAGGTTGGCAATAAAACACCATGGGTATTACAGGTTTGATACCATTTTTGGAAAAAGCTTCCACTACTGTCAACATAAAACAGTTGGAGCGATCGTCGGTGGCCGTCGACAGTTATTGCTGGCTGCATAAAGGAGTTTTTGCATGTGCTGAAAAACTTATAAGAGGTGAAACTACAGATATTCATATTCAATATTGCCTAAAATATATTGACATGCTGCTGAAGCACAAGATAAATGTTATTATGGTATTTGACGGTAGACATTTGCCAGCAAAAGCAGAAACTGAAAGGAAGAGAAGGGAAGCAAGAAACGAAAGTAAACAGTTGGCCAAAGAGTATTTAAGAAGAAATGAAATAGAAAAGGCTAGATCACACATGCGAAGAGCAGTGGATGTGACACATGAAATGGCATTCGAATTGATAAAAGCATGCCGTGATCGAGGTGTGGACTGTATAGTAGCACCATATGAAGCAGATGCGCAAATGGCATGGTTAAATAAACAAGGTTTGGCTGAGTATGTAATTACTGAAGATTCGGACTTGACATTGTTTGGAGCGCAAAAGATACTGTTTAAGTTAGACTTAACAGGGCAGGCACTGTTGGTAGAAAGTACAAAAATATATTTAGCCATGGGTTGTAAAGCAGAAAAATACACATTTGAAAAGTTTCGTAGGATGTGCATATTATCGGGTTGTGACTATTTGGACTCATTGCAAGGAATTGGCTTGAAGAAGGCTTGTAATTTTTTTTTAACTACTGAGGAAGATGACATTGCAAAAGCTTTAAAGAAAATTCCCACTTACTTAAAAATGAAGCAACTAGTGGTAACCGATGAATATATTGAGTCTTTTATTAAAGCGGAAGCGACGTTCAAGCATATGTTTATTTACAACCCTTTGGAAAGAAGAATGCAAAGATTGCACGAACTTGATGAATATGACACAGATGAATGTCATTGTAGCAATGCGGGTTCTTTGCTAGATAGCAGTGAAGTAGCTTTTCAATTAGCATTGGGAAATCTAAACCCATTTACATTGAAAAAGTTAGATGATTGGCATCCAAACCGAAATTGGTCACAAAATAAATCTAAACATAAAAGCATTTGGATAAATTCTAAAGATTCGCAGCTGAGAGATGAATTAAATGAAACTAATCAACATTCCGAGAAAGAATCACAGTCTATATTTCATTTTAAGAAGATTGAATTCAAGCATATGGCTGAGATAGAAATAGCAGAAAAACTTTTTGAAGAAAAAAGTAAACTTGAAGAGTCTGAAATATTTTCAATTTATAAACATGCATCACCCAAAATTGAAAGAAATTGTAAAAGGCGAATGTCTGCATCTAGTAGCGACGATGAAGAAACTGAAAAAATAATAAATACAGGTGCGACTTCTAAGAAATACGCTTATAATCCATTCGCTAAACATAGTACTTCATTGGATAATATTAAAAAATCACCAGTTTGCAGCAATAACTCTCTACTCAAGCTTCTAAGTCCCAAAAAAGCTAATATCCAGAATACGAAGGAACAAACGACTATGGAATCTGAAAAGTCAGTGAAATCTCGATTTTTTGCAGAAAATATAAAACTAATAAAGAAACCATTTGCTGCTAGAGATTTAACATCGGAAATGACAACAATCGAAAAAAAAGCGAACGAATATGTGAAACAACAAGAGGATTTATATTATTGTTCACTTCAATCTCCTAAGAAGATAATTGAAGAGAGGGAGCAAAAACAATTGGACAATCAGATAACCGACAACAGTAATCGAAGTAATGAGATGGAGAAAGTTCAACATTCGGAAGAAGCTTCAGAATCAGATGCTCAAAGTAGCAATAGTTTACAGGAAACAAAAATATTTGATTCTTCAGCTTTCGACAAAGAAATTGTATTAGTCTCCGATATTGAGGAAGAAGAATATCCTCAAAAATCTTCAACGCTACCATCACTGCAGAAGTTTAACAAAATACCTAAAAAGTCAAAAGTGGATATTTGCAGTTCCAAAAACAATCCTCTATCTACATCTCGTAAATTAGGAACCGTTGATTCAAAGCAATCAAGGTTAAGTATGTTTGGTTTTCAAAAGAGACCTTCTCTAAAGAAGATATAGACAGATATGTTTGTGTATTTTAATGTTATTTTTTTATATAAATACATATATGTACGTAGCCTGTTCAATAAATTTTTTCTTATGTTCATCAATTCCTATGGAATTTATTAATTTTAGATTGATTGGAGCATACCATAGAAATATTTTACATTAATAACACTACGTACACAAGTAGCTTTACAAGTACTTATATATTGAAGCTATCTAAATACTTATTCCTCCAAAATAAATTCTTTGCCTAAAATTATCTACCAGCACATTGCGGCACATACAATAAGCTCAAATGCTTCTCAAAATTAAAATCTTTTTGGGTTTTCACATTTAAAAAACATATAAATACGAATATAAATGCTTTGATAAAATAAAAATTAACTATTAGATATGTACGTACATATGTTCTTGATTTAGCACGAAATAAATTTTGTATACACATAATTTGCATACTGATTCAGGCCATATATGAAGTTACTGGTAATAAAGCGAGTTATCGTACTGATTTCCACCGCTATATTATTTAACTGAAGTCTAATTTATGAATGCTTATGAAACCATTTGCAAGGAAGGTTAAAATATTGAAAATTGTTACCAATTGTGGATAGCATCAAAATACAAAAATGGTACTTAAGTGAAAAATAAATTATCTACCTATACATTTTTTAATTCAAATTAGTAGTTCTAACATCCTCGGCATACTTACGGATCTTCCTTTACTATAAAATTGCGGTCATCGTACGAAATAATTTCCTTAATTTCTCCAATAGTTATGCCATATAAGCGTCGTAATAAACTTTCAACGATTTCATTGGTAACTTTAGGCTTGATGTCCAAACCTGGCTGCAAAGTGGTCGAAGCTAGTAACGCGTTTCCGTTTTCTTTATGAATAGAATTGCTTGGTGTATTTTCATTTTTATTGTTGTTGTAAGTGTATTTAGCATTTGCATCATATTCATGATTAAGTGTATAAGATTTCCGTCTTGATATATTTGTTAATTCAACATTATTCCAAACATCATCCATGTTTATATGCAATTAATTGACTCGAAACAAATTTAATGTAATTTTGTAACCCTGAAAATAACAAGTTAAATGTTTAATAAATAAATATCACTTAGCATTATATATTATAATTTCTGTTCATATTTATTTTATTAACAATTCAATTACGATTAATAATATAAAAAAAATTATTTGTTGTGAATAATTAATTGATTAATAATATTTTTGTTCTCATTTGTCCACTTTATTTGTTAGTACATTTGCTTATACATAGTTATGTATATGCGATCTATTGTCACATAAGTTTTCACAAATTTACTTACTGGCGAATTTAAGGCGACTAATATTATCTCAGAAGTTAAACTGCCGTATATTAATCTAATTGGTTTATTTTTCTGTTTTCAAGTACATATTCTCTTGTTTGTATTTGCTGTTTTTTCATTTATTTTTTATTTGAGCTTGTATTTGTTTTAAGATATTAAAGCAGTTGAAAAATAAGGTATAAAACGCACAAGTCGTAATCAAGTAATTGTATGTGTACAATACATATTGTACAAATATTTACATTAAATTAACACGAAGGGATTTTAAAATCTATTTCTATATCATGGTTTTATTGGAGTCATCTCCAAGAATAAAATTTTTCATGAATAAATTAAATATTTTGAAGTTTATTTTCAAATTAATTTTATGATCGCTGCGTATTTAGCAGTTGAACGGTTTTATAAGTATGTACATACTTACATAAACAAGCCGTCAGATCTATACGTGGTTTACTTTTGATAGATTTGCGGAGGTTAAGCAAATACGAAGTATTTATTGAGTTTAGAATAGTTACAACATACAAAGGATAAAAGTAATCAATTACAGCCAGAATAAAAACTTTTCATCACAAATTATAGATTGTTGAAGCATATAAATACATACATATGTATATATTGCTCACTTGTTGCAAGAATGTCATAACTCAAAAACACTTGAAATAAACATGAAATTTCGTGCAAACATAACATCGTTTTCATTGGAACTAATTTTGTGTATTTATGACATGCAGCAGCGAGCAGTATGTACATAATAGTGATGTTACGAATGTAAATTTTTATATATTCCCAAATACAAATATTTGAGGCAATATTCGGTAATATGGATCTTATATTTTGAAAGTTGGCAATTTGCCTAGAAATGAAATGGCACCTTTATGTGTGTAAATATTTAAAATAAAGATTGTGTTTCGTTTTGCCTAATAAAAACAATCATTGGCACCCAAAGGGCATCTAATTACATACATACATGTTACATGTTGTTTGTTGTAATATTTGTAGAGTACTTTTACGAGTATGATTATGTATTTTGTACTATTCATATACGGTAAAATATTCTCATATTGTACTTGATTAAGTTTGATTGTTTTCAAATTGCTTACAGTTCACTACCGATTTGATTTAGCCACAACAAATAACTTTGAAAAGTTCAAATATATATTTTTTTGTTGGTACAAACCCGATCAATTTCAACATTTAATAATAGGTTAGGTTAGGTTAGGTTGATAGGAGGGGTGTGATAGCCCATGTCATACGACATACACTTAAGCCAGTGAAGGCTTGTTGTGCGCTCCCTTTCAAACTGCCAGAGTTCTGCGGCAGGATTCGAACCTGGGACCTTCGCACTACGAGTCTAGTACACTACCTACTAGTCTACGAAGGTCAGTCACATTTAATAATAAGTATTTAATAATAAATTTCAATATTATTTCTTTTTTATCTATTAGGGCTTATTAATCAAAATTACTTTCCACCACAGGTACATATCTACAATAATTTTCATATTATTAATTTTTTATCCCCTAAAGTGTATTAAAAAGTCTGAGAGTCAATTTAACTATGTTGGTATTTATGATAACTTAAGATGCCAAATGTTGAAATATGTATCAAACTTTTCTATTGAATATGAACGAAACTGATCCATAAACTACAGAGGTACCTATTAATGCCTTAATAGGTAAAATTTCCCCCATTAAGTTGCCAAATCTCGAAAGTTAAAAAAATATGGGAAAC
Source organism: Germaria angustata (assembly GCA_963681545.1). Taxonomy (NCBI): domain Eukaryota; kingdom Metazoa; phylum Arthropoda; class Insecta; order Diptera; family Tachinidae; genus Germaria; species Germaria angustata. Next base: position 7,110,380 of record OY812999.1, on the reverse strand, counting down.
AACAAAGAAAATTCTGAGATCCAGAAATTAAAAAATAAGATATGTATGTATATCAAAAATACCGTAAAATTAAAATTTTGTAATATGTTAATCTTGATAAAGAAAATTTAACACAAAATGCATTATACATATATACTTGTGTTAGGATTGATCAGGAGCATAGGGCATTCAGTTTTGTTTAAAACTGTGATTTCTTTTTCACGGTTCAGTTGCGTTCCCGAAAAAATAATTAGACATCTAGTGCTATTCTTAAATTATTGACAACCCTTAAGTTGAATTTATGGTATCAATTGAAAAATAATTTATTTTCATATCATTCCCAAACACAGCAAACAATAAAAAAAGTTGTGGAACATATTTATACGTGCATCATCATAATTCAATAAAATATACATATGTAAGTATGTATGCATCTCTTTTTAAATGTAAGTACGTAAAAGCTGCGTTTTCCAAATAATTTCAAGTCATTGCCACACAAAAAAGAATTTTATCGCAGATATGTGGCTCCTAATTTAATATTAGACCCGGATGTTGGCTGGGTAAGTAATAATTTTGCAAGTATGCGTTCGCATAAACATGTGCTAGTTTTATACCTAAAATTATACACACTATTCATAACTCGGGAGCAGCACTTAAAATTGATACAGGAATTATCTGATTTCAATCTATGTACATTGTAATCATTTTTAATGTAATTACATACATATGTATATACATTTTGTTCGACACACATGCATACATATGTATGTACATATGTATGTAGTTTCATCTCATATAAAAAATTTTTTTTGGTATTCTATGAGGGGTCGAACCGCTTATCCGATCGCGATAAAGCTTTGTGAACTTACTGTTAGCAGCTGCGGGAAGACTATAGAATCTATGTTTCTTCAATATTTCAAGGGGGTGTAAACATTTTTATCGCTGCAGAGGCAACTCGCAGGGTATTAGTTAGTTTTTAAACATACATACATAAGTATGTATGTATGTATAAGTATATACTTACATATGTACTCATCCATACAGATAATTATGTTATTAGAAAATAGTATTTTCGACATTTTCGATTATATAATTTGCTTATTTATTAATGGGGCAATTCAATTTAAAAGTATTTTTATCCGTTTTCATAGAAATAACAATACACAGGTACAAAAATGTTAGTATATACTCCGATATTTCCAACGGGTCCTGGAACTTTTTTGATTGTTTAAGTATCATCTATACTATACTTTTATACTCACAACTTTTATAAACATAAATGTATATAATGTATGCACATTTGTAAAATTTCCCAAAAGTTTCCTTTGGACTAAAATTGAGCCACTTTCACAAAATGTTTAACGATTTAAATTAAATAATAAAACTTAAGCAAATTAATGTCATCGGTCCTTATTCCAAAACATGCCAAATAAACAATAATAAAAATTCATAACAGGTGGGCTTAAACGCGCAGCTGATAAAATTTTGAAATTAATCAATGCTGAGTGTGGTAATCGTACATATGCTTTGAACATTTGTTTTGTACAAAGAAGCCACACAAACTACTTGTCAAACAGAGCTAGATTTAAAAATTTAATAATAGATTTCAGAATACAGGTTACCATTTTTGTTTGTACAACCACTTTATGCCTGTTTGATGAAATATATATTTTTTTTGATGTACATATCAGGTACAATGCCAATATATAAAGATCAATGCATCGCTACAACCAAAGCAAATCATACGAAGTCAACTCAACAATAAACCACGTGTAATGCTATCTTTATTATATATCAAAAACAGCAGAGTAAAGGTAGAAAGCAAAGAAAAATATTCCATTATTCTGTGGTTCTACCTGTTATGAAATGACATTGTCTACATTAAAATACATTCACTGCCTAGCAAAACTGTCGAGCTGTATACCATAAACTACACATAGAGCCGACAACTTTGAAAACGTGCATAAAGTTTGTGTGAAAGGGAGAGCTAATCTAGTTGTTTTTATATAGGTATCTCTTCACACAAACTTTATGCACGTTATACAAAGTATATGCAAAATATGATTCGGACCTTTTTTAACGTCAAAGTTGGGTATTCTGTGTATATTCTGTGCTGTATACATATGTGAAATTTCTTATGGAGTTTGACAATATCTCGTTAGCGAATGTAAGGTCAGCTTATAATCCCAGATATTTATGTGCTATAATATTTTAATGCCCATGTACAATATACCTTATGTAAGTGTTTGGTATATGAATTAAAACACTTTTAAAATTGTGACCATAAACTAAACATAGACCCGACAACTTTGAAAACGTGCATAAAGTTTGTGTGAAAGGGAGAGCTAATCTAATTGTTTTTATATAGATATCTCTTCACACAAACTTTATGATTTATACAAAGTTTATGCAAAATATGATTCGGACCCTTTTTATATGTACGTCAAAGTTGAGTATTCTGTGTATTCTGTGATTGTGACCTATAGCATGATATCTATCAAACGTATTAATGCGCCCTGCATGTTACTCTTATTCAAAGTTTTAAACAGTTGTCTATAGTGCCATACAAGCCTATTTCACTTGCTTTTAGTCAATTAGCATTGCTTTTAAAACTACAAATTAAGTTATATTTATCAGGTCAGTGCAGCTCTACAAAAAACACAATATAAAAAAACTAATTGTTGCTTAAAGCCTGATTTTATTCTGATTGATTATTGAGCATATATGTACATATACCTCGTAAAACATATTTTGACATATAATTATTATATCACTTGTTATTCTTTTTTTACTTCAGTATATTTTTTACAAATTTCTATTTTAATTTTCACAAATTATTAGACTTTCGCTTTTGACAAATAAAAATTTAAACAAATAGAAAAGAAAATAGGAATGGCGGCAAAATATGTAAATAGAAGAAAATAATAAACAGACTGACAAATAAAAATATAAAGAAACACTGCTACCTGTGGTACCCTGTTAAAGTAGACCTTGTGCATTTAATGAGTGAAATTTTTCATCATATAAAATTGCAAAAAGATATTTTTGTTGTTATGAATCAATTGTACATAGAAATTGAATTAAATACACTACAACATGGTGAAACTGAAATATTTACCTCTGTGCAATCGTTTGTAGCACTCTACATATATAATTACTTAAATAGGCCAGAAAACATAAGGTTATATTTTGTTACCGCTTCACCATCAATCGAAAAAGGCAAATTGAAATTGCGCTCGGAATCATTAAAGTATGAACTGGCAGATGACAGAATCTTATGCAAAAATGGCTCCAAACTTGATGCCATACAAGACTTGAGGCTTCCAGTGTTTGTCAAAGAAGGCGACATGTTTATTGCAGGCATGTGTTCTGTTTGCAGGGAAATAATTTCTTTTCATCCGGATATTGTTTATCGCAAGCTTTTAGGCTTTAAGGAAAGTTGTTTGTTGGCGCCATCGGAGTCTTCTATTTGGACGAGATTTTGTGAAGTAAACGTGGTGCAGTCGTTATCACAAACTCTAAAATATATTGAGAAGGAGGAAATATACACTGTAATGCCAGTAGAATGTTCAAGATTTGAAAAGCATATGAATGAACCTGTTAGAATGCACAATATTTATAAGTTAGCAAGAGAAAAGGCGAATCAAAATATTAACTCTGTTACAGAAACGTTTGAAAGGAGTCGTAAAAAAAAGATAAAAATTGAATGTTCGGTGCCAAAAGAAAACTTGGAAATAGAACATGCGTTTGCGGAAGGAGTAGAATTCACCATAGCCGATTTAATTTTATATCCCTGCATGCGACTTATTTATAAATGTTATCCAAATATGTTGGTACAGTTCCCCTTAACAAAAACCTGGCTAAATCAAGTAACTAACAAAAACCATAGTATTTTATTTGTTTAAATAATAATATGTATTCTTTTATTATAGATTGACTTATTTGACCATAAATGCCAAAAAATTTTAAACGATCTCTGCATCTTTCCATGTGTGGATTATATGACGAAAAGTCCAATGTTTAAAATACTTGATTGCGAAGCCACAAGTCTTTACAAGAGTGATCCCAAACGGTATAAGCCTCGTAGTCGAATGTTTACAGAGCAGACGGAAGTTAATATAACTCTCAAAAAACTTGAAACTTTGAAAATTACTTTTAATAGCGATTCTTCAATAACACATGGGGAAAATCTTATAGCTTACGAAGCAATTTCGGCAACACATGCCAAAAGTTCTGCCCTACCACAAGAAAGGCTATTGAGGAAACATCAACAATTGGAAAATTTGGCTAATGCTGTTGTATCCTTAGCTCGTAACGGACAAAGAATAATAGACTTTTGCAGTGGAACAGGGCATTTAGGAATCCTATTAGCCTTAAAATTACCACAATGTGAAATCATTTTAATGGAAAATAAGGCAATTTCACTACAGAGAGCCAAAGCAAGGGCCGTCGAACTAAATTTGAATAATTTAAGATTTTATCAATGCAACATTGATTACTTTGAAGGAGCATTCGATGTAGGCACATCCCTGCATGCATGTGGTACAGCAACAGACATTGTTTTGCAGCAATGTCGCAAGGCCAAGGCAAATTTTGTTTGTTGTCCGTGTTGCTATGGATCCTTACAACCAATGCCCCACATCATGTATCCTTTAAGTAAAAAATTTTGTCAAGTACTAACCGAGAAGGAATATATGTATGTGGCCCACACGGCCGATCAAGCACACGCGTTGGGTACATTCAATTGCAAGCCAGAAACTTCACGTCAGGGATTTTTGTGTATGGATATTTTGGACACAGACCGAAAACTTCAAGCAGAGGAGGCTGGCTACGAGGTGCTTCTAACACGTTTAAAACCTGAAAATTGTACACCAAAAAATAGACTATTAGTAGGACGTTTACGACGATAAACTTCTAGCGAAATTAAGGTATTTTTATAGTCAAGTTCTTATTTGTAGGTAAATTATCTCAGGTTGTGTTGTTAACCGAAATGTTTGAAGGATTTATTCGTAATGCATTGTATTGTATGCTCTAAAAAACATTTGTACATACCTTTAAAATACTGAAAAGCTATATTTTAGTAATTTCTTAATAAAGCTATAAAAAGATTACAAAAGATCATTTGAAATTTATAATTGATACATTATTTTATATATATTTTTTTACAAAAAGAAATTTATGTGTTAACTTAGGTTTGGAGAAAAATTTTAAACAGGCCACCACGCAAAGCCAAAACTAAATGCAAAACTGATCCTCCTTGGACTTTGTAATCTGCGGCAGTTTTGTCATCATTCCTGAAAAGGAAACAACTCCAGTTTACACACTAATTTGTTTATGATGCTAAAGAAAATCTTACATTTGTTTTCCGGAAAAGATCAAGCGCTGTTGTTGTGGAGGAATGCCTTCTTTTTCTTCAACACGTTCTTTAATACGATCTACTTTGTCCGTAGGTTCAATATCGATTTCAATTTCTTTTCCGGTAAGAGTCTGCAAATGATTAACATGTAATGCAAATTGCAAACTTATGTATTTTCTCTCAAGTTGCTTCGGCTTAAAAACTAACCTTAACTTTGATCAACATTTTCCTGTGTTATACTTATTTATACAACTGATGGTAAATTGTGATTTATTTGAATAAATTTATATTTAATTTAATAATTATATTATATTTACTAACACAGAATATAGTCTATGTTTACTAAATATAATAGTTTCTTTCCGTTGCGGAAAAGTTTTTTAACGAATTTGAGAAACCTCTAAACTTTCTATTTTGCACACAAACTTTATCAAAGTTGATGGAAAATGAATTGCAAAATACTGTCATAATAGGGTGACTCAAATAATACCGAAGCATTTATTGAGTCATGGATATATATATCGCCCATGTCAATATCGTGAAATATTAATTTTTGTTTGAAGTGTGCTAATTTTACTAATATTTCCTCATTTATACTATATAAATAATTTTGAAACCACTCGTGTTTACCTTGACTAATGTTGTAGTAAATAAAGTGTATGCAAAGCAGGTTGAATATAATCGTCAAACTCCGTTTAAAAAAGTTAACAGAAAATTTTTTTAATACGTTGTGTTCTTGTGACTTTAGATGTTCATATGCCGACATTTCATTGGTCGCTAAACCAAATCGTCAGTGAACTTTAAGCAGTTTCAAAACACGATGCATTTTGGAAAAACTAATTATTTTAACAATTAGTTGGGGAGAATATCCCGAAATAATAAATTTCAATATTAATATGTTTTCAATTAACAATAGATTAATTTTGATGCAATTGCGAATTTAAATTTCCATCATAATTTATTTTATATAAATTGGCAACGTCGGTTTTTGCGACTGATAACCAAAAGATATTCTATGTTATGCAGGGAATTAGTTATCTATTGGGTCTCATGCATAAAAACGAGTAAAAGCGCTGAGTTGAAGCATGTGAGCAATTGCTCGTAAGTCGAGTTCGATCAAACAGCAACAGCTTTTGCTCAATTTCGTATGCATAAAAACGAGTTCAAACCAATTGCAATTACTTGAGCAAAGGGAGATCAAACGTCTAATTGTTATTGATTTGCAAACATGTCGTCAAGTGAAAGTGAAGTAGAAGTAGGATCAAATAATAATAATAATAAAATAAAAACTGACGACATTTCTAAATTTCTAGTAGAAAAACTAAAACAAAATATATATTTACTAGAAAAGGGTCAATTACCAAGCATTAAAAATAAAAAAAAAACAAACAATAGAAACATGTGTAACAGAAACTAAGCAAAAATTTGGCTAAATCAATGCCAAATTTTTGCTTAGTTTCTGGGGGGAGAAATATAATAAAAAAATAGCTAACATGAAATGTCGCATAAAAAATAAAATAGACATGAATAAAACAGGCAATAAAAAATTATTTTAAAAAACTGGGAAACTGATTTGTCACAATTGCTTTGTGCTAATTCTAATCCCTCAACAAACAAACTTCCAGGTAATTGTACCGTTATCGAATTAAAATTTTGTTGTTGATTTCGATCTTCGTTTATTTTTTATAGTTCATCTCTCTCTTGGAACCAATGATGACAGCTGTAAGTTTGATACATTAGAAGAGACATCAGAAACAAAAACAACATCAGTAGCAAAACAGCAAAGAAAGCGCCGTTGCACTGATAATGATGATCAACCTGTAATTTTTTTTATATTTTATTTCACATTTTGCTATATGTTGTTTATTTTTGAAGGTTAACAAACAGTCAACAGCAGTTTTGTGTCGTTATGAAACTGATGAGACAAGGGAGTTGAATTTTCAAAGTCTGCAGAGGCTTGTTTTGTTAAAGCAAAACAAAGTGCTTTCTACAAAAATGCAGATTTTGAAAGAAAAAGTTGTGGAACTTGCAGTTCCATGAATTTTGAATTTTATTAATATGTAATTAATTAATATTTAATGCCTAAAAGTGAATTATATTTATATTAATTTTACATGAAAAATAGAATTATATTTGTTACATATTATTATTTTTATATATAAAATAGTGAATTACATTTATTTTATTTTTGTATAAAAAAGTGAATTGTATTTACGTTTATTATTTTTATAAACCAAAGAAAAATTAAATATTTTCATTTATATTATTTTTATTATACATAAACTAATTTGATAACAAATTTGCGATCATTCTCCTTTTGTTTTTTCCTGCTTCTGAATTTTTTCCTGTTTGTTGTTCGATATTATTTCCTAATTGGCATACATCATTATTGTTGTAATCGTCAGGGATGTAATCGTCTTTTAAAAATTTAGCTATGTTATGCAAAATGAAACAACTGGCTATTACGTGGGGCGCTAACTCTGTCGATACACGAATTTTGTATTGAAGTATCGAAAATCTTTGCTTCAACTGCCCAAAATACCGTTCTATAATGACACGTTCCCTTGTAAAAACTTTGTTGAATGTTTTTTCTGTCAGTTGTTGGGTTCCGGAATGGTGTCATTAGCCCTCATCCCCGAGAAGTAATGCATCGTTCGTTGCATTTTGCATTATTCTACATAACTCGCTGTTTCATAAGATGCGTGAGTCATGAACTGAACCAGGCCAGGATATGTCAACGCTTGTAAAAAGTTCTTTTCTATCACAAGTTTCCTGCACATTTATAGAGTGGAAGCCTTTCCTACAAATATACTCATCGCTTTGATTTGTGAGTTTTTTAATTTTTTTATGAGTACAATCAATCACTCCAATTGCAAATGGAAAGCAATAACTTGCTTCCCATTTCATTTGAGCATCTTTCATTTCATCTGCATCTTTCGGGAATTTTATTCACTCACTTGCTTTGGCAGAAATACATTTCCCAACTTCCGCAATAGTTCGCGACACAGTTGATTGATGGACTCCAATATCTGCGGCTATACCATTTTGGAATCCAGGATCTGCACAAAATCTTAAATACAGTCGCATTTTATCAATGTTGCTGAGGACACCACCACGTGTTTCTTCTGACTCCTCAAAAAAATAATTAACCAACCAGCAGATGCTGCTATCATCAAACCTATGTATTTATCATTTTATTATTAATTATATAAAAAAATTAATAATTAAAAATACAAACCTGTATAAATTTTTATCCTCACTTGCTAAATTTGTTTTACGCTGTTGATAACATTTTGTATTTCTTTGTGGCACAAAATATTCAGCCATGATTCCTTTTTGGTGTACGCGAGTCAACTATAAGGCATGCTCAACAAAATTTGAGCAAGAGCTCACAAAAGAAAGCAAAAGCTTATTTTTATGCATATTAAAATGAACACCAGCTCATCTAACTTAGTTCAAACTGAGCAAAAGGAGATCAAACGTGAGCAGTGAGTAAAAGCAAATACATCAAATTTTATTATGCATACGACAAGCACCTTTTACTCAAAAAATCGAGTCCGAGCTCAAACTCACGTTTTATGCATGAGACACAATGTATGTACACAGCATAAACTACCTAGACCCGACATGGGTATTCTGTGTATATTCTGTGGTACACAGCTAATAGACTATTAATAATACTAGCAGGTACTAGGACTCAATTGAAAAATTATTTTTGTTTCTGTTGCGAACGAAGGAGTAAAAGCAGATTTTGGGTTTAAACTTAATAAATTCGACTTTTGGTCGTGAGCAGAATAAAAAAAAAAATACTTAGAAGAATTAGTTCATGATTTTGTAAAATCGATGTATCTATGTATGTATGTACATTTACTTGAATTTAAAAATCTTTTTATTGTTATCGTTATCACATAAAAATTGTTATTTAAACTGGAAAGCCCCAGTTTGAATATTATTTATCTTCTCTTTCAAATGTTAATAAAACGAGTAAAATTCTGTGAATTCGGTTTAGAGAACAAAAAATATGGGAATTTGTTTTCGTTCGGATCCGATTTACAGAACGGGACTGAATGCAGTTTTAAAAAATTATTTAGTGGAACCTGGATATAACGAACTATGCGGTACCGTGTAACTTAGTTCATTATAGACGAAGTTCGTTATAACCAAAGTAAAGATTATTTTCTTGCAATAAGTAAAAATATGTAACACATAAATAGATGACATATATTTTTTTATTATTCGATATCTTTATGCAACATACTATTTATGTATTTAAAAAGTTCACTTATTATTTTTGTAAAATAATGACCTCCACTGTAATAAAAAAATGCACAACTACAGGTCTTCTTTTAGCAAAGTGTTTAATTGTTATTCGATATTTTGATATTCTTCGAGTATAATCTTCAAGAAATTATATTAAATAAGAACTTGTGTGTAAATAATATACATAAATACGAGAAGTGAGTGGTATTTTGCAGCTTTCCATAGGACCAAAATATTATGTATATAAACTCAATGACTTCCATAAATTCTTTTAAAATCATAATTTCACATTCCATTTTTGCCTAAATTTTTTCTATTTGATAAAAATATTCCTACTACAGCTGATCAAAATAAAAAAGTTGACGCATGAAACGCATTGTATGTAACTTGACGCATAGAATACATAAAACGCAAGCATTCCAGATCTACTGACGATTTAGAAAAATATTCGCATTTGGTGGGCCGAAAGAAAAAGTAAATTCTAAAATGAAGATATCGGTTAAACATCACGAAAATTTTAATATTTTAATGTAGTTTATTAAAATATACGAAAACAATTTGAATATTTTGAATCGAGTCATTCTTAAATATTATTTCATAAGGACACTTCTATTACAAAAAAAGATAATAAAAATTGTATAAAAAGTAATAAGATCATAAAAATATTCTAAAGCTAGATTTTAAAAGAAAAATGGTGATGATGTTTTACAGGGAATGATGAATGTTGACAAATGTTGTTATAAAGTTTAATTATAGTTAAGTACAAATAATACTATTTATAATAATTGTTTTCGATTTTCAAAGCGTCAATATTATGAGTTTCGTTTGAGAATATTCTTAAAATTATGTTTACGTAGTCAAGAATTTAAAAAGAATTTGTGGAATAAAAGTTAATATATCTTTGGTGTTTTGTGCAAGACTAGAATTCTTTACAGTGTTAGAGAAAAAAGAATGCGTATCATAATTTATTATTGGCAGTTGCTCCTTCATATTGGGATTCAGCTTTTCATTTACCGTTTCATCAATGACCTGCAATAGGCGTTGATAAAGAAAAGATTGTCGAAAGATTGGCTTAGACAAACTTAAGTGGTCGTCCTTTAAAACGTAAAAATCGCCGTAATTTATATAAGCAGATTCTTCGGTTACTATGCGCAGTGGAAACTTAAATGAAGTTAACATGGTTGGAGAACCTTCGGCAATACTGACAACTTTTATATTGTGGAAACATGTGCGAAGGCAGTTCATAAAACGTTCATGTAGATCTAAAAGTTTAGGGGCACCTTCTTCCATTTCCTTTACCTCTATAGAAGGTGATAAGATCATTTGCATGTGTTGTTTCCACTTAGCGATAGGAGAACCTCGATGTGGAACACCTAGGAATACAATACCACTTGTATTTTTAGCGATTTGTTGAGATTTTTGATCGGTACTATCTTTAGCTTTCATTAATATTAATTTTGTCAGTATGCCACCCATAGAATGACCAATCCAAACTATAGGTCTGTCATTACCAATATCAGCCTTTGATATGCGTTCTAATAAGGATGTTGCACGTACATCGATATGTCCCTGGCCTTTCTCACAAGGACAATACTTTGTAAAGTTTGCTGACCACTCAGTTACGGCAGAAGTATAATCAATTCCAATAATTCTAGTATTAGGATAGTCATCCGGCAGCCATTCCATAGGCCAACAATTTGTGTATTCATCTTCATTGTCCTGATTTAACCATTCATTGCCAGGTACACTAAATTCTCCTGAGCAATTCTCGCTAGCTGCTAAAGGTATGTCCGGATGAACGACTTCCCACTCTGGATCCAACTCAGCCTCACTTTGCAGTGTCTCAACCAATTCCTTTGTAGCGTCATCACTTATTTGAAGAGGTTTGGTTGAATGTTTTGTGGTGGCCTTTAAAAGCGCATCTGTAAGTTTAAAATTAATAATGTCTTATTTCATACGTAAGTTAAAAAAATTACCATTTTCAACGCCTCCTGACTCCTTATGCGCACCATTTGTTTTATTTACTAACTGCAATTCCTTCTCGGTAAGTTTTTTAACATTTGTTTTATTCTTAGATTTACCATTTCCATTTTCATTCTTTTTTAGTTGAACTCTTCTCTGTTCTCCAACCAAGAATACATCGTCGGTTTCGCTGGTGTAAAATGCGTTTTTACCATAAAGACCTAGTTCGGTTTGTTTTCTGTCTTTTTGTCGCCAAGTTATAAAAACACCACCTAAAAGGCCATGAACAAATATAATGTCAGCTTTTGGCTTACTGCGAGTGCGCAAACGTGGGTGTAAAGGATAAACATTAGGAGCATAAACGGTATAGTTTGGATCGTCATGATCTAGATTTGCCATGGTCTTGGCAGCTATTACTTGCAAGCGCAAGTCAGGACATTTCTGCCATTCGGCCAGGACACTAATCCATCCACTAGCAAAAAAGTGTTCAACACTGTCCTTAACTACTGACATATTTGCTAATACTTTGCAGAGTGTCGATAAAGTTTCGTTGTCATCGGCAAACATCTTCCACAACTCTATCAGGTGAATCAACCCACCATCTCTAATTATTTTCTCAGCCACTTCTGGTTCTTTGGTAACATGATGTAAAAATGAAATGATTTCTTTCAATAAATCAGTTTCTTGCACATTAAACGATATGGGATGTTCTTGAGTAAAAAACTCACAAATGTCTTCCTAAACAATTTTAAAACAAAACCGCTTATAAAACTAATTTCGAACACATATCAATATATACCCGTATGTATGTACATACATACGTGTTTTTAATAGCAATTTAACTTACCACTGGATCTTGTTGAGGAAAATATTTCGCAAAAAAGTGTTTAACACATGAAAGCGGCTTAAGTCCTTCCAAAAGATTGTGCAATTCTGACAATAACAATTTCGGATTCTTAATACAGCCTCTCATATGAACTGGTATAAACCAACGGGTATCAGCTCCAGATCGAGCTAGCGAAACGGCAGTTCTAGCATCACATATCTGTGCCAAATGTTGAAAGTCCCAATCTTTCAAATGGTCAATGCGAGCCAATTGTCTAACAGCCTTTAAGCGTTCGTGGTGAGATCCAGTCTGTGCTATATTCAAGAGTCTCCAGGCAACTGAATGTTTTACTGCTTTCCACCATTTTCCAACCGGATTAACAATAACACTTATCCACTTTTTATCATCTTCCTCCTGTTGCTTCAATTTGCGCATAGATTCTTTATAGATGTGATATTTTATATATATATAATCTGGTTCAGGTGCCTTGTCATTTTTCTCATTAGTTTTGTCGACGAATTTGGATAAGAGTTTTTGTAATCTCCGTTTATCGTAAAGAATGAGGCCACATCTGCAAAAAAAAATATAGTATTTTATTGCATTTACGTACATACATACATATGTATTTTTTTGCTTTTTTTGAAGATATTTTTTAGGTAAAAGCCTTATATTTAATTTATATTCGTTATAAGATCATTTATAGCAATTTGGTTTTTATAAGGGTCAAGCTTGAGGTCTTATTTTATCGTTAAACAATTTTATTTAAAAAACTATCGATATTTCGCTACTCATTGAGTATCATCTTCAGGACAATTCTGTTTTTTTTTAATTATAATAAAATAAAATTAAAAAATAAGGTAACTCAGCAATATTTTTTTATAAAAAAATAACAATTATGTGATTTCAAAATTATTACCAATATAAATAATTACAATATGTAAGTATGTACATCTTATATTAATTACAAATATTTCAAATATTTGTAATAGGTTGTTTAACTGTAATTTGAAATAAATAAATAAAATAAAAAAATAAAAAACCACTTTCTTTGCATGTACTTACATAAATACATACTTATGTAAGTATGTATGTACATATCTATGTATGTACATATGTATGAATGTATGTGGAGGAGTTGTGTTAAACTGTAAGAAGCAATATTGCACTTTTGGTACACTTACGTTCCCGACGATTTCCATGCGAAAATAACTAGGATTAAAAGATCAGAATTTCATTTTGTGGACACGAATGCAATTTCTAAAGAACATGTAAAAACGTTGCAGAAATTAAATTTGCTTGAGTAGATGGTGACTCAGTTGATTAGTACGTACACATGAACATACATATGTATGTACTTGTAAATATGAATGTGTACGTATACTTACATACATACATTTAGTATTCAAGAGAACACTGAAGATGGCACAAAGCCGAAACCGGTCTGTTTACAAACCAAATTTGACGTGGGATGACGGAAAATCGTCCCAAATACTTACATACTATTTATGTACATATGTTATTTGCATATTTATTTTGTATAAATACTTAATTGGTATTGAGTACAGTATTTAAATGATTTCAATTAATCAGAATCCAATCTGTGTCATTTGCTAAAATTATCACAAACTCATTTTAATTCACCTACATACATAAGTAAATATGTATATGTATATGTACATACATACATACATATGAACATATACAAAAATAAAAGTGACGTAGCATATACCTAGTAAACAACAAAATTTTACTCTACTTTTCACTACTTTTTATTTATTTTTTGTAATGTAACTATGTTGTCTGTCTTGTTTTCGCAAAATCGAATGTTTTCATCTGATTATTACCAACATAAACAAGAAAAAATCAGGAGACAAAAACAATTCACATAAGTAAAATACTTTTGTTTACCTTTAAGATATGCAAATAATTTATCAAAACAAAAATATTTATCAATTACCAACGTCATTAACTGCAAAATTCAAATTGTTAGAACTTTAAATGGAGGAGAATGAACCCATATATATACATATGTATGAATGTACATACATACATATGTGTGCAGCATATATATCTACTCGCGTATATATATTTGTCATACTTGTAAAAGTGTGAGAAAATTATTATAATATCGATAAGATCTTGCTTTAATGACAAATACGTAAGTATATACATATTAATTTTTTTTTTTATTATTATTTTTTTTTTTTTTTGAGAAAAGAGGTGCCAACTTTTTTTGCCTCTAAGTAAAGAATAAATTTCAAAAATATACAATATTCAGCTTTTATTATGACACTTTCCTTTCCGTTTCTTTCCTTTTCTATCGCAATAATTATTAAAATATATATTTATCGTTCTGTAATAAAAAATTTAATTCATTCTTTCCTAATAAGTTTGTCATTCTCTTCATCCTCTTTTATTAGAAGAAAACTTCATAGGAGCTGTTGAGATAAGACATATTTTCCCTTTGTTATTTGCATTCTTTTCATGAAAAGTTCGTTATCACTTAATTTGCAGGCCTAAATGATCGAAAGAAAATGCTATTTATTTATCTGTTCAAGCAACAAGAACTCAAATAATTTGATACGATAATTAAACAAATCATCGTTCTTAAGTCAAAAATTCATACTAGTATTTTTCATATGACTTTGAGTAAATGATATCGCAGAGTAACTACAACTCAAAACTTTTCCAAAATCACTTTTTTCAACAAATCAATTTAATTCAACAATTCTTTAACGACCACTAAAGTTCTTTTCCATTAGAGTATTTATTAGCTAAAATTACCCTTATGCTTGTTTAATTTTACGGTTTTTTGCTTCTACTGAACATTTTGGAACTTTTAATTTGTGTGTCTTTTGAATTTTGTGTGCGATATGTCTGTTGAAATGTGAAACTATTACTTTCCTAAATGATGTTCATTATCATAACATACATATATATGTATGTACATATTTCAAAAACTATTTTATATTCCCATTTGTAGTATTTCCTCTCCGACTATGAGGTCAAATAATTGATATTGGTAACACTACGAGTATCTTTAAGGCGAGCCCCTTTTTTCGAATGTATGTATGAATGTACATACACACATATATACATACTTATATGTATATATAAGTTAATAAGTACATAATCTTGCGTTTTTAGTTGCAAATTACAACTAAGATAGAGTAATGTACATACATACATATGTACTTTGTCATTACATTAACAAATGAATTGATTAGAAACATATGTATGTATATATGTATATAATTATGTCAAATTTATATATACGTACATACCTACATATGTATATACAAATTTCTAGTTCTGTTATATTTTAGATAACTTTCTCAATCAAAACTATTGCATTTACAATAACAATTTTAATAATCATTGAAAGTATGTACATACTTACATATATGTATACATATGTACATATGTATGTATGTATTTAAAATATTCAATGAAGACAGCTAACACCATACATTATTTGAAAAGTTTACCTCCCCAGGCGGAAAAGTTACACAATACGATTTATGTTGGCAGTCATGCTATGAAATAAAGTCAATATTCTTTGGGAATCTCTTGTAAGATTGTGAAACGTGGAACCGTTTAACCGATTTCAACAGTTTTTTTTATTAGCAAGAACTTGCAAAAATTATAACTTACATACTCGTATACATACAGTGTTGGAAAAAATAATAAGAACGATTGCGTTTTTACGAATTTTTTATTCTTCTTCTCAGAAATAAAAAAAAATTATGTTTAAACTCAAACTTCTTTACAATTGTGTAATAAAGCTTGGAAGTAAAACCTTTTTCTTATAGTCTGAAAAGAAAAACTCTTACTTTAAAAGATGCAGCCTGGGAAAAATAATAAGAACGCCATAATTCTTCAAAATTAAAATTATTTTACTAACCTTTTACCTTTGAAATCTTAATATTATATTAATACCTAGTCGAACCTTCATTCATCTTTAACACTTCATCACATCTACGTTGCATACTACCCACTACACTTGTACATATTTCTGGAGATATGGAGTACCACTCTCTTTTGATTTTTGCCCACATATCATGTCTATTTTTGATTTATAACAACCGATTTTCTTTTTTAGATCTCTCTAATGGTGTTTAATCGGGTTTAAATCAGAAGAGTGCGAGAACTAATCCATTACGGGAATGTTCTTCTGCTGAAACCAATAATTAACTAATTTTGAAGAGTGTTTTGGGTTATGATCATGCGTAAATTCCCATTTCAGTGGCATTTCTTTCTTAGCAAATAGAAGCACTTCATTTTCTAGAATATTTACGTAGTCCACAGCGCACATTTTCTTATCTATCCAAGAAATTGGTCCCACCCCAGATGATGAAAAGCATCACCATATTATGAAACTACCTCCACCAAGCTTTACAGTCTTTTTAGCATATTTGGGATCATACTCCTTGTCTTTTGGTCTGCGAACAAATGTCTTGCCATCCAATCCAAACAAATTTATTTTAGTTTCATTTGACCAAAGCATTTTTCCCCAAATTTTTTCGATGTAGATGTTGCTTTGCAAAACATAACCTTCTGGTTATGTTTTTCTTGCTCAACAGTGGCACTTTTCTGGCACTACGGGCTTTCAATCCTGTTTCTTGGAGCCTATTTCTTATAGTCCGCCTCGTGACTGATGCACATAAATTATTTTTTAACTCGTCGGATGATAAAAAAGGGTTGATCTTATTTTTACGAACTAACATTTGGTCAAAACGAGCTGATGTTTTTCGATTTCTGCCTCTTGCCACCGGTTGTATTTTTTTGTGGATTGCTTGAAAAGTATTTGTTTTAGAGCATTGAACTAATTTTGCTATTTTACCCATAGATTTGCCCTCTTTCCTTAATTTTAGAATAATTTATCTTTCAGTTGGTGTGCAGTGCTTACCAATACCCATTTTTAATGTTTTTTCCAGCAAAGATGATTGGAAAATTGTTAAATAATAATGGAGTATTAACGATTACACTTTCAGACTTTGATATTACTTTTTTGTTAGACAATTCAAATAGGATTCCACTCTTATTATTTTACATTAATTGTCGTTCTTATTATTTTTTCCAACTAAAAGTGTAACCTCTTACAAAATTTTAGCAATAAAAATTTTATTTTTAAAAATAATAAGAAAAAATTCTTAAGAAATCATTTAACGTTATATTTTAAGTTATTTAACAATATTTGCTTAATTAATAATAACCTTATAGAAAAATATAAGTCAGATAATTGCTATACAAGCAATCGTTCTTATTATTTTTTCCAACACTGTATGTATCAAATAACGTTTTCAAATGCCGGGCTACCGTCCGGACAATCAGTAAAAGTACTGACTAACATCTTGAATTAATGGGGAAATCAATTATTGAAAATGCACATTCAATTCTTTTCTCTTTTAGCTGTGGTATACACACATTCGCATACATGTAAGTATGGATGTATGTATATATGTATAACAGTTAACCAATTCCGTTCAATATATGATGGACACGTACATATATATCTATATGTATATGTATGTACATTAACACAAATTTATGCATATGTATGTAAGTATATGTACATAAATACATACATAAGAACACGTAACACGATGCGAAAAATCTGAATATCAATTTTTTAACACACAAGGGCTTTTCTTTTCATAAATATATTGATATAATTTGACGTATATAATTAGTAAATAAATAATTATTTTTACTTACGTGGTCAGTATGCCAACAGTGCCAAGAGTTTTTGTGTATCGTCGCAAAGTTGTTGATATATTATTCATTGAACACTTGGCGAGTATTTATAAAACGTAAAAAGATTGTTGCCTTTCGAAAGATCGACTTTTTTTCAATAACTTATTGTAAAATAAACGAATTTCTTTGAGATTCTATGTTGAATGAATGTTCTGTGGCAAAGGCCAAGAAACTGTTTAAAATTTTTTTACTCTAGTTGATGTGTTTAATTTTTCACTTATTCAATTTTAAACGTTTAAAATATTCGTCCAAAAACTAGAAATTTCATACAATGATATTTAGTATGTACATATAATATTTTATGATATTTAACACTTTATTATTTTGTAATTATCCCTGATATGTACACAGTATATCGTTTATGACAAAATGTAGTTTGTTTCTGTATTTTATAGAGATTTTATTTGACTGAACTTATCACTTTGCTTTTTAATTGTTGAATGATTGCTTTTATTCATGGGAAAATACATATTTATACTCAACTTTGGTGGTGTTGGCTTTTGCTTTGTTGTTCATTTTTGTTATTTTCGTTACTCTTTATTGTTGTTTACATTTTTCTGTGTTTTTGTTTATATTTACATATATATTTTTGAAAACAAGAAGGGATATTGGGACCTGAACCATCGCATTTTATCTTTCGAGTTATGACGTCATCATGACAAGTTTCAAAGAATAACAATTATAAAGAAAACAAAGTAGCAGTGATGTCAATTTCCAAATAAAAACTATCTAGTTTCTATATACGAGTATGTAGAAATAATACTGAACCAAATTTTGTGAACAAGGCGAAACAGTTTTTTTTTGTTTGGTGGCGTAGTGGTTTTGTATCTAAATAAGATCTATTAACTAAATTTTACCATAAAGTTTTTATAAGGACATAAAGGTTGCACTATGTTTTGTTAAGGTGAATTCACCCAATCGGTCTGAACGTTCCGAACGCTTTTTTTATATGTAGTTTGACGTCTCTATTTTGAGAAAGAGTAAATTTAATGCGGAACAAGAACAAAAATTTTGTTCTGAACGGATGGGTGAATTCACCTTTATAAACAATTTAAATTGCATCGACCTTATAAATAAGGCAAAATCCATTAATAAGACATATGCAATATCCCAGGGTAAGTAAATTTCTTTATATAAGGAGTGGGACAATCGTATTCTCTGCTTTATTGTAATCAATTCGCCTTGCATACAGCGTATAAATGGGCCCTTGCCTTGGGACCATTGAATACCACCGTTATAAAGACTGGGTTTACAATATCCAATTTTGTTGATTATACATAAGCATATCTTGTTTTTCTTTCCTTGTTGAGTTTAGGTTTACATAGTCAACTTTTGTTGATGATATATACTTACATATGTGCGAATATGTACGAATGACAGAACAAAACGGAATAAACGTTCACGCATACGAGTGCTAGTTTATTTTCGTCTTGCCACTGTCCATATAATTAATTAAACAAAAGTTGGCAAGTGTAACCTCAGTGTAAGGAAAGTCATAAAAGATATTTATATATGTAGTAGCTTGTACATACCTTTGTACATATGTATGTATGAATTTAAAACACAAAGCGTAATTTAAAAAGAGAAATTTGAAAATAGAGGAAGAGTAAAGAAAAATATTGCAATTTAAAATTTTCATTTGAGTAAAAAGATCCAATAGAAAATGAAATACCAAAGAAAAACTCCAAATTACCATTAGTCAGTATAATTAAGAAGAAAGAACAGTTTCCGTAATATGCCAATTACAGAAAAAGAAGAATCGTCTTCGAATGAGATCCAATCAAGCGTATCTGGCAAGGAACTAGAGGAATGTGTCGCTTCAGAAGAATACTCAGCTTTACCAGAAACTTTTTATTCTCTACCAATTGAAAGTGTTGTTGAAGAAGTAGGATCTATTTTCCACCAAGGAAAATATGAAATATTTAAGAGGCTACAGAAGGCTGTTATAGAATGCAATAAACGCTTCAGTGGCCGTAAAGAATTGGCTAGCGAATCTGATAATACTGTAGCTGAGCTATGTGATTCTCTAGAAGAATTAATCCAATATGGGCTAAAACAACAACAGCAACAAAATCAACTTAATTTTGTAGTGTCAGCAGCTAATCTTTTTCAAAATATGCACGAAATTGTTACTGGAACTTCTGCAACAAAATCCTCGAATACTTTGAGTGCCTCTACAGAGTCAAATTTTTGGGAATTTTGTCAAAACTTTCTTACACCACACGAAAAGGAACGCTTTGAAAAATTAAACCAAGTTTGGACAAAATTGGGTAAAGGAAGATCCTTTATCAGAGCGTCCCTTAACGAACATTCTTTGCAGCGCTATATACTTACATGGTTGTCGGAATATGAAATTTTAAGATCGTACTACACCCATTGGTCTGTTTTGTTAGACGACAATATGGCGAAATCTTTGCCAGACTTGATAAAATCATTAGATCAAGTATTGTTCGCTCTTTCTGTAGATAAAACTGAATTAAATGTCGGTTTTAAAACAAGTAATTTTCAACAAACTGTTTCAAAAGTGGAGCCACTAATATATGCACCTACACCAGTTAAAGTAGAGGCTAAAATTAAACGTAAATCAGCAGTAGTGGAAAGACCAATTACCAGCACCAGTTCTACGGATGATCTGTTAAAACATTTACAAAACAATTCAAAATCTGAATGTAATGCAACTTCCTTCGGGCAAGTAAATGCAGAAAATGAAGCACAAGTTTTTGATGATATACCGACTGATCCTATAGAACAAGAACTAGAATTTCTCAAGCAACCTTTAACGTACTCTACGGTAGCGGTAAATTCTGGCGTCTCAGAGGGAAATTGTTCAATATCACCAACAAATTCATATCATGATATAGATTGTGATACCTCATCTCAGTCAAGTAAATATTCATCTAATCACCATGTTACGCAAAATTCTTGTAACATTTCGCTACACCTTCAATTGGAGGAAGAATTGAAAGATGTCAATGACCGTTGTTCTTTTCTGGAAACTAAAGTGGCTCAGTTAAATTTGGAGAATCGACAACTAATTCGAAGGCTTAAAAAGCATTTTGAGGATTCTGGTATAGATCCGTCTTCCTCGTTCGCCGCCAATTTCATCATTACCATCCCCCACACCAAGCTCCACAAGTCGAAGCATGCTACCGGATCTTTTCATCTCTATGAAATCCATATAACAATGAAGCAAAATTTGGAACATTGGGCAATATGGCGTCGATACAGTGATTTTAATAAACTTCACAAATCATTGCTAAAAACGCACCCCAGTGTATCTTCTGTTGAATTTCCTCCCAAGAAGCGCTTTGGCAATATGAACTCAAAATTTGTAGAGGAGAGACGACAACAATTACAAATTTATTTGTTGAACCTAGTTGAGACATTGCCACAAGTTGAGGCTTGCAAATCTAAAGTTGAACTGCAAAAAGTATTTCCATTTTTAAGGGAACGGTAACATTTGAAAATGTTTTAAATTTATTAATGCATGTTTAAATGTGTAACTAGTGAAATTTTTATTTATGTATATGTTATTAATAATTTTAAGAAATAATTATGTTTAACGCATTCCTTAAGTGTTAATATCATCCATAATAAACTCTTACTATAAAAACCTCTGCTTTTAGTTTATGAGCAGATACCACGTCTTTATCAGCAGGTTTTCTTGTGATCTACGTTTGTTGATTCACGGTCAAAATTGCATAATCGTTTTAAATTTACTGCGAATTGTTTTTATTAAAATTAGTTTTTGGTACCCATTTGATCTTTCGGGTTAAGGCTCGATATAAGAGAAATCGATAATGAGTACTGCTGTGTCAACTAAATCACGTTTATATCTACATGCTTATTTTGAACTTGCTTTGACTTTATTTGTTTACCTCGACTTATATTTTATTTTATATAATTGACCCGTTATTTAGCAATACATACATACATATAAGAAACTACTGATCGCCTTTATATAATGTGTGTATATAATATTCTTTGTAATCATTCGTAATCGTTCACTTGAGCAAAACATTTGACTCGAGCAAAAATTTAAGTTAAAGGGCGAAACATTAAAAAATATTTGCATAAAAATGGTGTCTATAATTAAGAGCGTTGCCGAATTCGAGAAGAAAATTGCAAGTGCTGGTGACAAATTGGTAGTTGTAGACTTTTATGCCACCTGGTGTGGCCCTTGCAAAGAAATGGATCCCTTTGTACGCAATGTGGTAAATCAGTATAAGGGTCGGGCTATTGTCATAAAAGTTGATGTCGACAAGTTCCATAGGATCTGCGATCATTACAAAGTACGAAGCATGCCCACATTTGTTTTCCTAAAAAATCAAAAGCGTGTTTCTAGCTTTTCCGGAGCAGATCCAAAATTGCTGACAGAAAAAATGGCCTCATTAACTAAATAACTTTTTTTTTTGTTAATTTGTTAAAACAGTAATATTTCATAAGACATCTGTGATGTTAAGATTTTATTGTAATGTGTATTTGATTTTATCTTTTGTTGCATTTTGCGTTTTCTTTTTAAAATAAATATGTGTATGTAGTATGTACGTTTTGTAAAATATACTTAGTTATTGTCCTCCTATTGTTAGATGGAAAGAAAAACCAATGTTTTGATAGTTATAAACTAAATATTAATTTTGAATAAACAAAATATATGTATGTATGCAAAATGGTTTCCGGAGTTTTCTTAAATATATAATACGAACACACATAAGTATGTCCTTTGAAGTGATCATATTTTGATAAATATTCGCCTTTATCGCGAATATAATGCGAAAAAATTTTCACGTAAATTTTTTCCATGAAAATACAAAATTGCCGTTAGAAAATTTCGGAATAGGGAACTAATTTCACGACATATCGAGAAATCTGCTCCCTTTTCCCTTCGGTGATTTCTTAAGTACAATTTACAGCATCTTGTAAATTTAATAGAAATTTTTGTTTTAAATTTTATATTGAAAACAGTAATAAAAAATTTAAATTTGCTTTTGTCTAAAATTTTCGAACGAAACTTTCTTTTAGATTTATAAAAACAAACATTTTGTTTCTGTTTTTGGTATAAAATTAAATTCGATATATCTTCTTTCTTAATTTTTAATTTAAATTCAATTTTTATTGAGATTACTATCTATGGTGATCTTTTTGCAAAAAATTTCAAGGTTCTTCGTTCCCTTATGTATTTAAGAGAATTTAGACCTTTGAAGATTTTGGCTTAATTTTGATATTTTTTTTATTTTTGTGAATTTCGATTTCAACGTAAAAAAAAATTGTGCGTCTGCACATCTACTCTCAAATACATACATATATTTTCCGCCGACTATTCTGTCACAAAGATGTTTTCTTATTTGAATCGGATGCACTAAAAAATTCACAAAAAATAAAAATTTCAATAAAAAGCGAATCCGTTGAAGAATATACATACATACATATGTAAATACAGACATAAATACATATGTACTTAAGCAATTCAACACCATAACACAAAACAAACATTTCATACATGGGCGAAGGTGATATATTATAGGTAAATGCTATATTTGTCTTTTATTTGTCCCAAACGGAAATATTAAGTTTAACCTGGATGAAACAAATGAATGAAATTAAGTCAAACGCAAATTTAAATTAAGCCAACACATATCAATTCCTTTCTTGAACGGGTGTAGTAATCGATAGTTTAGGATATTGTCCTATTTCTGCACAATTCCTAAATATATTCTATTATTTTTTATATTCTAGAATTGGATTTGGCCATTGTAACTCTGACACATTTTGTAGTTTTTGATACATCTTTGATGGGTTTTTGACCTACATATGTACATACATATGAACATATAAAACAGAACCAGTGCCATGTTTGCAAATATCGAAAAATATCATATACATAGGTATGTACATATGTATGTCTGTTCATACATACATGTATATATGTATGTATGTATGTAAGCTCGCGTTCACTTTCTGTTAAATCATTACCTTTATACGTGATTAATTAAAATAAGAAAGTTTACAAATATGCATAAGTTTATACATTTTATTAAAAAATAATTTTGGTACATATTTAAAAAGAAAACAAATATTTCTTAGCATATTTTTTTCTTACTCATCAAAAATTTTAAAATATGAAATAAGTTTATAAAATTTTTTTGTTTGAAATCAAAGGAAAAACAACATATTTACAAAAAAAAAAAAAAAATACACTAACTGCCCTGTTCCTTATTAGCGTGGAATCAATCCACTTGGAATTGTCATAGCTTTGTTTTTGTACAAAAACAACAACAATGGTATGATAGTACCGTGTGGATTAATTTCACGTGGAATAGAGAAACACAGCCTAAAACCTAATATTTTATGTACTTATATATTATTGAAGCACAATGTCATTTTTAATAAAAATGTTCGATTATTATAAAATATTGCGGTATTAAAGACAAAAACAATTTTAAGTTTTTTTATATTGTTGTTTTCAATACAAATACACGAAAACAATTTTTCCTTCGTTTTACATATAAAGAGTGTTTCCTGAAGATCATTTTCAGAGAATCGAAGTATGTAAAAAAAAAAACAATTGAAAAATTTTATTAAACAAGAACTATGGCTTCAATAGTATATAAATTAAGTGAATTAAAAAGAACAAGAAGGTTGAACTATCCTAAAACTGACATTTGTAGGAAAGAAAAATGAAATCTAAAAAGACTTAAGAAAATATTTATCAAAAATAAATTATGTACTAAAAACTTTTCACTATCTTTTCCATTTTTTTTTGTTATTAATTATTTAATGAAACTTTCTAAATCATTTGCATTCGTTCTAAATCAAGATTTGGTTAAATAAATATATTTATTTCAAAGATTTTTAAATTTTATTTAGAAAAATATATTGTATGTATTGTGTATATTGAAAGACAGGCTGGCTCTATTTTAATCTTTTGCTTAAATTAATTTGATTTTTATGAATATTCAACTGCACTTGTTTATAATCTAGAGATATTATTTACTACATGAAATATTTAAATTTAGATACATATATAGCTAAATTTTTACTTTATTTTAATTTAAATATCTTACTTTTTTGTTTGTGTGCGTGTACTTGTTTTATTATTTACTTATTTGTGATAGTTGATAAATAAAAAATTATCAGCATCGAAATTATTTAATTCTTATGAATTTAGAACGCACGAAAATTATGGTTAGGTTATTGCTTCAAACCTTAAAAATATAATAACAGAACTGCAATTTCTTCTAATTACACAATGATTTTTTTATCTTATTAAAAAGTTGTAAACAACTTTTATTCATATCGTTTACTAATTAATACATATTAAAAATAAAGTGAAAATGCTTCTTAATTTGTTTAATAAAATTTTTTTAAGTTTTGTGTAATTTATTTTTATGTAAATAATGAAAAAATTTATTTTTATTAAATGCTTTAAACAAAAGTGACTTTAAATATGTACACTATTGGTTTATTTCTATTATTATTGAAGTTATTTGCACTACAGCGTTTTATTAATCTCTATCAATTATATAACAATATTATTAATTTTTGAGAACAAATTTTTGCAAATGTGTTTTGATTTTTAAAGGAATTATGCTGTAATGCAATTATCATTAGTATCCATAATATTCTTTAAAACTAATTAAAAGAAATTTATACACTACTATGAAAGTATTGAAGATGAAAATAAACATAATAAGTTGCTCACATCTAAATTACCTCCTTTTTTAAATTAAATTAACACTTAAAAGCAACAATTTTATAATTTTTCATATTCCCTTAAACCCAGTAAATAGTTTAAGTTTGCCCGTCTGCCCAAATGTTACTTCGTAAATTCATGCTTAATAATTTTAAATATGGGCGGGACTTCCACATTATTAATGTATATGATGGTCTTCTAGACATTCAATTTTAACTTGGAACCTAATATTACAAAAACATTAAAAACTTAAATAAAAAGAACTTACAATAAATTCAAAAAAAGGAGTTTATGAAGAATCTAAGCTGGTGTTTGTAGAAGTAGTGGATACCATACATTCTACGGAATCTCGTCGCTTTTTACAGGGAGGAGCACTATTACTATAAGATATACAATCACTGTTGCCTTTAGCCTCAGTACTACAAGATTTATTGGGAGACTCAGATGATCCTTCATTAGATGTATTTGAACTACGTTTTTTCTGAGGTTGCTGTGGGGGTTGAAGATGTACTTTTGGTTGTGACAGGTAGGTGTTTGATGAAACAGCGTTATTGAAACTAATTGCCATACAAGAGGGTTGTTGTGCAGTAGCTGTAGGTGAAGCAATTGCTTTAACCATTTCATTTTCAACCGAAGGCGTCATTAAGGGTGACAATGGTGCGTGGTTTGTGTCGTCCTCATCATTACAATGATTATCGTCATATTCCTCTAAATTCTCATCACCTTCTTCGGAATCTGAATACCAAGACACTTGTGCACCGGGAAATACATAGGACGCTGTATTTTCGTGAACGTAATAAGTTCCCTCGATCAGGCGTTCGGCAATAGTTTGATGTTTCAATTGCCTCCTTATGCTTTGCTTGTCGGCTTCGGAGCAATTGTTGTCGGCTGTTTTCGTATTGTGCAAGTTATTAACGACTGGCTTATTCGGAATTGTCTGCGTTGTTGAGGCGGGCATTGCTAAGCTTTTTCTAATGTCAGTCGAATCTACAAAATTCGAAAAAGAGGGCGTTAAGGCAGAATTTGAGGCATCGCCCAATATTCCACTATCCTTAGATGAGTCAATAGACAAATGGCGATAATCACAAGAGCCACCAAAGCTAGCGGATTCCATAGGTTCATCTAAATCGTCAGGAGAAAGAAATTCTGCATCTTTTTTCGAACATGTTAATGAGGACTCAAAACCTGAACCTGAATATGTAATAGTTGCTGTGTTTGCAGATTGCAAAACCAATTCTGAAGATTGGTTTGATTTCATTGATAATCTATCATCAGCAGATACCTCTTTAGCTATATCTTCATCGTCTAGCTCTTCAATGAGAGGAGTTAATTCCTTTGATTCATTAAGTATCTCCTCGCTGAAGCAAATATTTTTCCAATCTCCACTTAAACGGTGACAAATTTGATTAATTATCACATCCCCATCACCCAACAGCTCAACATCGAACTCTAGGTGATGCAACTGCTCGCGATTTATAAGAATTTGTGGCACGTTGTTTGGTATCGAGCTTGGTATTAAGGCTACAGGACGCACTTTTAATGAAGATCCCATGACTATTAGTAAATCGCATTTATCTTTATCGTTAGCCATAACAGTGTGAAACTCATCCGGTAAACCTAAAATTATTTAAAAACAGTAGAGTGAATTCTATTATAAATTGCTAACCACATACATATACATATGTATATGTTTCTGCAATTTCTTGTATATATGTATGTACTTTGATATTAAATTATATATAACATACCTTCACCAAAGAAAACAATATCAGGTTTCATTATGCCATTTTCAACCAGCTGCCTCAAATCATTTTCAGAAACTGGATCAGATGCATCTAAGCTCTGTTGAACATTGGGCTGACAACGCGGACATGCTGGTATACGTTGAGCAAATATATCATTGCGAATACTATCAGCGTCGCATTTATACTTGCATTTTGTACAAGAAGCCGTCGAAAAGGATCCATGACATTCAATAACATTTTTTATGCCAGCCACCTGTTCTAAAGTATCTATATTTTGGGTGTAATTTCGCAAAAGCTTTTGCTTTTGTTCCAACATTTTTATAAAACTATGACATGGTGATGGTTTAAATTGTCCAGGGTAAATTTCGCGTGCAAATTTATAAAAAGGCCGTGGATCACGTGAAAAATAATTTATATCAAACATGGCCTGTGGATCAGGTAAGTCAGGGAAATCTTTTGCTAAGCGGGAGTAAATTCCATCCGAAGACCTGAAATCCGGAATCCCACAAGAGACGGAAACGCCAGCACCAGTGAGAACAATAATATTATTTGATTTGTGCAAAAGATCAATGACATCTTCGAAAGTGTTAACGTAGGAGAGTTTCTTCCTTCTAGGTGGCTCCGAAAGCATACTTGCTAATATACGCCACAAAGTCATATCGGTTAATTCCGGGCTGATTCGCTGTGCCGAAGAGGGTAGAAATTTCGATAGTATTTCTCGCGGATTTGCCCCTGAATGAATTTGCTTTTGAACCCAGTTAAGTGGCCGTTGATTAATGGGCTTCCACTCTCTACCAGACATATCTGACAGTCCACTAAGATCAGAGTAGTCAGAGTCGGATGACGAATCATCTGTTTCATCCGCCGGATTGGCGTCATCATCTTCAAGTTCCTTTGTAGTATGTCGAAAGTCTGCAGATTCTAGTGACAGCTGCGAGTTATCATGATCATTTTGAAAAATCCGATCTTCGTAATTTTGCTCGTTATCAATGCCTTTAGTACAATTAAATTGCTCCCGATTGTTGGCAATATACAACGTATCAACATCAGCTACACTCACAGGTGTATCCGCAATTAAAGATTCTTCTAAATCTGCATTAGCAGTTGGCGGCAACGTTAATGTTTTAATGATTATTTCCTTGTTTGTTTTGACCACTTCTTCGCTACAACTATTATTTGTTGTTGATGCCATTGACGACGAGGAAGACATTGTTTTTGTGCTCAAAATATTGGCGCCAAAATTAAAATTTTTATTATTTACTGCCAACTCCCCAACGGCGCTAAAAAACTCGTTTCTATCTTGTAATTTTATAGGAAGCACATCATCAAATTGTTGTAATCTGTTTGAATTTATTGTAGCCTGATCATAATTATCCATCATTTTCCATACAACCGAATTGTTCAGAAATCAGAATACAAAAAGTTGTCTTTCTCTCACCTTCTAATATTCTCTTCTCCCTCTATTATTTTTCGTGTTTTATTAGTTTCCACACAAATTCGTCTGGTACACACAAGAAAATTTTCGCGACTTGACTCCTGAAAAAATTCCACTAACTTACAATGCACAATATTACTTCATCCATTCATTTATATTTATTTGTTGTAAATCTATAAAGATATAATTTTTTAAACAATGTTTTTCGCACTTTTACGTATTTTTTTATGCAAAATCTCCAAAAAAACAAAAAAATTAAACACTCTTGTGCCTTCCCACAAGCATTAATGTGACGTTAATGAAAAAAAGATGGCCGTCGTCTGCTCAACATAGTTGCATAATTTCGTACTAGTAAATTTAAATGAGTAATACCTTGTTGGTATTGTGATTGGCTATTACACAACAAACATAAAATTTGCTTTGTAGAGAGATAGATTTGTTTTTTCTAATATATATATTAACTGCCTGTTTCACGATGTCGAACGACATCGTTCGTTCGCATAAATACATTAAAATCAAAAACAACATTTAAAAATTTGTTGCTGTTTCCAACGCATTTATGCGAACGAACGATGTCGTTCGACATCGTGAAACAGGCAGTAATATATCTAGAAATTTAATATTCGAATATTTAATTTTTAATATTCAACTCTATTTGCATTCAGAGATCTTTTGGGGAATTCGCTTAGTGTGAGATATGATCTACATGGTTGTGATAAAAAAAATTTTTTATATGAGTTGCCAGGACTGATTTTTATCAAGCATACGACTGGAGTTAGTATGTGAATATATGATTAATATGGAGCCAAAAACTTTAAAATGTCAGAAGTTATCTTTAATATTAAGAGATTATTTGTGATACCGTCAACAACTGCGGCAATTTTGTCATACCATTTTTATATCCATATCAATCAAAGTCAACAGCAGTATCAAGAGGGAATGAAGGATTTTTACTATAGAGATGCATAGACTTTTCTTTAAATGCCTTGGTGCAAATTTTAAAGTGATTATATTGTTGTTGTGTTCTTAATACTATTAACATATCACGGTTTGCACTTTCTATATTGAGGGTCCATTATTTTTCAATTAGTTTCAAAATCGCTGAGACTGGCAAAAAGTCACAACATTATCGCCACTGATACTTGTCATTATTCTTGTCTGCAAAGACGATAGGTGGAATTTTAAGTATATATTCTGTGATTTTAAACCAATTGTGAAACAAAATTGTTTTTTGTATAAATTTACGATATATTTTTTGTATGATAATATCTGTAAAACAGCAAAAAGTGCATTAAAATTTTTGCCTATTGGTAGTTATGGAAAATTTAGATTTATATGCAATACTCGGAGTAACAAAGAACTCGACAGATGCAGAAATAAAAAAGGTAAACACTTATTGAGTATTTTTTAGGAAATGTAAGGACGAAAATGTACGTAATAATACAGTGTAATATCAAAGGTATGCAAAAAGACCAAGTTAAATCGACTTTCCATATGTCAAATACTTAATACGATGAAATGATAAAAATAATTCACCTGTAATAGTTTGTGTGAAATAATTTTCGGTATTGTTTTCATTATTTTTCGTTTGCAAGTAATCTTGGTTTGCTTAGTCCCTTTTCACACAGTGTTATATACATATGTACATATGTTAATGGGATTCTCGAAAATGTGGGTGAGTGAAGAACGAATGTCTTATGTATTCCCAATTCCTTATTGTTTTCTAAGTCGCTCATGACACAACAAAATTCTTGTATGAAAAAACCACCAATTGCAAAAATAATATTTCATTGTGTCGAAAGGAATGCAATATCAAAACAGAATTTAAGAAAGTTTTCCAAATAAATATTGCATCTGTTGAGGGGTTTTGCAAATGTAATTTAAGAGCACAGAACATACACAGAATGGTATAGTTTATTTTTAAGAGCGAAATACACAAATGGAAGCAGAGTTGCGAGAGAGCGAAGTGCTCTTTTTTAAATCAGGCTTGCCAAGTAACTTTATTGGTATCCCACAGAAAAGATAATTATACCATATATGACTAAAGCAAATTAATAGATTTAAGATATCCATAATTTGCAATGGTATTATTCATTAATTTATATTGTTAAATTAAAATACACTAAACAAAATCATGCTATTAATTTATATTGTGCTAAAGGAAAATTTTGTAACATATTGACAGCATTGTATTATAATGATCTCCACACCTACTTATGTCACTGAAGGGCCAAATCAAATTCATTAAATATTAAAAAATAGGCCTCGTGTCGAATAAATTACACTAACGGCTTGTCAAATATCTTTATTCATATGCGCCTATTAGATTACACGACGAAATGTAATACGGCAATTTTACTCGCTGAATTCTTATCTCAATTTTTTAAATAAAACATCATAACGCTATTTTTATAATTCTATTGCCGTTATGTTCCATTATGTTCCTCTGCACTTTAAAGTCATTTCACCATGATCTACACTATGTACAATTTTTGTTTTTAATTAAATAATTTGACAACACACTACAAATGCTTTGACAGACGGACAAAATAGCTTTTCGCATTTGCAAGATGAAATAAATTTTCTTTCGAATAAGATATTTTGAAAATATGTATGTATATGTTTTCCTTTTAGAATTATCGTAAATTGGCTAAAGAATTTCATCCTGATAAAAATCCTGAAGCTGGTGATAAATTTAAAGAAATTTCGTTTGCTTATGAAGTTCTTTCCGATCCGGAAAAACGTAAAATATATGATCGCTATGGAATAAAAGGACTACAAGAGGGTGCCGATGGCTTTAGCGATGCTGGAGAATTCTTTTCCCATTGGTTTCCATTTAACATAGGCCGTGAGAGTCGAGGAAAAGCCTCTCAAATTGTTATCAAATTGGAAGTCACTTTGGAAGAAATTTACAATGGTAATGCGTCCAAAACCGTAGAATATAAAAGAACTTCATTTTGTCAGCAATGTAACGGCGAGGGTGGGCCAAAAGAGAACCAAGAAAAATGTACTACTTGTAACGGTACGGGCCGCACAACTGGTTACGTATTTATGGGCTTAACACCAGTGGAAACGGTTTGATTATATTTACATATGTTTACATTTATAAGCAATCGAGATATTTTTATTTTTAGATGTGTTTATCCTGTGAAGGTAGTGGTAATATTATTCCTGAAAACCTGCGGTGTAGTTCGTGTCAAGGAAAAGGTCTAGTTGATGAGAATGTAAAACGTGATATTGTTATTGAAAAGGGGGCGCCAAATATGTTAAAAATTCCGTTCACTTCAGAAGGCAATCAAGGCCTTCATGGAAATCGCGGTGATTTAGTTGTGGTTATTGTACAAGCCGAACATCCGTTATTTCAACGGCGTAACAATGATCTGATAATGCGTAATGTTCACATTAATCTCACGGAGGCACTTTGCGGCTTGGTTCATTGTTTCAAACATTTGGATGGTAGAAACATTTGCATTTCTACTAAACCTGGCGATGTGATATTCCCTGGTAAATTCAAAGTTGTACAGGGCGAGGGTATGCCATTGCGAAATAATCCCTTCGAACGTGGCGATCTTTTAGTTCCATTTGTTGTTGATTTTCCCGAGAACGGTTTTGCTAGTCCTGAACAGTTGCAGCTACTGGAAACATTATTGCCACCTAGAGAAACATTTACTATGCCTCCCGATGCTGAAGAAGTACAATTGACTGAGTTTCAACCACGTGACGACAGCGATCGTCGTGGTGCACATGGTGGCCTTGAAGACGAAGAAGATTACGATGGCAATCCTGTGGTCCAGTGTCAAACTGGTTAAAACTATTAATTGAAATTTTGACAAAATATTTTGTTGTTTTTGTTTTACTTTCTTATGACGACATAAAGAGATAAAAAAATTACTAAAACGCTTCTAGAGCTTAAAGCTTTATGGATTTTTTACAACTGCTTTATTCGTATTTTAATTTATTTCATTGTTGTAAAACTTATGATATCTAACAAACACAATGTAGTCACGTACATATATACTATCTATCCAAGTATGTAGATATATGTATACTTAATATAAATTTGATCTCCGTTCATTCGTTCTTAAATTATTTTCATTATTTAATAATAAATCCCAAAATCTCATTAATTAATTTTCATCTTTAGTTTTTAGTTTAGATACTTAAAAATCTCAACATATACTAAGATAACTAAAACATAAAAATTATTTAATATATAGACTTACAAAATGAATATGAAAATAACAAAACTAAAAATTTATATTGTTAAAAAAAAATCAAAATAAAAATTAAAAAAAAGCCAATAATGTAATATCTATTTAAAATGCTGCTTAAACAAGTCCGGTATATACGCAACATATTGAAAAAGTGAAACCTTAAATGTGGGAAACCAACTACAATTAATATGTATGTAAAAGCTAATTTAAAAGTTTTTTACAAAACGAAAATTTTGCTTCATATATTTTGAATTTTACGGAAATCTACGAATATGTTGTTTTTTTTTATTAGATCACGAAATATTTGTAAAATTCTATCAACATATTAAACACGCTCTGTGTGTACTTGGAAAAAATCTTTTATTAAAAAAATGAAATTTTTTCTACTTTTGTACATAATAAGCTTTAAGCTATTAATAATAGTGTTTATTAAAATTACTTGAGACATTTTGATGCCAAATGAGCGTTTTGAATTGGTTGGAAATTGATTTTCTGCTTTTTCATAAGATTATTTTAGGCAAAATTGATTTCACACAAATTGGTTTTCAGTGCCGATATTACAGTGTTGGCCATAATATGACCAACCAGCGGAAGTAAAATTCGCATATAACCATCTACATTAAAAATGAAAACACACCAGCTTTTTTATAATCAAAACTATTATAATGGACAAAACTGTAAAAATGTCTTCGCCTCCACTATTCTTATTCTACCTTAAGCTGTTGCTAATATTATTGGTATTTACTGTACGTATTGCAAATTGCAATTGTTTCTAGTTGATCTTGAGCCAATTTGCTAAAGGCAAATATACATACATATAAACTTACCTCATTACTTATTACAGTATGTTCGTATGAGTTTACTTAAAATTAAAATTGAAACAGCCTAAAAGAGTCGAATGAACAAACATATGGTGAAGTTTTTGATAATTTTGTTTATTATTTAGTTCGAAAAGCCATGAAACATTTAAAATTGTAATAGATGGCAATGATTGTAAATGGTGATTTATTTCAATATCCAATGAAAACAAAATATCAACTAAAAATTGTTTGCAAGCCTATTAAATAAATTAATGACGCAAAAGTTAAAAATATTTTCAATTTTTTTTTAAGTGCCTAACACTCATTTACCAGAACAGAATTCGGAAGAACTTGCTCTAATTTAAACATCATAATAGGGCTCCGTAGTCAGCACTCTACTTTAACTTATGTATGTCATATAAGTATGTGGAAAATCCAAGGGATTTTTAACATATATGAATTCAAATTCACCCATTGTATTAGGATCTGTTTGAAAAACCTCGAAAACAACAACAAACTGAACAATTGCAAGTGTGTACATATTATTATTTGTTCAATTTTTTTTTATTATTTCTTACAATATGAACGAGCAGCAGTTAAAATTCACGGTCTTATTATATTCAATATTTCGTAAATAAAACATTTTTAAACACCTGCAATATTTCTTCAATATTTACCACATATAACAATAAATTAATACAGACTCAGAATGCTATCACAGCTGTACTATTGCGAATGTTTTAATAGCCTAAACTATTTTGTAATTTAAGTTCATTACCGGAAATTCCCATAAAGTTTCCTCGTTTCCCGTTAAACTACAAACAAACCCTATTTTTATTGTTCTTTATGCTCTTCTCTTCTTTACAACCAGCTGTCATTTAGTGCGCGCATTTTTTCGACAGTAGAAACATCTTATTGGAATAGTTTGTCTTATAATTTATATAAATTTGAATGAAAAAGTTAATATATATTAGATATATGTAATGAAAACTATAGAAAAATGTGTAAATCTGTAGAAAACTATTTTAGGAGCGTCGACGGAAAGTTAATTAATAAAAAAATAATTAATAAAAAATAAAAATAACATTTTTGGACAAGTGCGTGATACTCGGTTGTGCCAATAGAAATAGTGTTTATAACAGAGAATTCCTTTTTGTAGCTTAACAAATTTGAAGACTATTGTTTTTATTGAAGAAATAACATAATTCGTGGTCATTAAATAATAATAATAATAATTTTAATAATAATTTTTTATTAAAACTAAACAAAAAGTGTACTCTTATAGTTATATGAAACTGATTATATCCCACATGCATTCATACTCATTATGTTTGTGTGTGAGATCTGATTGGTCTAGTGCATTTGTGTTTTTCGTGTTTGTTCCTTTTGTAGCCAATGCTGCTCTACGGTAACTGTTATACCACACACACTTGAAGGTATGTAAACGAAAAAAGGTTCCAATTAGAAATAAGAAATATGAAAAGTTGTATACATAAAATTATAAAATTTTGTTTACAAGAAAATGATTGAGTCTCATGATTAACTGAACTAAAATTATCTTTAACATCTGAACTAGTCGTAACCACTAGCCTTCTACTTGATATGAAAGTTGAACATAACAGAACATGACGCTTGTGAATTCGGCTCGTGGTGACGGCTCATGTTTATGTTTCCTTCATGTGCTGTCATCGTTAAGACTGTGTTCAGACACATCATGTCTTATTGACATGATTGCTATTTTATTGGCGAGATCGACGAGGGGAAAAGAAACGAGTACGCATGTTTACGTACTCTGTCAGTACGTTTTGCTTTCTCATTCGTAATGTAAAAAATGCTCAAACAACGTTTTTTATGTACACATACACAAAAACAACTCGTCAACAAGACATGACTTGTGTGAACGCCAAAGAAAGTTCAAAGAAGAAAATGGAA
Organism: Germaria angustata; assembly: GCA_963681545.1. NCBI lineage: Eukaryota > Metazoa > Arthropoda > Insecta > Diptera > Tachinidae > Germaria > Germaria angustata. The sequence continues at coordinate 7,074,421 of OY812999.1, read as the reverse complement.
GAATCATGTCAATAAGACATGATGTGTCTGAACACAGTCTAGCTGAACGTATGTATTTTCGAACAACGAAAAAATTAAATACATGCGAAAAAATTAAATACATGCAAAAAATTAATGATATATCCGAACATGAACATCAACACAAATGGGCAGTAAACATTTGAAAGTGGTAACAAAATTATTAAAAATTTTTCTAAATACCTCACGATCGACTTGGACATAACATGAACATAACGTTAACAAAAAAACTGTATTAATATGTTCATGTTCTTGTATGTGGCGAATATGTGTTAATGCTCATATTCAAATATATCATTATTATTTTTCTATGTGTGTTCCATTTTTCGTAATTGTGTGTCGTTTTCTATTCTAATTTGCGTGAATTTTCTTCTAAATGACGAACATGGTTGTTCGAAGATACGTCCGGGCAACGAAACATGAACATTGGCCGTCTCCACAATCCGAATACATGTACGATATATGTTATGTTCAATGCCATTTCAATTCATATTTAATGGCTAGTGGAGGTGGCTAGTTAGAACATAAATGTACAATTCGTGCGTACAATCGGTTGGCAGCCGCCGTCGACTTTTCATAAGTCCATAAACCTTTTTTCGTTGATCTTAATGCACTTGCTTTCTTTACATACAAATGTCAGTTAGTGCGCGCATTTTTCCGAACGTAGAAGCGTCTTATTAGAATAGTTTTGTGCTTACAATTTCTATAACTTTTAAAGTTGCAGTGTATACCTACATACATAAGTATATACATACATACATACATATGTATGACAAATTATTTAAAAGCCTTGTAGAAGACTTGCAGGAAAATTAATTTGTAATATAATAAAAAGGGTTTTCAAATGTGTGATTACTAGTTATGTAAATACAAATATGTGTCTATTGCTTAAAAATTGTCCATTACATAACATACATACATACATATATACTACAAACTCGTACATACTTATGCATTTATATATTCATGAGAATATTTGATTGCTTTAAAATTTGAACTATGCTTTTTAATAGAATTCGTAATTACATATTAAATAATCGTGCATTTTAATATAACATTTGCGATTGTGGCTTGAACTCGTAAGGGAGAAAGAGAGAGGTTCTGTAATTCGCAATAGCAGACAGGGCTGTCAGATGTGCATATTTCTCGCCAAGCATGGCGAATTTCCAGTTCTTTTGGTGATTGAATTTCTTGTTTGGTGACGTTGCAATTATTTTTGGATACATTGAAAGCTTTTGAACAGTGGGTCGAACTTAATATCTACCGCTGAAAATGATAAATGCACTTAAATCACTTACAATGAATTGTGTGATATTTGTAAAGCCGATTGTTAACAAAATACTTCACGTAAGGCTGGAATTCCAGTCTGATCACATGGACGTGCAAAAATAATTATTTCATGAAAAAAGTTTTGGGCTTTCATATTTAAATGGTATTGAAATATAGGAAACTGGTTAATCACGTCAATGCTTAGCTGTAGAAATATCGGACTCTATATTTAAAACCAATAGAATATGGAAAAGAGTTCGAAAGTTATTTCCAAAATTTAGTTTTAATACCAGATCACATAACGACTAAAAGAAGAAACTAAAAATAAAATGATAAATCGTTGATTGACGATTTAAAAATTTATAGAGTTTTCAGTAACAAATTGCAAGAAATATTCTCTGCAATTGAAAATATGTACTTGCATACTTATGTACATACATAATTATTTTAATTTTAATTTAATTTAATTTTAATTATTTATGTTTACAAAAGTCTAGGTGGGTGAAAATTGGCTTCAGTGATCAAAGTTAAGCTACATTAATTTTAATAATTATGAACTACACCAAAAATCGTTTACGGTTCAAAATATAGTATGAACATTAAGATGCAAATGGAATAATTAATTATGTGAATGTTAATAAAATTTGCTGCAGTATGTTTTATGCGAAAACATGTCCAACATGTGCTGAGGCCTAAGTATACTCTCTTAGGTGTTTGTTTATAGTTAGTTATAGTTTAAAATAACTATATGAATACTTTCGTATACATACATATGTATATAATACACACGTACATGGAAAGGTGATTTTGGTGATTTCCTATTGCGATCTGAGAGATGGGGGTGAGTAAATCTGACAGCCCTGATAGTAAGAAATTTCGCGATTTCAACTCGTATGTAGGAGTACTGAATTGAACTGGCGTCTTGAGATGAAACTGAGTACAAAAGAGAAAATAAAATGATGCACAATTTCAATTTAGCATCTTTTTTTATTTACACAGGTCAAAAAAATTCAATATAATAAATTGCTTTGAATTTTTCAGCACAGGCGATTAAGTATAAACAGCTGATTTAATTCTCAAACATTTTTGTTGCTAGTGCTGTTGAGCACGTGCTGAGTAATCATATAAAATAGTCGCATAATTCTACTTTTAGGGAATTAAATGTTTATGGAATTTAAAAGTGAAAGTTCGTAAAAAAAATTAAGTAGATTCCGCAAAAATTCGGTTGGGGTAAATTAAGTCTCAACACATGTACATATTTTATGATTAAATACGATTGAAGAAATTTATTTTTTCCAAACCCTGTTCGAAGTGGTTCCACTGAAGAGCGATTCTGTTTTCTACCCGCACCAACTTCGAAATTTTGCACCTTATGAATATACACTTTAAGCTGACGAAAAAGTGTAAATTTTTCATCTCAATAAGTCATTTGACAACAAATAATTTTTGAAGCATTCTAGCATACATAAGTATATGTACATAATTAAATTTTTGTGGTCCGCATTTTGTTATGATAATTGGGGTACTGTTATACATATACATATAAGCCTTTGTTTAATTTACATATATATCGGTCCACCTTGGCATTGAATATTATAGTTGATCTATGATCTAGAACCTTAAATATTTATTTATAATTACGTTTCCAGATCCTAACATTTTCCATCCGCACTAGCTGCTGGCTGAATTGTTTTGATTTTTTTTAATAAAAACATTTACAATGTTTACAATTGGGTTCAGACTTAGAATTTCATGATCTTTTTTAAATCCAGTTGCAAGGAGTTTTTCGCTATTGAATCTAAATGTTTGTTTCACACACATCTTCTGGAAGTTGCAATGTTTTAGTAAATTTGTTATACATTGCGACACTCAGTGGACTATATTAATTAATTTTGCAATAAATGCTACACATGTGTACATACAAACATAGTACTAGCGGTGAAATTAAGAAAATAAGGGCCTTACAGAAGGATTTTTTAATTTTATACCCTCGCTCTATTAAGCAAGAACTTTGAAAACAAATACATATGTTTGAAAATCAAGTTTTCATTAGATCTTGGTAGTTTGAGGTTTTATGAAGTTTTTATTATATGATGCGTTTATGTGTGTGTGTAAACTTTTTAGAGATTTAGAACGGTTAAACCGTTCGGAATAACAATTATGGCAGTCTGAAGGTTTTAAGTTTGATGTGGTGTTAGTATGAATTAATTTGTCGTGACAGATAGTGAGATTTTACTTTTAAAAAAAATTTTAATCCAAAATGTCAAAATTAAAAAAGATTGTTCTTTTTAAAATTGTTTAAATTCTTACCAAAACGATGTGTATCGAAAAATTTTCAGAATAAATTTTACGCTAACCCGATATCTAATCAACTTTTTGCCTAAAAAATCGAAAATTTATACATATTTTACCAAAGTCAATTGATTCGTTGATTCTTTTTGTAGCCTTAGCTGTTCATATGTCGAAAACTTTTATTTTAATTTATTAGTTCTTGCCAAAACAACACGTTTTTCGAACAATTTTACTCTTGAAATAAATTCTACCCTAACCTAAAACCTCATCAGTTGAATTTTTTTTTCGAAAAAATTGTTTATTTAAAATATTTAAAAATTTCGGAAAGCAGTATTTTTTGTGCCACTTCGAAAAAGTGTTCTAAATCGTGAAACTTTCTTATCTAAATCGGATTATTGGTTTGAAAGATTACGCTTCGGAAAGTTTTCGCAAACATTGTACACACATTTTTAGTTAATACGAAAATTCTCGATTGTTATTGAGGTAAAGTTCCAGCCAAGGATAACCTAAAAGGTAAGTTAAATTTTTTTGGATTTAATCTTGTTACATTCTGCATTCCTCGGTTTCTTTGAAACCAAGTCTTATTATAAGAATTTCTTTACAAGAAACGAAAAAATTAGTATCCAGAAAAATAATAATAAGGCCTGAAGTAGAAACGCCTTTGAATTTTTACTTTTTGACTGGCAGTTACATAGATGATTAATATTTGTGTGTGTGTGTGTATGTGAATGTGTTTGTTTTGTTGTTTTATTAAGTTTTAAAAGGTAAAACAACCAAGGAATTTTATACTTGTATTCAGCCATGTCTTACTAACCTTGACCTGATTCTTAGAAATAACAAAAATAAACTAATAAAACTTAAAGAACAAAAATAAAAACAAGCGACAACTACGAGTACAACAACACCAATAAAGCAGCAGCAAGTGGGATTATAAGTCAACAATGACAGAGCAACCTGACGAAAGGGGGGAGAAAAATTTATTTGAAATGAAATCTACAGAAAAAAATAAAGAAAACATTGTCGTCTATTAAATGACAAGAACGAACATGCCTGAGTTGGTTTTACTTATAACACCATTTTTGCACTTCGTAGTCAGTGCAAAATTTTCAAACTTGTTTTATTTGGTGTCTTGCTTGTATGTACATACATACATACATACATACACACATATGTATATACATACATACATAAATACGATGATGCTTGATACACATCATTTGAATTGATCTTTATTATCTGTAAGAGGTAAATCATTTGTCTGTGGTTTGTTGTCTACTTTAAACACAAAAACCAACTACACGCATGCTCAGTTAAAGCGTTTGCTCGTAAACATAAACTTGCTGTTACTGTTGCCATAACAAGTGCAGTGGGGATGTCTGAGAGAGTGTGTATTTAATATAAATTATTTTAACTGCAATTAATCTATTACGTTTATCGCATTCTTAATTATTTTTATTTCTATTTCTGTTTTGAATATATTGTGGTTTTTATTGAAATGCAACTGGAAATGGTTAAAAAACCACTAGAGGCAGGGAGGTTCGTGTATCGTTTTTTTACAATTTCAAGTTTATTTTGGTTGTTTTTATAAAACTTTTAATACGAACATTTAATTCTATGTTCTAAATTCTAGACGTTTTAAGTCAAAAACAGAAAAAATGATAATAAACGAGGTGATTTCGTCATTGAGTTTTAGTTAAGGTCAATGTTGCACCATTTTTATGCTTAAAGCAGTGTCACTAACTCATTGCCAGCAAGTTTTCACTTAAATTCTACATTTAGACTAACACAACTATGAATGAAATCTCTGCCAAAAAGGCTGCTTCAATAGAAGGTGAAGTAATTAATTGAGTCATCTAATTATGAGTATTTTATAATTTTTATTTTGCAAATGCTAATATTTTGTTTTGAAGCAAAATGAACTGGAATTGACAACCTAGCCAACACACGGATTTTTCAAATGAAATTGCAAACGTTATTTCAAATGCAGATAAGTAAGTTTATTAATAGGTTAATGCTCGTAACGCTTGAAACTAAGAAGGCATCAAATATTTATGTATTTCTATTTAAGTAAAACATAACAAAACAATTTTATGTTCAGTATTTATGTATGCAAGTAAAAGGACTGGACAGAAAATCAAACATAAATTCGGGCCGAAGAAGTTGGCAACCATCGACCTTAACGATGATGGCCTGGCCAACGTCTTTCTCAAAGAAATATGGACCAAAATCCACACAAAAATGTGACTTTTTCAGGATGAATTGGGCGCTTTTGAATCACATATGAACTGGTATCGTCCAAAAGTTGACAATTTTGTTTGTTGACATAGCCATTCGTCCAATAATGGAGGACGATTATGTCTACCATAGAATGGGCGAAGCGCGCGGAACGTTCCCGAACACTACACCCGTTTTGATAAAACAATTTTGTAATATGTACTACGTTATATCCATCTACCGTGATTTGGCAAAATAGATTGAAAAAATGACAGTCAATAAATAAAAGTCACTATTGTAAGACCCGGTACTCGTCTTATAGAAACACTAAAAATAAATATTTAATCCTATTCAGAGTTCCTTACTTTTATTGAAAAAAAGTAAATATTTACTGCTTTGGTAACGAATTCCATCCATAAAGAATTAACGATGGTCATTGTTAGTTCGCTATATCAGAATTCCACTGTAATTGTTTTTTATATTAGCATGTAAACAGTCAATTTCAAGGATCTTACCTGTACCGCCTGTACAAAACTTACTCTTAAGAGGTGTTTGGGTATTTTTCTCTTATACATATGTATGTGTGTGTGTAGCTATGTATGTATGTGTCACAAACTTAGTAATTTTTTTTATTGAACAATGGATTTTGTGGTTTCCAAGAAGTTTTCCGGCATTGACTAACAACGTTTTTTTAACAAAAGCAAAAGATTTCTCAAAAGGTAATGCTGAAATTCTAAAAATATTTTTTTTTTTTGGAATTGCAGACATACATATAATATTGTTCAATTTATACTTTTGAGATGTCAAATAAAATTCCAAAAGAGGCGTTTTAAAATTAATCATTTTGCTGTAGATAACCATACGTAAATGTTAATACTCGTATATTTAGAAATTTATGGTATAGTAAAACATTTAAAAAACATAATTTTGAATAATTCATAAACTGGCGTCATGAAATAACCCCCCGAAAATATATGTAAGTGATATTTTGTATGCAATAATACCCCAATTTTTAATAAAAAATGTGACTCCAACGAAATGAAATAATACACCAATCAGAGGTGAAATTAAGACCCAATTTTAGATCTCAAACAAGACCCCAATATACGTTTAAAATTCCGAAACAAATGTTTATTTTAATTTACAAGATAATTATGGAAATTTTATATTAATAGAAAAATTAAACAACAAATACAATAATTTTAGGCTGTTATTTCATAGGAAATATGTAAAAGCTTTCCTTTGGGGTTTTATTGATTTTTTGTTTGGGGAGTTATATCTTCGTAGGTTATATTAGCACGCTCTGTAAACTGAAAGTAAATATATCTCTATGTACTTAAATATAATGTATTAAAATATAGGAAAATTTACTCAATTTGAGTTCAAAATGGTTGTCTAGCAAAAATATTTTGCCTAATATTAATAAAAAAATTTCAATAATTCCTAGAAAATTTTTAAGAAATATTTTTTTTGGGAATTTTTTGTATTTTTTTATGTTAGGACCATATACTCAAATGGAGTAAACTTTCCTAAATTCTACTTCATGAATATCCTTAATCTTTTCACTAGTCTCCTAAATCCAAAATAAGGTGAAGAGTTACATATTAGCATCTCTTTAAATTACGACTTATACACAAATTCACTAATTGTTTCTAAATACTAGTTTATAAATTAAAATTTTTCTAACTGAACTATTTTTTCATTGAAAGATGGATTCATTATGGCACACTAATACAAAGTGGTGTCATACGGGAATTAAGTTCCCTTTCATATTGTTTGCGAAGAGCTTAAAGAATGCACCAAGGCGCATTAATGCTCGTACAATGTGGAGAGATAGGTGAATTAAATTCGCCTTCATGTGCATTTTGTTGTTGCGGAGAGGTCAAAGAATGAACTATGAACTAATGGTATACCCTCCAAAAAACAAAGTTAGTTGTTCTGTTAACACTAACCGGTAGAATTAATTCGCCTTGACTATAAGGTTATTTTTTGATTGATATTTAAGTTCACAAAAACTAATTTTTCCAACTTTTTCCGTAATGCGTTCGAACCTTCTGCAATCTTCTGCATAATACTTCATTACTCTATCGACTTGTCTGTAGGAGTATTACTCGTAGGCACAAGCATTGCAATTATATTTTAAACAAAAGGATGAATTGTATCAGTTTTAAGTTCTAATATTCTTTGAAAAGAGTAAAGATTTATTGTCTCGTACATTTTCTTAAGATCCAGTTATCCAGTCATGAAATAAAAAATAGTGTTTAGAAAAATTTCCCGAATTCTAGGAAAGTTTTAATAAAATAGGGGAGAGTATGAACTCAAATTTAAGCCAATCATTTACAACTTTTAAATATGTAAATTTTTATGAACTATTCACGAGTAAATCAATTCCCAAACTAAATTTCTTTTGCTAAAATAATTATTGCTTTTATTTAAGACATAAATTCCGGAGTTTTAATCAAAATTTACTAAATTTTAGAAAATTTGTTCTAAATTCAGTGAATTTTTCCTTAAATGTACGAAAACAAATGTGGAAAACAATTATATACCTATTTTTAGGTCAAATTTTTATTGCTTTTAAGTATATTTATCCAACTTTTAGGGATATTTTTAGAACTACATTATGGTTTACAACAGTTGTTACTTTAATGTTGTATTTTCTAAAATGCGATTATGGTTTACAACTGTTGTCAGTATGTGTTGTTCGCACTGTCAAAAATCTACAACAGCTCATTAGGAGTTGTTTTATTAACATTACTAGTTGAAAATAGAAAATAGATAAAAAAAAAATTAATTATGCATATAGAATTTGTTTTGCAAAACATACAAAACTGTAAAAAATTAAAATAAAATAAATAAATATAATATAATAATAAAATAATAAAATATATATTTCTTAGCAAAATTACAAATAAAAAACAAATGGCAAAGCCGGTGGAGCTGATGAAAGTTAATCCAGATATTGGCCGAGACAAGCTGCCATTTGGATATAACAAAATAGGACTCAAGGACAAATGGGATTATTTTACTGAACAATTAAATGGCTTGGGACAGCCAATTAGAAATATTAAAGAATGGCAAAGAGTTAGTTTTTAGAAAAGTGCTCGGTTTTTGTATCAAAAGTATGTTATTGTAATTAAGACATTGTAATACCTTTTTGTTTTATAAAAATTATACATACTTATTTTATATATGGTAGTTCCAATGGATTTGGACTGTCTCGAATTCTTTTCCGGATACGTGCCATTTGTGTGTGTTTTTTTGTTGTTCTTTTTTTATTTCTAACAAAATGTACGCTTCCTTAATTTTTCTTTTAAGGTTTTGGCATGCAGTTATGCAATTTTATGAAAAAATGTACTACAAAAAATGCAACTCTGTGACCTACAACACCTAGATGTTGTAAACCATAATCAAAAAATAAATTAACTTTGTGTTGTAGCCGAAACAACACAACATTTAAGTGCTGTAAACCATAATCGGGGCATTTGTGTCATACTCGTATTGTCAGAATAAAAGAAAAACGTATGGGAAAATAGCGGTGTGAATTTAAAGAAGAATTGCGCGTGATTGAATATTGTAATTAATAAGAGCAAAAATGTAAAACTCGCACTCTTTTTAACTTATTCAAGAAATTAAAAAATTTGTTGTTCTTTAGAAATAACAAAATTTTACTCTTCAATTAAAAAAGCAAATTGAAATGTACTCATTTCAACAAGTAAATAAAAAGAACGCGTTTTTTGTTGGTAAAAATAAACAAAACTACAAAATAATGGATTTTTTATATCCATTTTTACGATTAAAAGTGAAATATCATTTTAAGACTTACAAATTTAATTAAGTATGTGCCTTCTAATAAGCATCTCTAGTACTTGTCAAAGTACTGCTTTTCACGAAGTAATGTACTTTTTACAAAGAATTTTTTTTAATACCCACATACATACTTATGTCTTCCGCAAAGCATTTCCATGTTACACGATTTGATGCAGTTGTTTTCACGTCTTCCCACATTAAATTGCATTTTTCCTTGCAGGAGTATCAGTTTCGTTAATCCAGCTAAGTAAACGATTGGTCTGCTGTAGCGGGTCCTCTACCAGGAAACGAACCTTGGTTTTTTAGGCATGCACTTCAACGACTACACCACGCGGCCTCCTTTTAATATATGTACATGTATTTCTTAAATAGTACCATTTTAAAATATACATACCTTTTTAAAGATACTTTTATGAAAGGTACTTATTTTAAAAGGGACTTTTAAAGGTATTTGTAAATGTACTTTATTTAAAGGGAATTTTTTTAAGGTTTTATTGAAGTTACTTTTTTCTAAAATATTTTTTAAAGGTATTTTTTCAAAGAGATTTTTAAGGATACTTTTTTCAAAAGGTTCTTTCTTTAAAAATTGCTTTTTTAAAGTTACCTTTTCATTTTACTCCTTTCAAAAGTACTTTTTTTAAAAGAAATGTATTTAAAAGGTACTTTTCTTAAAACGTACTCTTTTAAAAGTTGCATTTTCAAAAGGTACATTTTCAAAAGGCACTTCTTTAAAAGATACTTTTTGAAAGTTACTCTTTTAAAAAGTACTCTTTTAAAAGGCTCTCTTAAAACGTTCTCTTTTAAAAATGTGCATTTTTAAAAGGTACTTTTTCAGAAAGTACTTTTTTAAAAGGTACTTTTTAAGAGTTACCTTTGACAATGTGCTTTTTCAGAATTTAATTTTTCAAAAGGTACTTTTTTAAAAGGTACTTTTCAAAAGGTATTTTTTTTAAAGTACCTTTTTAAACGGTGCTTTTTAAATGGTACTTTTTTAAATGTACTTTTTTACAAAGCACTTTCTTCAAATGTATTTTTTCAAAAGGTACTTTTTGAAAATGTATTGTCAAAGATACTTATTACCAGGTAATTTTTTTTGTTTGGCATAATCATACTCGTACCAACTTAAATGTTTAAACTGCTAGAAGTTCAGTGACGATTTGGTTTAGCAACCAATGAAATATCGGCATATAAACAGCTAAGGGCACACGACAAACAATACATTTTGTAAAAACTCTAATTGTTTTAACAATTAGTTGGGGAGACTATCCCAAAATAATAAATTTCAATATAAAAGGTAATTTTTTTTAAAGGATTTTTTAAGTACTATATTAGCAGGGAAATTTCTTTAAGGGGTGCTTTCTAAAAAGCTTTTTTTTTTAAAAAGGTACTTTATTCAAAAGGTAATTTTTTTCAAAATGACTACATAGTTTTAAGAGGTACTCTTTGAAAAGTACGACGTTTTTAAAAAAGGCATTTTTGAAAGGTACATATCTCTAGTATAGCAATTTAATAAAAGTATTAATCATATTAATTATTTTATTAAAATATCACGCTGAAAATATTTTTTGCAGAAGTGCGGAGGCCCACTCTTGTTTCTGTGAAGAAATGTAATATTGTTAGATTTATATTATACTGTGGCAAATTGTGATTTTTTTCTAATATTTTAAAACAGACCTTAATTAAAAAAATAAATAGTTTTTAAATGCGAACAATATTTTAATGACTTTTTGCATCGAAAAATGTTTTCTTTTTTAAACAAATTAGGTCATCTTTATTACTGCTTGTGTTTTTAATGTTTTTAACAAAAAAAGGCAGATCTTGTGCATGTTTCTTTGCTAAACTATAGACTCACAAAAGCTCTTTTATTAGTTTTTCACTAATGTTGTTGTTGCTAATTTTTTCATATTTTTATTGCTTTTGCTGCTGTACAATAAGTGAACAGACAGACTTTTTTGCATTTTGCACTAAGACTTGAAAAATCAAATTGTGTGCACATTTTGCTAAAATTATAAAAAAACATATATCAAATATGTATGTATACAAGTGTGTATATACGCATAAGTGTATATATATATGCATGTATGTATGCGTACACATGTCCAATGAAGTCGGCTGGAAAGAACTAAACAACAACATCCCCGGCAAAGGCAAGTACCAGCAATGCTTTTTAGCAATAAAACAGAAATGAGTTCAAGAATCACAATCTCCATGAGTATTAAAAAAAGCAAATTGCAAAACAAATGGCATAATGATGCCTTCAAAAATAGCGATAAATAAATTATTTCAAAACACACTGACACACTAACAATATTCAAATGTATTTGTATGTATGTCTACTCGTCATATTTTAGTTTTACTCTTATTGTTATAGTTTTTGGTATTCAAAATTGAACGCATATTGAGCAAGCAGAAAAAGTCATAATAGAAAAAAGTCTTCAAAATATACTTAGAACATACATATATATGTGTATATACATACATACATATGCATACATATGTATATAATTACATAAAACAGCCCAAGATAAATAAAAATCGGTGGCATTTAAAATTCATACATAATATGCTCACACACACACATGCTTTCACACAGTCATTCAAATATAAAAATGCATTAATGTATCAAACATACATATATCCTCTCAAATTTATCTAAAGGCTCTTTCATTAAGCACTTCCTATCTTTAAATTTAAATAAAACAAAGTGTGTGTGAGATATACATTTTCATTCATTTCAAAGGCCTATCTGCCGCGGCTTCATTGGATGGCGCTCTTCCGAAATATTCAATTTTCCATCAGGTTAAATTTCACCCATGGCATGATTGGTGTTGGCTTTATGGGGCCCCTGTGGCTTGTGGCTTATTTACATACTCGTAGACCTGCGGCTTAACAAAATCCCACAAAAAAAGTCTAACGGGGTCAATTAACATCACTTCCACGTGAGAAGACTATGACCGGCGTGAGTTGTCCTGCTGAAATCACATGTCGTTGGTGTCCATATCATTCAATTCAAAGCAAAAGAAGTTAGTAATAATCGATCTATAGCGTTCGCCATTGACAATGATAACCTGACAAATATCGTTCTCTAAGAAATATGGACCGATGACATAACTAACCAAAAATCCTCACCAAATCATGACTTTATTGGGATGCGTTAGATACTCTTGGATCTTGGGTACTTAAGGAAATACTCGTATTTTATTTTTATTGATGTTTGGTATACGAGTAGATGGAAAATTAATGTTCACATAAACTGATAACGAGATAGTGGAAAAGGAAGCTTGAACTCTGAAAGATGAGCGGACATTGTTCCTCCTGTTGTTTTGCATAAAATTTTTGAACACATATTTTACCTAAAACGTATCTCTTACAAAATATCCTATGCCGAGTCCTTGAATCCGCCATAAAATTAAACTACCAAAATTCCATAACACGTATATGTTTTTTTTCGGTGTTCTCTACCAGAATCAGTCATTAGAGCCTTGTTATTGGGAACATTTTTTGTTGTGCAGTGTAATTTACTTTTCTTTTTATGTATTACTCACATGTACAAAAACTTCTTTCTTAATAAAGAACTAAGAAAGGTTTGACCCAAAATAAATGTTTTTGAAAAGTATCTTAATATTTTTGTTTAATTCAGCGTTTTGCTTTATAAAATGGGCAACACTGAAATTATAGACGAAGGCAATATAAAAACAATACCTTCCACAATGGCAACAACAAAAATATTAAAACATTGAATATAAAAGCCAACTAAAATCAGCAACAACAACATGCAAATTGCAATGGATGTCGACAAGTGGGTGACGTTTACTGCTCGGGTTAATTAGAACACGATAGAAAAAAATACCAAAAAGCGAAGAAAATTGCCATGAATAGAAGAAAAAATAATAAAGAAATAAACAGATTTTAATACGTTGTGATGTACACGTATGTGTTTTCCTTTTCCTTCTCCCTTTCGTTTAGATTCGTTGCATTAGTTTGATAAACAGTGGAGAGAAAATTTGTTTCTTTTTAAGAGCAAAAAAACGTTGTACTGCGAGCATCAAACACGTAATACATAAACATTTTTATAAATATTTAGAGACATACATGCATATGTACATACATGTACTATTTACATACTCTCTACTTTTTCAATGTAATAGAGAAAGGCTTTGCTCAAGGCATTTGAATTTATCAATGAACTCATCATGTATGTCAAATGACATAATTTTCTCCCTGTAGCGTTTGCCATTTGGAATTAAATTCTAAATTTTAGAACTTAATGCAGACTTTTCGATATTGCTACGCTATCGTATCCAACCGTGGACATTATTAGATCTTAAGTTTTCGACTCAGTGAAAATTATATATGAATGAAATGTGTAATTGATTATCGTTAACTGCTTTGATCAAATAGACCACACAAACGGCTTGTCAAACAGATTTAAATTTTACACGTGCATATGCGATTTGCTTATGCCACGATTGTGGTTTACAACACTTAAAAATGTTGTGTTGTTTCGGCTACAACACCAACGTTAGTTTATTTTTTGATTATGGTTTACAAGCGTGTATTTTGTTAGAAATAAATAAAAGAAAAACAACAAAAACACACACACACACACAAATGGCACGTATCCGGAAAAGAATTCGAGACAGTTCAAATCCATTGGATCTACCATATATAGAATAAGTATATATAATTTTTATAAAACAAAAAGGTATTACAATGTCTTAATTACAATAACATACTTTTGATACAAAAACCGAGCACTTTTCTAAAAACTAACTCTTTGCCATTATTTAATATTTCTAATTGGCTATCCCAAGCCATTTAATTGTTCAGTAAAATAATCCCATTTGTCCTTGAGCTCTATTTTTTTATATCCAAATGGCAGCTTGCCTCGCCCAATATCTGGACTTACTTTCATCAGCTCAACCAGCTTTGCGATTTGTTTTTTATTTGTAATTTTGCTAAGAAATATTTATTTTATTATTTTATTTCATATTTATTTATTTTATTTTAATTATTTACAGTTTTGTAGGTTTTGCAAAACAAATTCTATATGCATACTTAATTTTTTTAAAATATTTTCTATTTTCAACTAGTAATGTTAATAAAACAACACCTAATGACAACAGTTGTAAACTATAATCGCATTTTTAAAAATACAACACTAAAGTAACAACTGTTGTAAGCCATAATCGGGGCATTAGTTTAGGGTACTATTTTTTTAGAGTGCAGACGTCACAAAAAAATTTCTCAGACGGACCTCTCTACGCCTATGGGTATTTTCCCTAAAGAAGAGGGTATTAGAATATTGGCTTGTATCAAATGAAAAAGCTCAAGTTGAAAAGACGAACGACAAATACAATAACTTAGTTTTGAAAGATCTTTTATTTAAAAATAAAATCTTCCCATAAAGCCACTCATGCATTAAATGAAAAAAGGAATAAATTTTTTAAGTTCATTTCATTGTTGGCGTTTCTTTTCTAAGAAAATTTATAACATATTATTAATCGATCTATAAAAAAAATCCTTTCAACGCTCTAATTTTAACAATGCTACTCTTTTCCACTAAGCTTAGACAAGGCGAATTCATAAGAGATAGAAATGACAGCACAGATGATATATTTTTTAAAATTTTTTTCCCTTGCCAATGTCTAAATTTGTTTTGATTATTTGCTTTTACACGCCGTCCAATTTTGTTGCATGCAATTCTTTAAAATTCTGCTTTGGAATTGCTTTAGTGTCCACATTAGAAAAAAATATGGTATTGCAATGTTTGTATAAAACGTATATAAAACGTCAAATACAACAACACCAAACATCAGGCTGAATAGTAAGAATTTCAAAGCAAAAGAGAATTGCAGAGAACATGAAACTCTGTACCCCTCCCCAAGCTTTTTCTTCTCTCACCTAAAACAACCAAGAATTGCTGCAACAAAATTGCAAATGTGGACAGCGTGTTTGTTTTGACTACTTTTGAATATTTTCGTTTGTTTTCTCATTTTAGTCTGCTTATTTTGACATTGAGTAAAAAGAGAGACTTGTACTTGTTGTACTGGCGAGCTTACCTGGTACGAATTCCCCTTGAGCTTTGTTTTATTACTCACTTTTCTCTTTGAAAGGGCAAAAGTGTTACACTTTTTTTTTTGGAAAAAACCTCTATAAATTTTTTTATTTCAGGTACTTTCAACTGATTAGACTTTAACGTTTTCCCGCTGTGAAAATGAAATTGTTACATATTTATTAAATACTCGTAAAGCAAGTGTTGGAGAAAAATTAATCATTATCAAGGTTTGATTTCATTGGAATTTCTCTATGTTTCATTTTGAAACTACAAATACAATTAAAATTTGTATCGTGTTTAATTTATATACCACGTAAAGCAGAATTAAGGAAACATTGTTTTCGGTTTTAAACAATTTGTACAATTTATTTTTTTTACACTTGACTAACATTTCGACCGATTGGCAAAAGAGTGCAAAAAAATTTTCTTTTTAATTTTTATTTGTAAATTCCAAAAGCTGTAGCCATTAAATATATTTATGAGAACTTAATAATTTTATCATGAACACTTTTAGTTTCTCTAGCAAATTCTATTGTTGGCAATAAATGCAGGAAATTGTTTGCATTTGTATAAAACAAGTTTGAATACTTATCGGTATACTTGGTACAAAATTGCATTTCTGCACAATAATGTATTATAGAAAAGAGATTAGATACCCAGTCAAGCATTATTATATGCAATTTTGATTGATAGTCGGATTAAGTTTTAAGATGTTGTGATAAGAGACACTTATACTCATTATAAAATAAAAGTAGAAGAATTCATACTTTTTAATACAAGGAAGCATAACACTTCTATTGGCGATAAGTTTTTGTTGACTTTTTTTCTCTAAGCGATTATAGGCTCAGTCACTTGCACTAAAGAAGAAGTATATGGGCGGCTTATATTTAAAATACGAAAAATCACCACCTTTTCGGAGCACCTAAGAAACGTTTACTAAGAACCGTTTACTGTTTACATCGTTTATTATTGCGAGTACGTACAATCGTAGGAAATAAGGCTCATTGTAACGTCCAGAGGACGTGCCGATTTATTTTAAATTTGGAATTCTCAAATACTAAGTCCTAAAGTGCATATCCTGAAATCTTAATTTTGAGGTAACAATAGGATCATTTAGAAAGTGTAATTTTCTGATGTAAAATTTTTATTATTTAACAATAAAGTACACCTTCACTAAAAAGGTAAAACTTCATTAAAAAGGCACTGAGACTCAAATTAACTTTTTTAAAATTATTTCAGCACATTGGAAGATATTTTTCTTTATGCCTGAGGCAATTATGCCGCTTGTTTTGAGTACTTTCTTAGATGTTTGTTTTACTTTCTCGTTACCCCAATAATTGAAACTTTTATGCTGTCTTGGGACCTACACAAATTTTTAATCTCCAAAATAATCTCTGAAGTTGAAAGAAACATGAATCTTTCGAGTTCCAGGAATCCCTCGCCACAGACTGAATCTCCGCTCAATAAAACTCTTTAATTTCATACTCCGTAGCAGTTACAAAATTAAAATCTGTATTACGTATATTTTCTATGCACCAATCAAACAACTGGCGAAAAGTCATTATTTGGCCAATCTTTTTACCATCCCAACAACTCTATCGCATGATTCTTTGCCATGCGAGGTTACAAAAAATGCCATTCCTTCGAGATACTCGTACCATAATCTTCACTATGTTTGTATTTATTCATAAATTATTTTTCGTTTTTAAATTGCGAGGAGGCTCCCTCGGAAAAGTTATAAAATTTTTCCAACTTTAGGAAATTTTAATTTCAAGAAGTTAATAATTTTTTGTGTATAAAAATAAACTGCAATTGAATCGTGATCAAGGCAATCATATATGATAACAACGCTTGTTGAGATGAGCTTGCCTTCAAACTTGCGATAAATGACGAAGGGAAGCGAACTGTTGCTTGACTATTATTCCAAGGAAAACGTTGCATTTCATCTTTTAATACAAATTTACAATTTCCAGCAAAATCGCAAAAAATGACAAACTCACACTCTTTCAGATTTTTCTTCGTTTCCTTGAAAAAATTACTTTGACTTCTCGCGACGAAACAATGCGGAAGAAAATTTGTAAATTTTTCAGAAAATGTTACGAGAAACCCGCCCGTTTCCATTTCCATGCACTGTGATTTCGCTCGGTCTCCATCACTAGTCCAACGACTAAATGAAATCCTGTCAACGAAATGTATATTTAGTAATAAAATTAAAAAGTTTGGTAAATATATCGTCAGAATTACAGAATGGTCATGAAAATTTGTTAATTTATGGGCACCCCTGTAAAAGAAAATAAACTATTGCTTAATACCAAACTTATCGTCTTTAATTAAGAGTTAATTTCACCGTGTACATTCGCTATCCAGGATAAAGAAAGGTTGTGGCAAATGAGTATGGAAGAAATTGTCACACTAGTGTAGGGTGCAATAAAAAATATTGTCCGTCATAAATGTTGTTTGCATTGACGCTACAGTGACTTGAAAAGTGAAATTTCCCAATGAACTTATCACTGTTTTTTTTGCTGTTTATTTTTCCTTCAACATCCATGTAAAAGTGAATTTTTTCTTTACAGACAAACAAAGAAAAAAAAAAGCTAAAAGAGTCAAATAATAATAAAATAAAAAAAAAACAATGTAGCATGACCCATTTTAGTTCAGCTGCATCATTGTTTAATTTCATGCCAAATACAACACTTGAAATTGTTTAAAATACACACAGATACTCGTAGCACACACTGCAACAACAATAAAAATTTTTATACCATATTTAAAAATTCAATAAATATGTAATAATCAAAAAAAAGCAACTGCTACCACACAAACAAATTTATTAAAAAAAAAATAAATAAAATTACACACACTTTAATAAATACATACACGTACGTGTGAGATTTAAAGGGACGGCTGGCAGAAAAGGATTTTATTTTTTGTTGAATGAAAAAACCCCTACAGAGGCAAAATTATAAAATAAATTAACTGACAGACAATAAATGAATTTATTACGAGTATTGCTGCTTACAAGGTGTGAAATATTGCAAAAAATAAATAAATATTTTTAATATAGTTTTTGTTGTTGTCCCATTATAAATATAATCAGGGTCTGTTAAGAGATAAAAAGTTGTAATTAAAATAAAAAATTTTTACAAAAGCTCAACCTTTCTTTCGGAATCACGTCTCAGCTCAGGTTGCAAATTACGACATTCGATATCGATCGAAATTTCAAGGAAATTTTCTTTGAAATTACTGATCGCTCTCGAATGTCTTAATTTGCTCCCAGTCTAGAATGTGGAAAAATAGCAAATAATTGAACGTAAGTTCTATAAACAAACAAATTTGTAAAAAAGCAAAGTCCAACTTACAAACAGGGGCCCAACATTTAAAGAAAATATTCCTGGTCGGCAGTTCCAGATTTGATGTTTTTATGACATCTTGACGACTTCCTTAATGGTTTCTTTGAAATTTAACGTAATAAAATAACGTAAATATAATAACGTAATTTAACATATTTTTTTTTTCTTAACCAATATTCAATTCGAATATCGAAATTTTTAAAACAGGCAAAATATCGCATACTAAATGCAAGAGTCACAATAAAAAAAAATCCAAAATTTTTAGGAGAAGCAAAAAACAACACAATCAATACAAGTAAAATAAATAAGGCATAAATCTATTTTTGCAGCTAAAGTAGACTGTGAAGGAAACAATTTTTGCGTTTGTTTATTATTTGAACTGATTTGTGGGAAAAAAGCGATTTGAAATTTTTAAATTTCGAATTTATTATGTTCAGTGTGCGATATGTTCTCAGAAAATTTACTTCACAAAAATGGAGGGCCGGTTATTATTTGACTCATTACATTTAATATGGTGTTTTCTTTTCTGAAAAAAGTGTAAAATTTTGTTGACAAAATATATTTATCGCTCTAACTAAAAAAGAGAGTAACTCCTTTACGGTGTTGTGTGCTCTTCTCTAATAGTAAGTTTGCCTCAGATAGTGAATTCTTCAATGTTTTTGCTCAGATGCAAAGTATATTTATGGGAGTCTTGTCAAACTTCTACACATATAAAAAACACAAACACCATTTTTTATATAGATTTTCTTGTTACTAAAACTATAGTAGACATTTTGTTTCATTTAAAAGTCGTGGATGTAATTCCAATAGACTTGAATGATTTCGGTTCATGTATTGAAGAATAAACTTTAAAATAGAAACTGACAACGTAACGCAGAGTTACAGATACTTGTTTAATAAAAAGTAGAATATACGTATATTAATGTTAATATACGAGAGAGGTTCAATAAGTCAGTACTTTTTAAATTTCTCACCTCTTACGTAATTATTAATGGCTAATATTATGCCAACTTATTATTCCGATTTAATAAGTATTTGAAAAAACGAACGGATTTGCAAAAAAAAAAATCTTTCCACCAAGGCAATGCATGGGTGTACTTTTAATGCCAAAATTCCATGAATTAGGCTACGGATTGCTCCCTAATCCGCCCTATTACCCCGAGTGATTAGTTTTTCCTTCAAAACGTGAAACCTGAAACAGATTTGACTCCATCGATGAAATTATCTCAAAAACAAATACTTCTTTTGATGACCTCAATAATCAGACTCTTGAAAATTAACATGATTTGTTATTCAAAAACATGTGTTTCATTCAAAAACTGACGGATATATCGAGCCACCCTCGTATAACTAGATCATAAGGGGATTTTGCACAAAATTACTTAAACATTTAAATATTTCTAAAGATATATTGTTATATTATTGTTATATTAAATTTCAAAACTATTAAATCGTCTCAAAACCATATTTCTTTAAGAGAATAAACAAAACTACTCCATCATTAATCATTTTCTTTTAAAAATCTAAAAAATAAATGTTTTACTCGCTTGTGCATGGTTTTACATGCCATGAAACCACTTGCAAATGCTGATCATCATTAATAAATTTCCATTACAGCAGGCGACGTCTGTCTACATCTAATTAAACAAAAAAGCCCATATTTTTATGCCTTGTTTTCTTTTTTTAAATCCATTTTCAGTTTTTACTTCTTAATGAAGTGTTAAAATTTAAAAGCATATTTACATCTCGGACCCACACACACGCACAGACACCGACAAATACAACACACACCTGTATGCATAAGTATTCCACAGTGTTCCCAATTAAAAACCCATAATGTCATTTTATTACTAAGCGAACGATTTCGTTTTAGTTGAAAACTAAAACGAGCATCATAAAAATTTTATTTTACAGTTTTAAAATTTATGCAAAAACACAAGCGGCCTAAGAAAATAGTTGAAAGACTTTAATTTCCCTCGATTACGGCATTACGACATAAGACAGGAAGGACAGAAAAAAATATAAATGGAATAGCAAAATGCCTCGGAGGAGGCTAAAACCAAATTTCAATGACAAAAGGTAGGCCATTTCCCAAACCATAAATTATACCGGATGTTACGAGACTGAAGATGACACCAAGGGCGTAGCCAGAATATGAAATAGGGTGGTGCCACGAAAATTATGATTTTTTATGATAATGATTTTTTATGATTATTACAATTTCGATATATTTGAGGAGTAATCTGCGTGGATCTTCTGAAAATTTTGGTAGAATTTTTTCCAAAAATTCGTCCTTCTTCTCGGTTATCAATCTTCAGTGGACGCTTAGCATACATAGTCCTGCAATATACAATATACTTATTTTTTGATAATAAGTAAAATTGCATATTATTTTACCGTTTAAACGAGCTTCAGTCATTGTGGAGCGCAACCATGTTTTTACTCGCCTTAAAGTGCTAAATGACTCAACAGTTTCAGTAGTGCACGGCTGTGACAATGAAATTAATAACGCCTTCCTTATATTTGGATAAAATAATCCAGCGTCTTTCAAAATACTCGCCAGCTCTAAGTCGGCTAATTCGTCTTTAACCATTTTTTTGTTACCAAGAATTATACCAAAGCTCAATTTCTCCTTCCAAATCATCCAACTCATAAAAATGCTCAAACGTTTTTGTGGCATCTTTAAGCTCTTCCTGCTTGAAAGAAATCATGTATGACGGGTGCAAAGAATGAATTGCAAACGCTAGCCTATTCTCTTCATTAAATCTTCTGTCCAGTGATGAAATTAAGGAATCTATATAAGGAATGTAAGGAATAGATCGCTTCCAGTATTCAGCAGGTGATGAAAATGGGGGATTTGAATGGTGCATTTGACGAGAGACTATCCTTGGAACAGACATCTCTATTCCTAAATTGGCTGTGTTTTCTTGAATAGAAAAAAGCAATCCGACCACAATACCCTGTGTATTTTTTAATAATTTTATATTGTATGCATGTAAAAAAAATTGTTATAGAATTAGGTGGGTGCCACGGCCCTCTAGGCCCATACCTAGCTACGCCCATGAATGACACCATTTGTTCCATCCCTCTCCCACAGTAGCAGAATTTTGTTTTATTTTTTAACCGACTTCAAAAAAGTATAACCCCCATTCATTTGTATTTTTTTACTTTTTTAATATTTGCACAAGTATAACTTTATTATTTGTGAACCGAATTTTGTTTGTTGGAAAGGGTTTGTTTGCAGGTTGTCACACAATTCTTTTTCGAAAATCGAACCTGCCATTTTTACCCCTCGAAATATTGATTATTCTAATACTATACCCTTCGTGTACCAATTTGTAAAACTATTTATTTGTTTAAAATAAAGTTTAGCTGACACATGAAACAGAACTTTTGTTATCATTGAAGGGACGTTGAATAATTATTTTGTTTGAAAACAAAATTTTAGTTCTCCATAAATATGTCAGGATCGTTTAATTCTTTAATATGATGACTTACAATAAAATCTAGTGGTCGTTATTGTTTAAATTTATATATGTTTCGCGGCAGCCGAAAAACATTTTACTACTAGTTCATAATATAAATGCTTGTAAAGGAAATATTTATACGTATATTTTCTTAAGGAAAAAAGTAAATTTATAAAGTTTGTCTTTCCGCTTAATTAAAAAAAAATATATATTTTATTTTGTAAGTTATCAAGGTCACTACACATTGTTAAATAAAATTGCAAAATACGTACAATATTGCTGATATAGAAAAACATTTTTTTGATAAAGTGTGGCATGAGGGCCTGATTTTGAAATTGAGGACATATCTACCAATGAACATTGTGAATCTATTGGAAAGTTACATTCTTGCCCGGAAGTTCACTGTCGTGGAAGGAGACTTCATGAGTGTGCCCGAAACTATCTCATCCGGTGTGCCACAGGGTAGTATACTGGGACCAGTTTTATATTTGATTTATACCTGTGATATGCCTCTGAGCAGTAATATCTTCACTTCTACATTTGCCGATGATACAGCCTGCCTTAGTATGCATGAAAACCCTCACGAGGCATCCCGATATCTTCAGAATCATATTAGCCTGTTGGAACTATGGTTGAACTTATGGAGAATAAAAGTAAATGAACAAAAGTGTGTTCATGTCACATTTACTCTACGAAGAGACACTTGTTCCCCCATTCGAATCAACAATCAAGTTGTTCCTCAACATTCACAGGTGAAATACCTTGGTATTCACCTCGACCGACGGCTTACATGGAAACACCACATTGACTCTAAGCTGACACAAATGAAGCTTAAATTAACCCAGATACATTGGCTGATTGGTAGAAATTCTACCCTCAGTCTAGATTGTAAACTTTTAATATACAAGTCGCTTTTGAAGCCGATATGGTGTTACGGAATTCAGCTATGGGGCACTGCTTCAGCTTCCAATGTAGAGAGAATCCAACGAATGCAAAACAAAATATTAAGGTTAATAACTACGGCTCCATGGTACTTGAAAAATTCTATTTTACATCGTGATTTACATATGCCACTTGTGACCGCTGAAATTGCAAAATATGCTGGAAAATATTTAACAAAACTCGAGTTCCATCCTAATCCCCTTGCTCGTAACATCTTGAACTTTCCTGGACACATCCGCTTAAAAAAGAGGGACACTACGGCATTAATACGCAACTCTCCAGATGAAATTCTTTGAAAATATTTTTTGTGCGTAACATGAATTTTATGTATTATTAATTATTATCACTAAGTTTATGTCCGACACTGGTTGGGCCTAATAATTATTTATATATTTAAGATTTGAACACTTATTGTTAGTTCAGTTATTTGAAGATACAATAAACATATATTAGCGTGAAAAAAAAGAAAAACATTAATTTTCAGCGGAACAAATATCATGATTACAAACAACCGACTGAATGAATAAAGGAAACGTTTTCTTGTGAAAAAACACAACACAAAAAAATCAGTTTAAATACTCATTTAATAAAAACTAAAAGAGAACAACTTTCAACTTTCAACTAAAAACATATACATGTCTACACATTTTTCACTGAAATAAAATAAAAACATTATGAATCCAAACTTTTAGCTTGGCTTAATGCCAGTTGTAAAATTTTGAAAACATTAGGCAGTTTCGTATTCATACACATCCTCCTCACACAACAAAGTAGGAAATATAAAACACAAATATTTACAAAGTTTTATTTCCTGTTGAATCAACAAACACACATACACACAAACAAATACCGGAAAATCAAACAATAAGAGGGTAACTTTGGAATTAGTACGAGTACAATTTCTTATATAATCTCAAAACTGGTTTTTAGTAATAAACAAGAACCTTTTGATAAGCACCGTGTACAAAAGTAAATCTTAAAAAGTGCCTCTTGAAAAACTACCTTTTGAGCAGTACATTTAACACAATTACTTGTCCAAATAGCACATTTAAAAAAAAGTACATTTTAAAGTAGTACTTTTTAGAAAAATACCTTTTAAGAAAGTACCTTTTAAAAAAGTACCATCTAAAAATTTACCTTTTACAAAAGTACTTTTTAAAAAAATTCTATCTAAAAAGTTGCCTTTTAAAAAGTACCTTTTAAAGAATACCATTTAAAAAGGTACCTTTTAAAAAAGTACGTCTTAAAAAAGTGCCTTTCAAACAAGTACCTTTTAAAATGTGTACCTTTTAACAAAATTCTTTCAAAAAAAGTACATTTTCAAATAGTACACCACTAAATAATCACTTCACAAATTAACTTTTAAAAAAGTACAAGTTTAAAATAACATTTAAAATACTATCTACAAAAAAGTACAGTATAAAAATGTAGCTTTTGAAAAAGTACCTAATAAAAAAGTACATTTAAAAATTTTTTTTTCAAAACGTACCTTTGAAAAATGTATCTTTAAAAATTATCTTTTAAAAAAGTACCTGCTACAAACGTACCTTTTAAAAAGTACTCTTAAAAAAATATAGCTTCTGAGGCATGTTTTAAAAAAAGTACAATTTTAAAGTAACCCTTAAAATATGGCACCATCTACTCAAAACTATATTACCAAAAAGTCGTTTTTAATAAAGTATCTTCTGAAAGGGCTACATTTTGAAACAGCAAATTAAAACAAAATATTTTTCAATATTAAAAAGTGCATATCAAAAAGTAACTTGAAAAAGTATTTTGTATTAAAGTATCTCTTCAAAAAGGACCATTTAAAAATTATTTTTTTAAGAAATTACATCTTGAAAAACTTCTTAGACTTCCGAGTAGTTTTCATACGTTTTCTGTAAGTATTATTTCTAGTACCGGATGTTAATTGATCTACAAGTTAAATATTATTTATAACGATTATAATACTGCAACAATTATGCATAATGATTGATATAGACAGATAAAAAACACAAGAAATAAAAAATATAGAAAAATAAATCTTTTCATTGCCCATGATAACTTGATCAGTAAAATGATTATAAAAAACGCGTGCTTGCAATCAAAATTAAAGTACCGGCTACAGAAAAGCACAAAAAAAAACGTCAAAACCATGATGAGCAATACTTTCCTTTGACGACAACAACACACAGCGACAGCAATGCCACCGGTCATGTCTGCCCCATGAAGATGATGCCATAAAAATGTTCATAAAAAGTAAAGCGAAATAAAAAAATAATTAAATAAAAATCTTAAATGAATTTATTATGCAACAAACATCGTCATCATTGTCATCAACGGCAGCTCAAGCAATTTTGATGATTTAAACAAAACATTCACAGACACGCATTCGCTTGGTTGATCATGACTTTGTTTTATTTTTATTTTTATTCAGTCATATTCTCCATTCATTTACGAAACATTAATAGGAGCAGCTTTAGCAAATAATTTGTATTTTTAAATAAATACGAGTACTTTGTAGAAAAAGTTATTAATTAGTTAAAAATTAAATAATTTTAATGGAATATACATATGTACGTATGTATATGGAACTGATCAAATCGGACCGACCAGACGGAAATATTTACAAAGTCTTTGAAAAATTTGCTGTAAAGGAAAATCTTAACTGCTCTGTAAGTTCTTGAAAGTTCGTTCTCACATATTAATTGTTTGAGTAACGAATAGTTCTTAACCATTTGTTTTGAAATACAACAAAATATAACTAATTTTATTACAACAACGAACACTTTACTTATCGTATAATTTTAGATATTTAGTTGATAGAATAATATTTGAATTTCATTAAAGTAATTGACTGATCATGACTTTTGAATGTCAACACGTACGAATATTAATGTTTATTACTGTAAAATGTAGTCGTTAGATCTATATCCACTAAGATGTCTATTTTTGTACAGAGTTATATATTATTTCAGCCTTATTCACCGAAAAAACTTGTAGTACAGCTATAAAACTTTAACTAAGAGGTTGCTAAACGTTTGCTAACAAGCGGCCAAACATCTGTTATAATAGAACAACAGCTCCTTTAAAATATTATCTTCATGCAACGAACGCCAACGAAATACATAAGTCCCAATTAAAAATCTCAAAATGGAATAAATCCCAACAAAATATAATGAAATAAATTCCAAAGAGAATAAAATTATTCCCAATTATGAAAATTATCTAAAACAAAGAACTTATCACTTTTCTCATTATAAAAAAATAAAATAAGTACTAATGAAATTAAACCTAAAAAACATGAAAAATCCAAAATATACACAACTGCTTTAGAAAGTTTAGCCAGGCTCTTACACGCCGGATAGGGGAAAATCCTTGAGCCTTGCCAAAGGCCAGCGATGTAGAAATACTTATTTCACTTTCTCGAATTTAATAATTTCTTATAGAGAAAAAAATATTTCCGAGATTTCGGTTTCGCTTTGGACTGCTGGCCTTTGACCGGTTGCAAGGACTTTCTTTCTGTGGTATGTCCAAATCCTGCTTCGCTTTGTAAAGCATGTCTGCATTGCCCGCCAGCGAACAGACGCAAGGACTTTCTCTCTCGTAGTATGTCCTAACCCGACTTAAATTTCTAAAAATTTCTGCATTGGAGACCTTTGGAAGGACACAAGGACGTTCTTTCCTGCGATATGCCGAAACCCGGGATAGCTTTTTAAACAAATTCTACATTGCCGCCATGCAGCAAGATGGGAAACTTTCTCCTTTGTGGCATATCGAACACCGACTTCGCTTGGTAAAGCAATGTAGAAAGTTTTTGTACATACTACAGGGCAGAAATACTTAGCGCCTTCCTGAAGGCCCCTAATGCAGAGATGCTTTAGAAAAGGACGTCTAACTTGGATATATTTTTTCTCAAATTAGAAATGATAAAATTAAAGAAAGTGAAGCAAATCCAATTTTTTCCGGTAAAATAAATTTTTTTTTTTTATTATTTCATTTTGAGTATTTTCATAAAATGAAATTATTTCCAACAAATCAAGTAGAATTGAGAATTATTTCATGTATGAAAATTTTTTGAAAATATTTAATTTTTACCTCTGCGTCTTTTCTTTAGGCGTTTGTTCATATAGACGAAATTATTAAAAACAAATTTCATACTTGTTTATACTTGTTCATTTCTCGAGAAGGCGGGATTGATTTGCAATGTTCAAGGTTTGCAAAGGAGAGATCTTAAAAAGCTCCAAAGGAAAAAGCCTGGTACTGTTAGATCTGGCAATCTGGACAGCCAGATCGAATCTCCGAATCGGGAGATCACTCGATCTGGAAATTACTGTCTCAAAATTTCTATCGTTGCCCGAGCTGTGTGAGCGGTTGATATATCCTATTGAAATCAACTATGATTGAGATTCATTGCAGCAACTTGAGGCTCGTAAGCCTCACTATTTATGGTTACGGTGGTGCCATCGGCGTCTTCAAAAAAAAAAAAAACAAGTCCCAATCACTTTCTCACAACAAATGCCGCACCAAACAGTCACCTTGAGGGGTTGGAATGACTGTTCATGCACTTCATGTGGATTGTAGGTGTCCCAGAAATGCTCATTTTGTTTGCTAAGATAATCAATATAGTGTCTTCGTCGCTCATCATGATTTTTGAGATGAAATCATTTTCTTCTTTCACCAAGTTTAACAGATTATGGCATTAAGTTAACATTGCCCGACGGTTAGCAGGCACCAATTCGTGAACAGTTTGCTATTTGTAGGGGAACATTTGCAAATCTTTCACAAAAATTCGTTGCGATGAACTTTGGTTAATGATTAATTGTGTGCATTGTCGTCTTATTTAATTTTATGGATTCTCACTGACGTCGACGGCAACAGCAGCGATGTTCTCGGTCGGAGGAGCAATACGACATCTGTAGTAGATCTAGTTTGCATGAACCTCTCAGCCATACGTTTAATTGTTCGAGCACATGGAACACTATGGCAAGAAAGATGACAATGAAATTCACGCTGCGTTTAAATAACAGATTCAAAATTTGTCAAATAATTTCACTTTCGTAAGGTGTGTATCGCTCCATGTCTTGTTGTCAACTAATCCTCTACATATGTATGTATATCTGCATCATAAATATTAAAGTACAGTGACATTTGGCACCCTCTGCAAAAATGGCAGCCAATTCAAATTATCACATTACTTTTGCGCCATTTTGTGTACAGAGATCGTTTGAATAAATTTTGTTTTTTTAAGATATGAGATTATAAACTGGATCAATTACTTGTTTATAATTTTAAGTTCTATGACGGTACTTGTCATGAGAAATCAGTTTGAAATGTAAATTGAAATTTAATTAAAGTGACAGCGAAAACGAAACAAATTGCATTTTTTCCCCTCCTTCCGATGCATTTGCAATTCTCTTAATTATAGGTGTAGAATAAATGTCTGAAATTTCAAATTAAAATCTTTTTGTTTGCTGCTGTCATGATTGCATGTCTGTTGAGTCGGCTGGCTGTTGAATTGAAAGGTTTTCTTTTAAACTTCTGGAATTAAATTAATGAAAAACAAAAACAAAGTAGATCTTAAAAATTTGTGTTAGAAAGTTTAAAAAAATATTCTAACTAAATGAAAATGATTTGCCTTGTGACTCTCCAAATGCTATTCATTTGCATTCATGCAGTCATTTTGTTCATTATCGCTTTAAGGGATCTTTGCTTAGTTTAGAACTTTAATGCTATTGGTATCTAAAAGTGTTGTTGCTATATTTAATTATATTGTTTTTTTCCAAATGAATGACACAAAATGTCAATTGTCAAGTTGAATTAACATGCACAAACCGAAAGAAACACACTCGTACTGGTACAACAATAAATAAAAAAATAAAAAACATAACAAATCTTAAACAACATTTTGCAAAGCAAATTGAAAAGAAATCCAACAGCAGCAACAGCAGCAGCAACAACAGCAAACAACACTTGTACTATTGACAATAACAAAGAAAGAAAAAACAAATCACACATTTTTCAAGTTCAAAGTATTTAAAAGTAATTTGTAATTGAAACATGTGAGAATTTTACAAAATAAATGTTTATAACTATTATTAATGTTGTTATTGTTAGATGCGAATACTATTTCTTGATATAGTACCAGTATATGTATATGTATGTATGTATGTACATACCGCATCGCACACGGTGATTGCTATTGTCGTATTCAAATTGTGGGTTAAGTCATTCATTCGTAGGAGGCCTTTTTTCTGTCCATTTAATTACATACAAATTTATGTATGTAAGTACATGTTTTGAGTTTTTTCAGCCCTATAGTCTGGGGGGTTTTCTTTTTTGTGTTTGTGTCTGTAGTAGTTTCTAAGGGCAAGTACTAGATATAAAATTGCTAGACACTAATCTAGCATTTACACATGCAAGTGCAAGTTCGAAAAACTCAATATATGTATGTATGGCAGGGTTTTCCACTCTTCTAGGTGAAATTTGGTTGTAAACAGAACGGTTTCGACTATATGCCATCTTTAGCGCTCTTTTCATGAGAGAAGAAAAAAAAATCGTTCACAGTTTCTTCTGCTGTCAAAAGTTGAAAGATGTGGTTTTTGCATACATATGAGAGTCTGGGTTGATAAGCAATAAAGGGATTTTACATCAATTTCCCACTCCAAAGTATGACTGTCTTTTCTTATACATATGTACATACATACGTATATTGCAAGGCCGATTCATATATTCTATGCAATGCTAACTGAGTGGAAAAAAGCCAAGATTACTTGTACAACTGTCAAACTGCTTGTAAAAAAATTGTCGGGAATTTTTTAGTATATTTTCATATATAGAGCACGACAATCATCTTACCTATCAGCTGGGCTATTGCATAGACCTTGTTAATGGTACTTGCATATAAATATTATAAAGAAATGAATCAGCTGATTTTTTGTTTACCTTTTCTCAGTTCTAAACAGGGATGGACACATTGGTATAATTGCACTTTTTTGTTACTTACTCAAACGTCACATTAAAACCTTAAAGTCTAAAATTCAAACCTTAAAGTCTAAATTCAGTGAATTAGTTTTTCCAAAACTTTGGAAAATTGTATCTTGCTATTACTCATTACAAGTAAAAAGTATTGTCAAATCCTCAGAACTGCTTGGTAGATAACCAGAAATATTATTAGATTTAGCTTAGAAATAACTTAGAACCAATGTTTGTAGAAGAGTTTTTCAATAAGTGTGGATAGACTTCTTTAGCTAATGACAGAAAGGTTGAAAAATTCTTAAAAACTGGTGATATGTATGAGGATCGCATAATCTTCCATTCCAGTTTTGTATAGTATGAGGATTGTGCAATCTTTTTTCTATCCACTGTCAAAAAATATTATAATCAAATTTATTGATTTGGCAGTTTTAGCGAACAGTCAGTCAAATTTGACGAGAGAGTTGGCAGGAGGAGACTCGAAGGCAGCCGATCTTATACAGTACAAAAGATCCTACCGCAGAGACTTCCATATATTTATATAATATTCATTCGGATAATTAGTTTATATTTTTGTACTATTATTTCAGCGATTAGATCCACTATGTGGATGCGCATGGTGCTCAACATATTGTTGTTCTATTCATGAAATAAATTTATTAATAACTTAAATTTAAAGTTTATTTTTAATTTCTTAGTACAACGTATTCTTTTCTAATTTACAAACACTAAATTTCTTTGAGAAATGATAACATTTGACGTTTTTTTTACAAAAGAAAACGCTATTGGCGTAAGTAAGTGCGGCAGGGTGATCAAAGCTCTGCCTTTTGAAGACTTTAGTGTTTAGTCATAACTATCTGGAAACCCTTTACTTTAAAGCATTTTTGCAGACATATACCAGCTAAATTTAAGTAATAAAGTGTTTTGGGGAAATTTTTTTAAATGAAATTTGAACAAAAGAATTAAATAAATTTAAGTCTTTTTCTGTAAATTTATGTCAATGTCTTATACAAAATACATATTTTGTATGAATTACAGAATTTTAAAATAAGTAAAATATTTATTAAGTTATTAAAGAATAACGACCTTAAAATAGCTTTTTAAGCCATTGGTTAATAATAATGTATTGAAAAAGAATTGTCCTATGAAAATTCTAAAGCCAGCACAAACTTACTTTAAGTCTACTTTTTAAAGTACAAGTTGGCGCAAAAGTAATGTCAAAGTTTGAATTGGCTGTTATAAATGAAAAATCGTGCTCTGATTTTGTAAAAAGTTTATTTGAAAGTGGTAAATTGATGACATCAATTGGAAAAAATATATGTTGCTCAAATGGCCACCTATTGAGTAGATGCATCATTGAGTTCTTTCGCGTTATTTTGAATTGTTGCTCGCAAAACAATTGGCATCAAAATCATTAATGATATTACTTTTACGCCACCTTTATAATTTTATACTTTTAATACAAGTATCTACTTTGTTAATATTTCTTTGCTGGAAATTTTTCACGACGTTTCTCATATCTATCAACACAAGCAATTAAGTCTTCCATAGATTTTAAGCCATATAACAAGGAAAGGTTATTACAACTATCCTCCATACCATCAATAATGATATCAACTATCTCTTGACCTTCTCTATCACTCTGTGTAGCGATTGATCGTATTGGAATTATGTAATTAATACAGGATTCATTAGCTTGCAATGTTCTTCCACGTAGGTTGCGATATGCATCCTCACGACAAATAGTTTTTTTTTTTAATATTTTGAACAAAGCCTTCTTCAGATCACCATATGTCCAGCTAGCCGAATTTTCCATGAAATCCTTAGCTGACCGTTGTAGTAACAACTTAAGACATACAAGTTTTTCTCGATCCTTGTATTGAAAAGTGTACTCTCCAAAAATTTTAAACCATTTTTTAATTTCTCGATTAGTCCCATCAAATTTTGGTAGCATTTTATTTAATTCACTGTAATTAATTCTGTTAATAGTATTAATTGAACTTGATTCTAGTCCATTATTTGCCTCACAACGCATTTTCAATACTTGAATTTCGTTGTCAAATTCTAGTTCTTGTGTAGAAGAAGGAGCATGAGCGGCAACGATTGGAGGAACAGCGTCTGAGAAATTGTGTACACGTGGACGTTTCGGTGTTAAGATTTGTATCTTGAAGCAACTGTTACGTTAAAAGATACAAAAGCCTCGCCAGTGGTTTGTTTGGAAGTTGGCATATTATTTAAAGAACTCAGTGCAGCGTCACTGGATACGGAAGTTGTTGGAATAAAAGCAGCGGAAGATGTAACGGAAGGAAAGCCCTATTGAAAGACACATGAATGACTTTTAGTTTGTAAACATGTATTACAAACTTTGTGTATATAAAATCCTGACTAGTCTTCTTCGTACTGCGTCCGACTTGGATAGAAATAAGAATTAAATTTTTGTTCTAATGCAAAAAACAAAAAATTTATCAATTGTATATGTTTCAGTTTTTTGAACGTTTTATTTTAATTTATAAACTTATTTTATTTTTCAAAGGTCTCTTTTCATTTTTTTTTTAAATCGATATTTCGGTACTCACAAACATCACAAATATCCTGAAGATGGTACTCGATGAGTACTGAAATATCAACAAAAAAGAGACCTTAAGCTTGAAAAATAAAATAAGTTTATAAATTTATCAATTGCTTTATTTTCCTAATGCTCTTGTCCAATTCGCTGCAAAAACTTTCAATGCTCAAAGTCATTAAATTCAATTATATCTTACTACTATTCCCAAAGTTTTGTGAACTACTGAGTCTTACAAAACAACTTCGTCAAGTTGATTTACCTGAAATGCTGCAACTATTGCCGTGAGCAAAACCTAGAAAAGTTATCGCTTCACAAGCTCCTTTTTTGTTGCTGTTGATGGATGTTCTTCCTTCACGCGATTTTTAGTTTCAAGTGGATGTCAGTGCAATGCAACACTTTTCCATACTCCACACGTTGATTTAAGTTGACTGCTGTGATATTTCTTTAGCATTGGATGTGGTTGGTTACATGGCGGATGGTGTTTATGGTTGATTTGTTAGTTGTTCTTCTTGCGGCAGCGGAGAACGTTTATCTGCAATGTGGCCTAGTTCTTAAGATACTTCTACTTCATTCTCGTTAATGGAGTCGGATACTTAATGACTATTTTTTTTTTGTTGTAATATAGATGTTTGTAAAAAATCGCGTTGACGTGGGTATATGTGGGCTTCTCCTCTGGTTGAAGTTGTAAACTAAAAAGGTGTGCATGTGTAAGATGTTGAAAACAAGATATTAAAAACACTTGGAATGGATACGATATTTATTGATTGCCTTTGTTTAAGAAGCAGACGTTTGTCTGTTGTAAATACACAGTGGGTAACTCATAGAAACAGGACATACAGACATCAGGAAAGGCTCAATTGCAAGGAACACTAACTAGTTCGGCAGATAAAAGAACATTTCATTAAAAATTTCCCTGCTATGTTTTACGACCGCGACAGATATACGCTATTGAGTGAAGGCCTAGATGATGCCCAGTTGCATATGGATTCCTCTTCACCTCTCTGTTTCAAGTTAGAATAGACATTCAGGCATGCAGCATTCTATACAGGTGAATATAGTTCGGCTGAAAATGGATAGAGACACTTAAGTAATCCACAAGAAGCTGAAGCGAAGGAAGCTGTGTTCATAATTGCAGAAGAGGAAGGACTGATAAAGTGTAGTGTTCCGTTTTGTTCCGTGTATCGTGCTGGCTACTGGACAAACCATATAGGTTTCTTCAAAGCGATAAGTTAGCTATTAGCGATATCGTTAAGAGAACACTTTGGCACAATATAAAATCGAGCAGCAGATGGTTTCTCAGAAAGCGTCTGCTCGTGTAGGGATTGAACATTTATAAGGCTGTCAGGAGTTTAAAAATGTCATCGGCTGCAGAAAATGTAGAGAACAGTTTTTTAATGGACCAAAAGTCAGGGTGTGACATCCTACTCCAGCAATTCTTATGATGGAACTAGGAAAATGGGTTATGGGAATATCATAATTCATTTTGGATATTCGATTTGGCAGGTTATACCATTTACGAGATGTTCGGCTGAAGAACGAATTATCTCTGCAATACGTAGTGCAATTGTCTGTCACATCGAATCGTTCATAAAAAGGGGTGGATTTCGGGAACCAGTTCTCTAATCTCATTAGAGCACACTGAAATTAAATGAAAAAGGAAAGACACCAAGCCGTTAAATATCGTCTAACCAAAATAATAGTAAAAGGAGGTTGATGCTGGCAAACTGTGCTTGGAAATAGCTGAGGCTGTTAGTCACGTGGCCAATGAAAGCCATCAATAACTATACACATTTTTACTGCTTCTGAAGTATTTTTAATCGAATTTTTTTGTTGTCAAAATTTTGTTGAAAATTTTAAACTACTTTTACAAGCCACAACATTTTTTCTTAAATTTCTTATATTGCATTTGAAAACTTTTGTATAAAGATGCCAGGCAAAATACTTTTCAAACATGATGGGTGATGTCTACTGATGAGTTGGAAGTTATCTCCAACAAAATGCTGACATATAGAAACCTTAATCTTATGAGCTAATAAGAATTTTTTAATAATTGGTTGGGACATTGTGTCGAATAATAAAAATTGTTATTAATTTGTTTTAGTTTTTATTTTTTAAGTTTAAATTAAATTTTAGCTTATTAAAGAAATTAGTTTTTGTGATTTTTTTATTAAATTTAAATAGGCTAGTTAGTTCAATTGTATTTTATAAGCCAAATTACATGTGATAGTTATCAAAGAACAAATTACACCAAAGACACATGTGTAAATCATTCTGACAAACACTAGCAGAACGGAACAACATGCTGTTTTCGAAAGCCGCTACACTTTCATCATCAGCGTTCTTGTGTTTGGTCCACTTCTGTGGTGTCAGTTGATGTATATTTCAGCTATTTATACAAACTTTTTCACTGTAAATAGAATACGTGAATTTTTTTGATTCATCGTATTACAATTTGTGAAAACTTTTTTTTTTTTTTTTTTTTTTTTGTAATGGAAAGCCCAAATTACACCTCACTAACTTACAACAGTGTTGCCATTGTTATTTATTCTTTACCAACTATACACATGTGTTTTAATTTGCTTATTTTGTTTTAGCGGCTTTCGAAAACAGCATGTTGTTCCGTTCTGCTAGTGTTTGTCAGAATGATTTACACATGTGTCTTTGGTGTAATTTGTTCTTTGATAACTATCACATGTAATTTGGCTTATAAAATACAATTGAACTAACTAGCCTATTTAAATTTAATAAAAAAATCACAAACAATAAAAATGTTCGAAAATAAAGAGAAATCTTAAACCTGAAATTAGTTTTTATCTGATACCCAAGAGCTAAATAGGCATCCAAAATCACAAGATTTGGAGAAGTATTATTAAGAATGTTATATGTATAGATTTGTCCGGTTTTATCTAAAATCTAACAGCAATTCCTTTCCTCGCAATGAAGGAAAACAATGGAAAAAATTTACGAGGGATGAACATTTCATTTGTGTTGTAAAAAAAAGTTGCAAAAACTGTGACCAATACGAAATGTAATAAATATTAATAGACTTCAGCATAACTTTTGTATTTGATATCTCATGATTTTCATCTTCACAGTAGAACTAACCGAGTTTATAATACGTGTATAATAAATTCACACTGCGATCTCACTCAATGTCTTAGACGACGTGAGCAAAAGGCTTATTCTTGTATAATAGAATATGGAATCTTCTACACTTTCATCATTATCTATTTAATGGCTGTTGTGGCAGAAATCTCATAACTTCTATTTGAAGTGCTTGTCATTCAACACGAGAGTTTCTGATTAGTTAGAGATTTCCTTACATTTATAAGATCTCTTGGACTTAAATAATCCTATTGCTATACTGGGAATTAAAACTCGTATGTTTCTATTTATCGAATCTATGTACTTTTAATATACCTAGAAAGTATATACAGATCTACCTCTTCCTGTTGCCTAGAGACTTTCATATAAACAGCAGGAGCTATTTATTTATCAAGTAATTTAGCTTAAAACTGCTCAATACCATGTGTTTTTTTGTAAAAAATTTGAAATTTTCAAACACAACTCTTCATCTTAATGCTTTTTAAAGAAATAAAAAGTAAATATAAAATAAAAAATAAAAGTAAAAATAATCCATCATGTTCGTACAACTACAAGAATTTATATGATTGTTTTGATAGTTTTTACAATCACAACTTTATTCACACTTGTATTTGTTATTTCATTCTAATACTTATTGCAACATTCATAATCCAACATCTTTGCAGCAGTTGTTGATTTTTTACTTTCATTTAAAAATTGTCCGTAAATTAATTTTACACTTGAGTACCTTCTTTAGTTGTTTAGTTATTTCATTTTACATTTTCTGTTGTGTTTTTCATTATAATTTTTACTATTTTTTCTATATAATTATATTCTTGTTAAATATTTCTTACTTTTCTAATAATAATTTAATACGACCCTGAAGTTATTCTCATCATGTAAATATTGTTTTGTAGTTGCTACAAAATGTTTTTTTTCTTGTGCCACCGAACTCAATAAAATTATGATGATCATCTTTACTAGAAACGAGTAGACTTATCTAGTAAATGTTTTGAAAATCTCTAAGGTTTTAGAGAAAATTGAATTGTGATTAGGAATGTGTGTATTAAGAGAATTAAAATATCAGACATCCTCTTACGTTTTCTATTCTAGTCTGCTTCACTTCGCTCTGCGCCATTTTAGCACATTCTATTATACTCTAATCTACTCTCTTTTCTGTTCTATTCTACTCGACTCTACTCCATTCCATTCTATTTTAATATACTCTACTCTGCTCTATTGCACTATATTCTACTCTACTTTACTATACTCGATTCAACACTATTGTACTCTATTTTACTCCACCTACTGTATTCTATCCTACTCTATTTAACTCTAACCTATTCCACTCTACTATACTGTACTGTACTTTTCATTACTCCATTCTACTCTTCTCTGCTCCACTCTCCTCTACGCTATACTGCTCTATTCTAATCTAGTCTATACTACTCTACTATATTCTACTTTATTATACTCGATTTTACTTTATTACACTCTACTCCTCTCTAATCTACTCTGCTTTAATCTACTCTAGTCTACTCTGCCTCAGTCTACTCTACTTTAGTCTACTTAACTCTATTCTGCTCTACTTTATTGTATTCTGTTATACTCTATCTAATATTTCCTACTCTAATCTACTATACTCTACTCTAATCTTATCTATTGTGCTCTTTTATATTCTTCCCTGCTCCATTTTGCTCTACTCTATTCTACTCCACTCTACTTTACTTTATTCAACTCCTCTGCTCTAATTTAATCTACCCCAATCTACTCTACTAGTCTCCTCTATTTTGTTCTACTCTAATCAACTTTACCTAACCTATTCTATTCTACTCTATTCTACCCTCTAATGTACTGTGCTCTACTCTACTCTAATCTATTGTACTCTATTCTATTGTCCTCTGCTCTACTCTACCCTATTCTATTCTACTCTTCTCTGCTCTACTCTACTATATTTTATTCTTCTGTACACCACTAAACTCTCTTCTGCTGTATTCTATTCTACCGTACTCCACCCTATCCTAATCTACATTACCTTACCCCAATTAATCTACTCTACCACTGCTTTACTGTACTACTGCACTTATTCTGCTGTATTTTAATAGACTCTACTTTGTTCTGCTCTACTGTATTCTACTTTACTGTGTTACACTGTACTCTAATCTACTTATTATACTCTGCCCTACTCCGCTGCTACTTTGACATACTCTTTTCTACTCTGCTCTATTCCACTGTACTTTATTATTTCTTATAATCCCATTGTGCGTTTGCTTTATTTGAGTCCAGAGTTTAAATGCAACATCATTTCTATGTTTCCTTTTAAAGAAAATTCCTATTTGCATTTTCGAACTAAAGCTCCAACAAATTTAATTAAAAGCTTCCATTCAACCTTGCCACAATTTTTAAATAAATATGAATAAAATCTAACTACCATTTGCAGTAAGTATTTGCACAATAAATTTTCTTTAATTAACTGATAAACTGCAAGACTTTGAGTATTTAACATTTGCCTTGTAGATGTTCTTTGGCTCAGTTTGTTTTTGTTATTGCCGTCTTGCAAATTAAGATTGTTAAATGGAAAAACTCTTTAACCCGTAAAGAGCAGCGTAGCAGCTGTAGCTGTAGCTGTAGCTGTAGCTGTAGCAACAATATGCCTGCAGTCGTTTGTTGGAACTGAAAGAAACACCAAAAGGCCTTGTAACTGAGAGGTTAACGTTTAAATCGTCGTTCTATATATAATTGCAGATGCTCTGCCCATGGATGGGTTTTAAACAAGCAGCTCAAGTCAATTATAAAATATCTATTAGTAAATTCATTTGTCAGTCTTTAGGGCAAAACGGCCAGGAGGATGGCTGCATTTGTTTGCGTTGAAGATGTGCTTTCAACTTGCAAAGTAGCTGCAACAGTCGTTAAAGAGCTGTAAGTGGAATAAAATTATAAGTTTATGCTGTTGCTTTATTGTCTTACACCCACTTTTAGTAAACACGAGTAAAACCGACATTTTTATGCGTATTTACACTGTTGCAAGTTGCCTCATTGCGATGATGGGAAACATGAATGGACCTACAGCTTGCAATATGTATTTATGTACGTGTATGGTATATGCACATGTATGTGTGCAAAGAATAAATGTTGGTTGCTGTTCATCATCATTATCTTCTGTAGCACTTCAAGGGCAAAATACACTGAATCTTCTTGTTTATGATGCTAGAATTAATCATGGAGAAATAAAGACAGTGTTGAAGGCTGTAAATAAAGATGACAGCCCCTGGGCCAACCACCTGAAAATAATATTTTTCATTTAAAAGTGACGAAATGAAAAATGAATTTTCGTTTGCGGTGCTGAAATCTGAACATGTCGAATGTTTAAAACAGTGTTGCAGGTAAACGAAACTAAAAGTGAGGCATGAAATGTATTGTTGCTTTTTATTTATAGGTGGTAGTTTTTAAATTTATATCCATGTGAAATGGGATCTAAATGTGAAGATCTAACAACACCTTGGAAAAAGATCTAAATTTGTTTTGAGATGTTTGTCCTAAAATTGTTAAAATTCTTCTCTAAGAAATATTATTCAATTGTCTTATTTTCATATAGACCAACATTCAGAGGATGACCCCTACTCGTTTTCCAATGCATGTGCTTATAGGGAGGAGAATAGATGGAGTAGTGTCTGTGGGCATTTGATTTCAACGTTTCCATACTGTGATAGGAAAGACTTCTAGAGGGAGTTTATTTCACAAATGACTTTGTTCGTGTAAAAAATAAATTTTCTCTGTAATGCGTCGTGCGGTTCGCTGGCACATCAACCATAAATAAATATGCTCTTCATGAAAAACGAGTTGTTCGTTAAAAAAATTGTTTTTCGGGAACAAGTTCCTTGTATTCATCTGAGCACATTCTATAAAGTCAAAACAATCAAACACCCCTTATGCCGTTGATGCTCCAGTCAGTCAATCGAGTTTGACTGCGCTCCTGTACACGATCGAGCTTAAATAGACTTTAAAATAGACTTTGAAGCACCAGGCCATAGATGAGAGCTGTATTCCAATTGAGATGGATGTATGTGGTCTACATAGTGAGAATATCAGAGGGATTAAAACAACTCTTGAAAAACACCTAAATTAGCACGAACCATAAAATTCCTAATAAAGAAAAGGTAAGAAAGACGAAAAAAGTATTCTTTCGTTTCCTACTTCCGGTTGGATTGCAACAATTTCATTCTGCTTTACGCATGAAATTCGAAACGCTAAGTCTTTCTATTACAATTTTAATCATATTATTTCTATCATATCCTCCACTAAAACTTAGCCATTTGTGTTAGTTTTTCTATTACTCTTTCTAACTATTTAATTTGTATATAGAAATTCGTTAAATATAAAAAAGCAGGAAGCTATAAATCTACAGATGCTTAAGTTTAGCTGTTTGAATAGTTCAATAGAGAGAACTACGATAGTTGAGATGCTGTACTGGCGCTGTATTATCATTATCATCGTCATCGTCATCATCATCAGTGTTGTCGTTGTCATTATCATTGTTATTGAATTGAATTTGTTGTATTTAAGACGCGACCAATTTGCCATAAATGTTGCTGGCATTGTTGTTATCGCAGCTTGGAAAAATAATAGGAATAAAGTAGTTTTAAATAGTTTATTTTATTTATCTTTCAAAGCTTATTTAAAATTCTTTTACATTCTTCATCATTATGAGTCTGAATCGGAATGGAAGAGATGAATCGTTAGGCAAATAAACAACTTCAAGGTAAAACTTAACAGGCGGTAGCAGTACTAAAAATCATCAACATTCTGTTAGTCCGACAGATATACGAGTACAGCAGTGGCGTAGCTAAGCAATTATCTAGGAGATAAATGTAAAAATTCTTATCGGGGACGCAAATTAAATTGATATTGAATTTGTTTAAAGTCTTTCAGAATGCAGATATAAAAGCCCCTTTCTAATCATATTATATTTGGAATTTCTAAAGCACTGCTCCCCTGAATGGGACTAGATAGACAGCCCTCAACCATTTTCCGAGTCTTCCAATAGAGTCCTTTAAACTTAGACAGTTAATAAAGTCCTTACTGTGGGAGTTGCATCTGTCGAATTGGCTGTCATGTATTTAGTTTCTCTTGTCAAATGACTATGAATGGATATAACGTTTAACCACATGTGCAAATGATAAATCTTTTTTAAATTAAAATGGGAGTCTTGTTTACACAACGTACCGCGTGCTTCGCCCATGTTACCATCGCCCTAACGTCTTCCATGTCTGGTGGAATGGGTACGCTAATAAACAAAATCGTCCAATTTGGGATGATACCATTCCATGTCGGTCCATATTTCTTTGACAACAACGTTCGCCAGGCCATCACCCTCAATGGCGAACACTATAGGTCAGTGATTACTCACTTCTTTTGGCCTGAATTGGACGACATGTGATTATAGCAGGACAGCTCACACCACATTGAATATTCGAAAATAGAGATTTGAAGGCACGGTCATCTCATGTGGAGGTAGCTACCGAGACCGTGCCATTTGATCCAGTTCCACTTTTTTGTGAAGTTTACGAATAAGCCACAAGCCAAAGCGGCCCTCAAAGCCCCAACATAATCCAAGCCATCAGTCGAATTCGGTATGATTTATGCCACCCAGCAAAGCCGCGGTCGTACCCTTAGTTCTTTATAACCGAACTCCACTGTATTTAAAAAAATATAAATGTATAAATATGTACATAATCAAATAAATAAATGAAAAAACTTGCGTACATGTAAATGATTTAATTTAAAAAAATTATTTTAAATAGTCCCATAAATTTCATAAAAAGGGGGCCTTTCTCTATTGTCCCCAAGTAATCTGAAACCAGTGTTGGGCAAAATACATGGGTTGCGGTATTTAAAATACAAAATACAAAATACTTGCTGATCATGTATTTAAAATACAAAATACAAAATACTTACAAATCTGTAAGTATTTAAATTACAAAATACGTATTTGTATTTTAAATACGTATTTCAAATGCTGCCCAGTCCTGTACGTCTTTATAATTTAAGTACTTCATTTTATAATTAAGTGA
Organism: Germaria angustata; assembly: GCA_963681545.1. Taxonomy (NCBI): domain Eukaryota; kingdom Metazoa; phylum Arthropoda; class Insecta; order Diptera; family Tachinidae; genus Germaria; species Germaria angustata. The sequence continues at coordinate 7,032,323 of OY812999.1, read as the reverse complement.
AACAAAATTGTAATTCGGTTAAGTAAACGATATGTTAAACTTAACAGGGGGCATTAAAAATGGGTATGAAGCTTACATTGCATGTAAATAGAAATATTTTTTTGGTGCTGTTAAGGATAAAACAAAATTTCAGGTTAATTAAAAATAATTAAAGGGGTCAATTACACCCAAATGGCGCAGAAGAAGCTATAAACGACTTCCACTCATTTATATTGGGCAATAACATGTTTTTGATTTAAATCTGTTTACAAAACAAACCGACTTTAGTGTATAACTATCCCGATTAGTAAATCCGTGAATAAAACACTAAAAGTCATAAATATAAATAAATTTATAAAATTTAGTGCCATCAAGGATTTTCTATTAAAAGTCTTTGTCACATCTTTTCGGGATAATATCCCAAATAATTTTGGTAGATGTTAAAAGGAACAGTTTATTTTTAGTTTTTGCCTTATAAACACAATCTTTTTTACCCAAAACGTGGCTAATTACATAAAGGTAATTAAAATACAAAATACAAAATATCATGTATTTAAAATACAAAATACTTACAAATCTGTATGTATTTAAAATACAAAATACAAAATACGTATTTGTATTTTAAATACGTATTTTAAATACATGTATTTCAAATACTGCCCAGCCCTGTCTGAAACACATTTTTTTGAAATTAAAGATTTTGTGAAATATATGATTTTATTCATCCCAAAAATATTTAATGACTAAAGCTGAGATCACATCTTGTTGTTCGATTTAGATGTCTTTAAAATAAAAAAAGCTTAAGAACTGAATGCATTTTCATTATCGCAATTAAACACCTGTCAATACATTTATATTACGGGGAATTGTATATTTGTTTATGTATGTATGTATGTATGTATGTATGTATGTATGTAAGTATGTATGCATGTATTCTTGTGTTTGTGTTTTCATTTCAATGTGAAAATGAAACCGCAAATTGGTTCGTTCGTTGATTTATTCCTTCGTTTGTTTGTCTTCTCATTGTCATTTCATTTTGATAGATTAAACCGAATGAAAATTGACAATAAATTCGAACCATCACAAATGGTTCATATTGAAAAATGTTTTATTAACAACAACGACAACAACATTAATGACATGTAATAAAAATGCTTTTTAAAAAGAATTTAATAAAACAAAGACCGACTTCAATGGACACTAAGTGATGGGAAAATCTAGTTAATGTGTCCCACTCATCGCCATTAATTATACCAAGAACTTGTCGATGTTTATGGAGCGCCACTACAGTGAAAGTCACATAAAGTTCACATCCTCATCACCAAAATGTTAAGTAACAAAGACTCTGCCACAAAAATTTCAAGTTGTGGCAATAAAGTTTTAAAAATATGAAAATACGAAAATTATCAAAAGCTCACACAATGTTATACACTCAGACAGTCTCAGACAAAAGGTATATAATGACAGCAATCTTTTCTACAACACTTTACTCCAGATCACTTAAATCCACTCAACTGTCTGGTGTCCTCCAAGACATTCAAATCAGATCGATTCTATTTTCTCCGTTTATCAACGATCTTCCTAACGTTATCAACTTTGCCCATTTCTTGATGCACGTTGACGATGTAAACATTTTTCATTCTTTTAATGATTTCGTTGATCACGTCTATCCTCAAAATGATCTAATTATCTTCTCTTTATGGTGTAAGGACAACATGAGGGAATTGAATAAAAAAAATTAAATTCATGCTTTTTTAAAGATATAATTTTGTTGCTATTATTTGGTCTTCAAGGATGGCATGCATTTACGTTCATTCCGTTTTGTTTTCTCTTTCGTTGATATTCTGTAAATAAACCTAGATGGGCTTTTGCCTTTATAAAGCGGTGATCTAAATAGTTTTCTGATCCTTGTATTACACAGAAGCTGTACGTGTCACTGGTAAGACCCATTTTCAGAATACGGATCAATCATTTCAGGTGTTATTACAGCATTTCTAAAATTCGTATTGATTCAAAAAGTTTTCCTTCCTATACTACAAGGTGGCGCTAAAGTAATTTCATAATTTGAACTGGCTGTCATTTTGTTATACATGAAAAAAAGAGCTCTGCTTTAATAATAAGTTTATTTGGAGGTGTAAAATTTGCTGACATTAACTGGTCACCTCCCAAGTTGATACGAGGCATTTTGAATTGTTGCTCGCGAAATATTTGGTTCCAAAATGGCGATCTCTTCTTCTTCAATATTAGCGTTCAAAACTGGCCAGGTTCGTGGTAAATACGAGATTTTAAAAGAACCCCAAAGGAAGCAGTCTGGTGCTGTCACAACTGGCGATCTGGATGGCCAGTTGAAATCCTCGAATCGGGTGATCGCTCTATCTGGAAATTGTTGATTAAAAGACTTAATCCTTGGCCGAGGTGTGTGAGCGCTTGCTCCGTCTTGTTGAAACAACAACTCAATGCAGCATCTAACACAACAAAGAAACTTGTTTAGCATCTTCTCACCACTTACGGTTACGGTGTTGCTATTGGAGTCTTTAAAAAAAGGTCACTTTGAGGAGATGCAACGGCTCTTTAAGCATTTCATGTGTATTATCTGTGCCCAGAAATGCAAATTTAGTTTTTTTTAACAAAAGCACTTAAGTGGAGATGTTCTTGATCGCTCATCATGATTTTCTTGCAACAAGTTAACCTTGTCCGAAGGTCAGCAGGCAGCAATTTGTGAACGTTTTCAAATCTTTCGCCAAAATTCGTTTCAACGAACGTCTGCTGATGACTCGTCTCGGCAAAAAAAAAAATATTTTTTATGAGTTTCGTGCCGAAAATTTTAAAAGTTTTTAAAAATTTTTTATCTTTTTTCTGGTAATTTTTCTCCACTTGGTAATTACAAATTTCATAATCTAATGTTTCTCTCTCATGCCAACTATATCGTGTGTAGGGCATTTGAAAAGAAATAATTAAACAAATAATATGTATTAGAGCAGGTGAATAGCGAGCAAGTGGTGCCATAGATAAAGGGTTAAGGCGAACTGAATGTAATTTAATATTGTGATGGCGCCTTCAAATGTTAAATAAATAAAAATGCAAGAAAAAAATAATAATAATATTTTGGAATGCGTAACTAGAATTTCATTTATTTGATTTGGAATTGCTGGAAATATTTGAGGTTTTATATTTATTCGTTTCAACTTAAAATAAAATTAAAAAAAAACATCAAATTGCATTCTAAACAATTTGAATCAATTCATTTGATTCTGTTTTATTTTGCAAACCATATTTGAATTATTAGTCATGGCAAATTAAATATTTTACAATTTTTTTTTTCTTTCTTTGTAGATTTGTAACAGCAACTGAAAGTAAATAGAAATTAATTGAAATCTAATTAAATTGACTACATAAAAAGGGTGTGTGTTTTGAATTAAAATCCAAAGTGAGTACATATCAACAATTTAACGAAATTATATAAAAGAAATTCACTAAAATTAATCACTAAAATTTATCTTTGGTTGAGTTCATACATGGCCAGAATACGCCCACATCCGTGTGGACAATTCTAATTATCAATGTCATCACCTGCAACCCCCTTCCTGAAATCAAGTGTCAAATGTTTATTTTATTGCACATTCTGTATTCAATTTAGATTTGAGGCTACAACTCTGCTTAATTAATTCCCAATCGGATGTGGGTGTTTCGTGGGAAAAATCTATTTTTTTACAAAAAACAAAAAAGTATATATAAAAACACATAAGACATTAAAACAACAAAAGCCGTGGCAATGGAATTATAAATTATAATAATGATTCTGATTAATTAAAAACTATTTATTAAAAATATTTTCAAGGCACATTAACATTTTCTAATTCATCTTTAGTCCAAGATAAAGAATTTGCATTCAATTATCCACGAACAATTAACTTAATTGTATTTGCAATAAATTCCTTAAAAAATTTTCAAGATAATATTTTGTTTTCAAATGTATATTCTCCATATTAACTATTCATTCAACAATTTCCACGATGACTAATTTTGCTCGTGGCTTGAACTTGCTCACATGTGACTTTGTAGTGCATAAAATTATCATCATAATTAAAATCACGATGAATCAGTAATAATAAATGGCCTTTGTATAGTTTCTACGTATTTTAAATAAATCTTCTAGTTTTAAATTTTTTCAAATTCTGTAAGAAATACTTTAATTAAATAATTATTCTGAGCCGGTGCAGTGCTTGTTTGTGATTTGTACTAGAAGAATTACTAAGAAATCATTACCATAATTCTTTTCGAAAACAAAAACAATCTGACAACGACTAGACATATAAATATATTTAAATAGTTTAACATCTTGTGCAATACCACCACACCTATTTAAACTTTGCAGTTCTTGCCCCTCAAAGTTTTCTCGGCATAAGAAAAACTAAGAAATCTTAATAAATAAGCAAAAACCCCCTCCCTTCACTGACACCTGTTCTCTTCCGAATACAGTGGGATTATTAAATTAATTGTAATTAAATCAGAACAAAAATAAAATAATTATCCCTCTACAAACTTCACTTCTCAGTAAAAAAAGGCGGCCATTCTCAAGAAAAGACATTTTCACTGCTTTCAGAAATTCATGAGGGCATTTGTTCAACTTCCTTGAATGTCAAGTTGATCAAATTTGTATGGCTACTAAAAATTTTTTTTGAAAATTTGTTGTTGTTTTTGAAAAGTTTAGAGGAGAATATTATTTTTTTTTCTTCAATTAGCAATTACTGCAATTATTTTCAATTAATGAAAAAGTAATCGTGACTGTTAAAAAGTTTTTATCCTTTCCAGATGTATTTCCAGTGGCAAATAACCAATCGGAAATTAACATAAACTATTTTTTTCAATTAATAATTGATACAATAATTTTTTTAATTAACAATTGATACAATTACTTTTACTTAACGAAAAAGTAATTGTGACTACTGAATAGTTTATATCCTTTACAGATATAAAAATAAAAATATTTTTTATTTAAATAAAAAAAATCTTGCTCGATTATTTACCCTCTATGGACATGGCTCCGCCCACTTTTCTAGAAAACTAAATATTTCGGCCATATTTCATATGTACGTGAAAGGTTTAATTTGAATTTTTTTATTCAAAAATTTATTCAGGAAATTAATGGATACTACTTAAAGTCTTCCTTCTTCGGGAAGAGAGGGGGAAAGAGGGCTTAATAATTATTTTTACCACTTTGCTACTGCGAGTTTTATAAATTTTTTATAGCAAGTTTGCAGGCGCCTTTGGTGTCAAGTACACATTAAGTACAAATTACCAACAAAGAAGGGCGCTATGATATACTTTAGCATGGAAGAGTATCAATCGCTCCCGGTACTGTTCAGTGACTACTACGTCGTTATTCCTTCATTACTTAAACACTCCAACAACAATAAATAAAATGCCATACCATTGCACATTAGAAAATTTCATGATGTTGATGACTTGTCCTGAACAGGGACCGAAGTCATGTTCTCAGTGATAAACTGATTTGTAGTCAAACGCGGTAACTACTTTAGCCAACAGCACCTTCATTAAGTGGGCGTTCAATACTTGTCTTTTTCATAAAAATTAAATGAATATGAAATTGACTAAAGGGCGAAATATTTATTTTTCATTGTCTGTACCAGATTTTGTAAGAATCGCTAGTTCTTTGATTATACTCTTATAAAAATTTTATTGAAAATATTTTCAATTAAATTATGATAAAAACTTACTTGTTTATTGGAGAAAATTCAATTAATTTTTTAATTGATACTACAAAAAGTGTAATTGAATTATCTTTATATATTTTTTCTGTGTTATCACTGTTCACTTTGAAGAGGCGTGGCTATGTCCACTTTTCTAATAAAAATACTTTACTATTACGGAAACTTAATGTAATAATATTAACATTTTATAGGCGTGGCACAGCCTCTTTTATTCAAAAGCTTTTTAGCGTTACGAATTTAAAAGTATTAGAGGAAAATCTTAAAAAAATTGCATTTTGATTTTATAGGCATGGCACTGCTCTCTTTTTTGATCACATTGTCTTATCGCCATGGGAACCAAACTGCTGAGCAGAATAAAATGGAAATCAGTATAATGGTTCTGTAGATATAATTAATATTTTCTTTATAAATGCGTGGCTTTTCTCATTAACATTTTTTAATAAGAATGATTTAAGAACAAGCGGCTGAAAAAAACATTTCCTTTGAGTGGGGGTGCCACTGCCTGTTTCTTTTATAAAGTAATAGAGGGACTAAAACTGGCAGATATTTATATTTAAAGCTGGCCAGAGGCCAGCTGAAACTGAACCCCTTAGATTGTGCTGTACTAGTTGGCTGTGGGCTCCTGTGGGAGATAAAATGGTGGCTTTTTTTTAACAAAAATCTTAAAATATGCTAGTGATAGTCCTAAGCGATCTGTGGGTGGCCCAGATGAAGCCTGCAATAAGTTCGTAAAATGGGGCCGGGAGTTAAACGATGAACATCTTTTGCTCGCTTTTAATTGCGTAGGCGTTAAACAGAGTTTGTGCATAATCTACGCAAGCCATGTACAAAAATGGCCACTTCTCTGTCAATTCGCCATACGAAGATGGTAATTTTTCCGTTCTGAAGATACTCGAATTTTAATATTCGTTCAGTTTTTCGGGAAATTTATTGCAAACTTATTTATTTGATTGCAATATCAAACTCAGTCCTTGTTCAGTCAGGTTCGAAAAGGGACCTAGCGGGCTATAACTTCAAACAGGGTCTATATTAGAAACTAAAAAAAATTATTTAAGATGAAAAACAAGCAAAGTTAAATAAAAGTGGTTTTATAGATTGTTTGTTGTCTTTAAAATACTTTCTTAAAAAAGAAGTTTAAACCAAAAAGTAAATAATTTTCGCCACTGTATCATGTTTTCAACACATCAAGTACAAACAAATGAGAATTTTTGTTTAAACTATTACATTTTTGTTGTTGCATCTCCTTTGTTTTATTAATAATTTTAACTTGTAACATCTTGACAACAATTTCGCTGTTGGCTGTTTTTCTTCTCGTGTTCATCATCATTATTGTCAACATTCACAGAATCATATTATGATGATCGCAATAATTATTCTCATCATTATTAAAAATTTTTTGTGCACTTTTATTAACAACAATAACAATATTTGTATTTATTAAATTGTTGGCAATTATTTAAATTTTTTGCTTATAAATGAAAAAAAATCTTGTTCAATTTTATTTATTTGGTTCGTTGTTGATATTGGTACGAGTTAATTTATGTGTGAGTGTGTGTGCATCTGTGTATCTATGTCTGAGAATATCTGTCTAAATGTACTTCGTTTAAATAAGACTGCATTTTCCGTATCTTCTCGTGCAAATACCAGTTTTCTCAAAACATACTGTATTAATTTAATTCCCAACTCAAAGCACCACAACCCACCAACGACAGCAGGCACCACGACTACAAACACCTTAAACAGAAAAAAAATCATTGAAAGACCGGCAGGTTGGCGGGCACTAAGTCAATCGGTCGATTAGCCGTTGTAACATTTGTTGGCTGATCTCTTATCGTTTGTGAATAAGATTCTGTATTGTTGCCTGACAGTGTTTCTTGTCTTAGTTACGGTTTGCTGTTGTTGTTGTTGTTGTATTGTTGTTGTTTATTTAATTGGTGCTACTTTAAGTACAGAGATTCTCAATGCATTCGATAACTAATATCAAGTTCAAGGTTAAATTTAAAATGCATATTTGAAAACGTGTACTCACACTTTTGTAAATACATACATGTATATGTGTATCAGAGTGTCGGTGCGGTTTTATATAAACAAAACAACAATTTATTATTTGCATTAACCAAACAGCCATCTAACTAAATGACCAACCTGCCAACCAAGTTTGATTTGCAATTGGACAAGTGTCTGAATCGAAATCTTTTGTATAATAATTGTAATTAATTGCGCTATTACGACTCTCTGTTATTTATTTAAAATATTTATTTAATCAAAGTTCTTCTTAAGCGAATTTAGAAATTATTGAAAATGCGATGCTTGTTGTGACAATTGTTTTACGCCGAACGAGCGAGGCCTTTTTGAAGCCCGCAGATCCTTGTGACTGTGTCAAAATTTTTGCTCTTGGAAACGGTCCTCTATTTTTTCAAAAACCTAAAAGGCGAATTCAGTTGCGAATCACTAGGAATAGCGAGAAAGTACTGAAAGAAGATATTGCAAATAAAATTTGTTAATTAAAATAAAAATTTTTCTGACGGTTCCAGTCGAAATTCTGGCGAAATATTGAATTCTCATATTGTATTTGATTTATGTGGCATAAACATCCGAGGTTGAATGTTTTCAAACTGCTTAAACTTCACTGACGGTTTGGTTTTAGCAAGCAATGAAAGCTCTAATTGTTTCTAACGATTGGTTTTGGAGAATATCGCAAATAATAAATTTCAATATCAAAAAATATTTCGTCAAATTAAAGAAATTCTTTGAAGCAACGCAATAAAAAGGGACAAAGGGAATTGAAATATAACAACGATATTGCACTAAATCCTGAAAGAGAAAGACAGAGAATAAGTTGGGCCGAGTCTTCTACTTCTTTGCTGAAATATAAACTAAAGTTTCTACTATGCGAAATATATATGCCCGTTTATGCAATCCCCCCTACAGTGGTGCTCTTTGACAAATATGTGTTAATAAATAAACTTATAAACTACTGTTCAGAAATATACGAAACGTGACACATCAGTAGCAAAGAAAATTTACTGAAAATTCACTGTCGTGGACTATAGCTGATAATCTCGGAGGAGAAAAAACTCAGTTTCTGGGGCATTAAAAGAGTTTTAATTTTTTTGGATTTTGCTAGAGACAGTTAAAAAGATATGTTAAATGAACTAGTGACTTTTTCTTTAAAATAAGTGAAAAAAATGGAACTTAGTTTTAATGTTCTCTAATAAGCGCAAAATTTTTAGGAAAGAGCAGACAGACGGTCCTTTACAGTGAAAAAAGTTATCAAAAAAATTTTACTTATTTTTTTTTCAGAAAATAAAACCCCATAAATAATCTATATATAAAAATTATTTAAATAGAATATTTTTCTAAATGCTGAAAATGCAGTTTTCAACACCCAAGTAAGATGTCCTGATAGACACTGATATGACTATACTCAATGAAAGTGATTTCTTTTTAGATTAATCATCCATAAAATATTATATGAATTTGATTACCGTTCGTGATATATTTAGCAAAAATACACAAAAGAATTTTGAAATTATTCATTTAAAAACTGTCTTTATATCTGTAAAACTAGAAGTGCTAGAATATAATTAGAGATATTTTCATAATCAGCTATTTCTATTTAATAATTTTTAATAAAGTTCCTTTCCATTGGCCTGCGTTATATCCCCGTGAAAATATTCTAGTTTTTCTTAAGGAATAACATTTTCATTACTTCCAAAGAATACGTTAGTGAGTGTTTTCGACTTCCTGCGATTCAATTGACAAAATTTTAATTTAAAATAGGAATTACTTTTTTAAATTTCTGAAAATCGATTTGAAAATAATTTCTGTTTACAAAATAAATTATTATTTCTTTAAATCCACGTAAAAATACTACTTGTCCTTAAACAATAAAATAATAAATATTAAAATATTTATTTTTTAGTATAAATATTTAAATAATTATTTTGGAGAATATCTGGAATAATGAATTTAATAAATAATAAATTAATTGAAATATTTTTTTATGAGTTTGAGGCCTTCTTTTATTTATAAAAAACAATATATTTATTTTTTATGATTTTTCAATATTTCAACACCCCGTGGGTGTCTTCTTCAGGAAATAAAAAATATTTTATAAAATTTGAAACAAAATCAAAAGAAAAAAGTTTAAATATTTGCCATACACAATATTGACTATTGAGTAGTCCTTTTTTACTTTTGTAAATTAAATGCCTGTAACTGAAAAATCGTAAAAAATAAGTATATTGTTTTTTTTATAAAAAAGAACACCTTTAACTTATAAAAAAATAATTCAATTAATTTATAAATAAAAAGGTAGAAATTTATGATAAATTTTAATAAGTAATGATAAAATTACTTTCATATAAGAAAAAGGAGATCATATCGAAAAGACGAACTTTTACGCCTTCCAGATATGAAACTTATTGCCAGTGGCATATAAATTTAATATAAAATTATTTTCTATAAAAAATAATAATAAATAAATCGTAAAATAGCTTTTTAATTTGGTGAATAGTGATCGAAAAAGGAACATCCTTTAGTAACAAGCCTGCGTTGAAATCATTGAATATGATCTAAGTTTGCACTAATTCACTAATATTTTCATGACTTTTTCGGAAGGTATTGGAAACAATAACAAAAATTGTATTGGAAACAATAATAAAAATTTGTTTACATTTTTAATATAAAGAATCGAAAGGAATTTTCGTTTCAATGTACAAAATCAAGCCTTAATGGTATTTCTGCTAGTGTAAAATTGTCTACTCCTTTTTATTAGAACGAATTTGAAAAAAAACTATTAATTTAAATTCAATTATCGCACTTCAGTTCGTCAAATTACATAAAAAAATAAATTACAAATTTCTATTTTGATATTGAAAACGCCTTCAGTACGTCACATTTTTTTTAACTCATTGCTTTGTTTCCAGTTTCACAAAATATCCGCTGGACAGACTTTAATTTTCCAACCTCGTATCGATCTTTTATTAATTTAACAACTTAATTGCTTCCCCATTTGCTAAACGGTTAATTAATATCAAATTAGCCCGACTTCTCATATCAATTTTAGCAAGAAATTAAAAAAAATTGTTTATGTTAATTAAAAAAGTAATCAAATTATAGTGAATTAACAATATTTATTTATATTTTATCATTTGTTTATTAATCGCTTCGGATACAAGTCTAAATTATGTATCGTTTTAACGCATCGATTTTAGCAAAAAAAGAAGATCATCTCTAGTCTGCTGATGTTTTTGGTGGGATTTGAATCCACAACCTCATGACTGCAGATCCATCACGTACATATTTGCAACATTTTCATGCCATTTAGTTAGAGCAAGTGCAAATTTTGAACTTTGTTTTAATAAAAAAAATTTCGCTGCACAGTGGTTTAAACAAACCAAACAAACGATCAAAATATGGTGAACATGTTTGAGCAGAAATTGTTAGTTTTTGCAACGATTTCTGCAACAATTTTATAAACGTATTGACCGTCTGCCTTGTGTAAACAGCACCTCAATCATAAAAATATACAAAAGAGCCGACAAAGTTGTCGGCACAACATAAATTCCAATTAACATATTTATGTGATTTGCACGCGTTTTAAATGCTTTACATTTTCATTCGTTTTTAACTTGTGATACATACACACATATTTTTTGTTTCATTTTCCTTTATGATGTTTTATTATGTAGTACGAGTGTGTATGTATGCGTGTGTGTGTGTCTGTGTGTGCATGTATTTACCTATTTGCTGGTATCATTTTCTGGCCCTGTTCCATTGGTAGTTTGTGTTGCAGCGATGAAACATTAAAACAAAATACCATATTTAAAAGATCATCATCATTTCTGTTGTTATTTTTATCGTCATTCTCGGCATACTGTCAACATTGTTGCCATTGGTGTTGTTGTTGAAGTTGTTGTTGTTTTAGTTGTTAATATTTACTAACATGTATTAAATAGTTGGAAATGATCATGTCGTTGATGACAACATCTTTATATCACTCCATTTCATAGTCATGGCTGAGAAGAAGATTTGAAAGGGTTGCTATACGTTATAGGAGGGTGGACCCAGAACTACTCGACTATCACTGAAATGGTTTTTATTTTATTTTTTGTATACTTCAGTGGTTACATTTTAATTTGAACCTGAGTGCCGTTTTCTTTTCTAAAAAAAAGTGTGAAATATGTTGCCCTTTCACAGAGAAAAAAGTAATTGAGTGTCGATTTGTGTTTTTCTTCCGAGGGGACTTGCTTGCACCACAGACTCAATAATACACAATCCGTCGAACCATCCTTAAGAACACAAGAATGCAGCGATTAGACAATTAGTAACGAGATGTGAATGAACACCACTGACAAGTGAAGAAGATGGGGAAAATATATACCATAACGGAAATAAAAATGACCTAGTGGACAGGATCAGGAGGGCCGTCATGCCATCCAAAGAACGCAACAGGGACAGGATAATATTAATTGGCCTACTTTCTCATATGGGAGCGAAATGGCATACATGCTGGCAGAATTAATGCAGCATTCAGAAATGGAACAACTTGTCTATAATATTGCGGGGTAGTTCGAACTTTGTACATGCCAATATATGGTAGATAAATCGGACAACGACTGAACGTATTGGAAAATATGGAAATATACAAACAGATTACCTTTTTACGAAAGAATAATACATTTGATGGTTATAATATTCGAACCGCAAAACAAAACAATTGCCCAACGAAATCCACCAATGCAACAACACATGACCAAAACAAGAGAGGAAGCCACAAACTAATAATTACAGATTGCTACGCGTATAGAGAGGAAACATCAGGCAACTGCTGGGAAAATACGCGCATTCAGATGAAAAGAGAAAGGAAGCGTGAAGAGAGATAGAGAGAGAGAGGTAGAATGACTGTCAAAGGCAAAAAATAATGACGAGAGAATGACAAGAAGTAGATCTGAAAGAATATAGTGACAAACGGGCGGCTGGGCCCACCTGAAGGACTTTATTTAAAAGAAATATTTGAATTTGATTAAAATTATCAAACATATGACATTTTTAAAATCTGGTCACCCGATAGCACCAATATAAATGAGCGTATTCTAATGCTTCCAACGATGAGAGGTAAATTAAAATAAATGTCAAAATCCATAAAAAAAATAATCGACACCATGTGCTTGTGGTGTTTCTTATGCATATGAAGTTTGACATTTGCTATTATAACACAAAACACGTGGCTGAAAGATAGAACAAACAATTTGCTCACTACTGGGCTAAAATTGCTCACAGTTCATTTGAGTGAATCTTTCAAATAAACTAGATCGTGCACGATCTACTGCGGAACTCTAGTATATAGAGAAATATGTGTATATGTAAACAAACATTTCAGACAAGTTTCACTTCCGGACGGGGACAAAGTGGCAGGTATGCGTACATGCAAATTTATAATAAATAAATAAGTTTTTTATATATATTAATCATATTTTTTTTGTAACGATTTTTAGATATGAATACATTTTAGCCTTTATGAGAGGAATCACACCTCATATTCCTTAATTTTAAATCTTAAATTTCAGCAACAAGCAAAAAGTTATCATTTATTCCATTCAATGGAAGGACTCGGCTGTTTTCTATATAAAAATTTATTTTCAAATATAAATTTCTTAAATAAAGTTTTGACCAGGATGCTGCCAAAAATTACAAGTATTTCTGAAAATGACCATTTAAGCTTTGCCTACTTCCCATATACTGAAGTCCATTTAAATATAAAGAAGATCGTGATCTTTTCTTATCACTTGTGGGTATGAAAAAAGAAGATTTCCAAATCTTTCATTTTCTTTTCTTTAGTTCTTTAGTTATGTCACTTGGGACTACCCTCGTAGGCAGTTTTAACAATTTATACAAGAACTTAAAAAAACACACGGTTGCCAGTGCTGATGAAGACGATACCGTTTATGTTGATGCCAACGATGTTGTTGTTGCCGTTGATAACCATGATTTTTTTCTTGTGCTTCCAAACCATAAGTAGTCGTTTTAAGCCAGTTTCGTTGAGGTTCTTTTCAATTAACGTGTGAGTGTTAATGTTGGTTTCTTTCTTCTTTTTTTTTGGTTTCAGTTTCAGTTTGAATTTTAGTTTTTTTCCACCTTTTTGGAGGATTTCCCTGGAAACATCATGATTATAGTTGCATATAAATAAATATGTAGGTACATACGTATGAGTATAAAGTGCTATTTGTTATGGGTTTGTCGTTTTAACTTTGCGTGTGTGCCGTACTTCATAAGCATTTTATTTTATCACTTCCTTGAATTTATTTCTGAAGGAAAAATAAACTTTTTATGAGCATCTTTTATGCTGCTGCGGATGTGTTTTGTATGAATTACTTGTGCTTTTAACAAGAACTACAACAACTACTTATGCCAACTGATTATTTTTGCATGCACATTTGTATGAACTTATTATAACTACTTTTGAAATCCAAGTGAATGTGTTAAATTTAACACTTTTGATTTCATTGGACCAACATAAAGATCAGGCTGTAAATTGGCTGAAAAGTGGTAGTAAATAGGTCGTCTTGAACGGTTGAGTGGAAATTTTAAAGAACTTTAATTAACTTTAATTAACTGCATATTTATTTGAAGAACTTTATATTTACGAATTTGGTGGTCTAGCTGCCAGCTTATGTAGGGGGAATAACGCAGTGTTTTTCACTGTGCCGTAACTGCTAGGCTGTGCAGAAGTGCGGCTATAACCTCCTCGTGGTGGCCACCGGTAACAGGGACCCAGTACGGTCATGTCTCTGCTGGGTACCTGGCAAATATAGTCGGGCTAAGAGAGAAAACTCTAAATAAACCCCAATCCAAGAGGGAACAGCATATCTCGAGGGATGAATGGCTAGTGGGTTAACTAGTTCCTAATATGCGGACTTGGGATGCACAGGCGAGGTCCCATTTCAATAAATGCCTTACTGCGTTACCGGGGCTCTGGCGTAGTTGACCGTTTTTTCCCCTTTACTCGTGGGAACAAAAATGAATGTACACAAAAAAAATAAAACAAAAAATAACGCAGAGGCACACATACCTCAAAAAAATAAAGAGGCAGAAAAGCCCTCAAATGAAACTGGGGCGGGAGTAACTCCCAGTAAAGAAAAAAAAATGAAGAGAGGCCAAAGAGACTCAGTGGTGCAGGGAAGAAAAGGCTGGCATATCTAATCAAGAAGGGCCTTAGCAAGGAGGAGGCATACGCCAAGGCCTTGCAACCTATGGCCGTAGACCAGAAACCTGGGGGCATTAAACATGGCCCAAAAAGGCAAAGGTCTGAAGAGGAGACGCCACCTGAATCCTCACTGAAAAAGAGGATAAAGGATGATAAAAAACCATCCACCTCGCAAGCTGCTAAATCAAAGCAGTCAGACAACCCATCGGTGTCCATACAGAGGCGGCCCACTGCCTCATATAAGGACATAACAATGGGAGTCAAGACTGCGGTTCTAGCAAGGGACTATCCAAATACGTCCCTCACAACCCAGCAAATGGACTCCATCCAGGATATGATTCTGGAAAAAATTGTAGCTGGCAAAGATCAGGCCATAAAACCTGCTTTTCTTGGCTGTACTTACAAGGCAGGATACCTAGTCTTGCACTGTAAGGACAGCATGTCAGCTGAGTGGGTGAAAACAAATATCACCGACACATCACCATGGGAGGGAATCTCACTGAATGCCATAGAGGAACATAAGATTCCTCAATCTCGCATTGCAGTGGGATACTTCCCAAACTCGACTACGCTGGAGACGAGCAAGATCTTGGATCTGTTACAGGGACAGAATCAGGGTCTCCTCGTCGAAACGTGGCGTTTATTAAAAAGAGCTGAAAAAGGCTCTCTGGTCACGTTGGTTCTTTCCGTGGACCAAAAATCAGCAGCTAGTGTGACGAAGTCAAAAGGGAAGCTAAACTTCCGGTTTGGCCAAGTTGTACTCAGGCTTAAGGCTGAGAACATAAATGCGGATGCGCTTGTTCAACAGATGGAGGCAGTGGAGTTGGAAGAAGAGGACGAAAGCCCTCCTTCCACATCAGAAACTACAAAATGAGGTGCATCCAGGCAAATCTTCATCATGCTAAGGCTGCATCAGCTGAAATTAGCAGAAGATTTGCTGCTGGCACCATCAACATAGGGCTTATACAAGAGCCCTGGATATCAAGAGGCCGCATACGAGGCCTCAATATACAAAACACTCAGGTAATTTATGACACGCGCGCAGTCAAACCAAGGGCTGCGCTTATCATAAACACCAATATTAATTACTTGCCTCTTACAGAATTTATGGATGGCGACAGTGCAGTGGCGCTAGTCGAGTTGGACTCCAATGGAAACAGGATAGAGGTTGTTATTGCCTCAGCCTACTTCCCGGGGGACACAGACGAAGCACCACCTCTGAAAATAAAGGGACTAATGGATTACTGTAAATGCCATAGGAAAACCCTCATCATTGGCTGTGATGCGAATGCCCACAATACAGTATGGGGAAGCACTGATACAAATAAAAGAGGTGAGTCACTCTTAGAATACTTATTACTTACTAACATGGGGATTGCAAATAGGGGGAATAGCCCAACGTTTTGCAACGCCATCAGAGAAGAGGTTCTCGATCTGACACTTATAACTAACAAATCACTTGATATGATCAGGGATTGGAAGGTCTCTGAAGAGGACTCCATGTCGGATCATAAACACATCCTTTTTGAAGTTAGGGGATTGGTGAAGAGTCAATCGCTCTACAGAAACCCCAGGGCAACAGATTGGATAAAATACTCGCAGGATCTGCAGTCCAGGATCACTGGAAACACATTTTCCATTACATCACCTGAGGAACTGGATGCATCAGTCGAGAGACTAATTTAAGAGGTTTTAAATTGCCGTAAGAAAAATTATTACTTATATCGGGTTTTCTAATAGAGACTGGCCAACTTTGACATTTGATAGCGACCATATTGTTGAAGCTTTATCTGTCAAATTTGGCTGTCAGTTATTTACTCTATCTTGTCAAATCACCATAGAACCATATAATGTTCAACAACACGTTCAAATGATAGAATTGTTTCATAAGAATTAGTGTTCTCTTTGGGCAACCTTTTGTTCGCATCGCCCATATTACGGTCATCCTAATCGTCTTACCGAGGAAACTAAAAGCTGTGTAACGGATAATTTTGAGTCCATTGGTTCAGTAAACAATGAATCAACAACCGTACGTCGACGAAACGCAAGATCGGCCTAACCTCGCCGTTGTGCGTGATAGTGTGCAGAAGGATCCGAGGCAGTAGATTTACTGTCAGTGGCAAGAACTCGGCCTTTCGTAGACCACAACTGTATGGGTATCTACAAGCTCATGATATTTGATGCTAATTTATAACTTTTTGGGATTGACTCAGCCCATTTCTAATAATCTAAGAAGTGGAAAATATGCTTTGGCTGAAGCTTAAAACGTTAAAGTTCAGAGTATTGCAGAATTATATATCAATACAATTCTTTGTTTTTTCTTTTTAAATCGACTATATTTCAAAAAAGAAACTCCCCGGCTCTTAAATGCTTCTTGGAGTCATTATTGGTTTTCGCTTGAATTAAATCTATTCGATTTGCTGGACATGTCTATAAAAATAATACCGGGGGAAAATTTGGAAATCTTTTCGTACTTTTTTTGCAATTTAACACAGTATCGAATTATCTACGCTTTAGATTTTGCTGGATTTTATTACACATGTTTGAAAGACAATGGGGGTGTTGACAACGTTTTGCCCATTTTTAAGGCAGAGAGTGTACATTTTATGCAATATTTTTGTTCGCATAATATTAAATACTAATACAACTTAAAAATCCCAGCCAAACAAAGAACTCTTTAAAAAAGTTGCAATAGAAATTATAAATTAGCACTGACTCAAGGTTATTTGATTTGAAAGCTCAGCCTTCTTCATATGCATAAAGTATGTATACGTATGTACATATGTACATACGTACTTACATATAAAAAAATAAAATATTCCAAACTGCACAAACAAGTGCAAATTAAAAAGATCATCAAAAAATACAGCACAATCATACCAATTTATTATGGCCAAAAAGAAGAATAAAAAAAACAAAGTTAATTTTGTGTCTTGTTTATTTAAATTAAGATTAACTGAAGATGCAAACAAAATTAATTCTTTGCGATTTGTTTAAATTTCTTAAAGTGCATTGTGCTTTTTATTGAAACAGTCCGGTTTCTCTTTTCTTTTCAAAAAATTTACACTCGTTTTTATGTTTCATTTGTTTTACTTAAAGTAATAAAAACTCCAAGAAGGTTTATCAACCTCCCAGAAGTGCATTCAAATGAATGTTTAAGCACTTTTTAAAATAATAAATAATATTTTGTTAATTTTCTTAAACCCGTTTACCCCATTCGCAAATCTGCATTAATTAAAAAAAGATGATAAATGTGAAAGAGATCATAACCATAAATCCGTGGTTTTTCTTAATAACCGCTTAAGTCTAAAAATATTTTTTTCAGAAAAACCAAAATAATATTTGAGACTAGGAACATTTTTAAAAATATGTACTCACGTGAACATAAGTTTTCAAAATTTTGTATCAATAGCTGAAGATGATTTTTTCGTAAAAGTACTACTACTACGAAGCTACTTGGCTTATCTGCAGAGACACCCGGAGTCGAACCTGCGACCTTCGGACTACCAGTCTAGTACACTAGCTACTAGTCTACGAAGGCACTCAGAAGTTAGGACTGTTCCAGAGCCCATAGCGTTAGATCTGCCTCAACTTTTGTTTAAGTTGAATTTTTTTCATGTGCAAGTCTCAGTCGTGACACTAACTTCGCCAAGTTGTGGTCTGCGAAAGGCCGGGTTCTTGTGAGAGACGCGAAATCGACGGCCTCGGATTTTTCTGCACATTCTCACAGACAGTGGTGATGTTTTCGACAAATATTGTATTTCGTCATTGTACATGTACTGGTTTATTGTTTGCTGAACCAGTGGACTGCGAATAGCCCTCTCGGTAGGGCGATTACGGCGACCTTAAAATGGATGAAGCACATGGAACGTTGTCCGATTAGAACAGCCATTTTGGGAACGTAGTTTTGTCATTTGCACCTGCTGTTTAACGCTATATCCATCTATGGTAATTTGAGAAAACAGATTAAATAAATGACAACCCATTCGAAACATGTAGCTTTATGGCCGCTATATATTGTCAAAGTTCGAAAGTCCCTCACATATACATATATGGCGGTTGCAAATTAAATAATAGTTCATGAAGTTCATTTAGAAATGTTTTCCACTTTACTCGATCATTGGACTTACGTCATATTAAGCGATTCACATTCCTTTTTTCCCATTCTTATTCAGTTATTTCGAAGCCTCGCAGGTTTTCTGTAGCCCTGCAGACTGCAGTCCAGTGAATGTCTTTCAACTTAATCCGATGGTCTTCTCAAAAGATGACCAATTCAGGTGCTCTGACGCTTGCATATTTCTTTTGCAATTGGTATACAATTAGTCTTCAGAAGCAGTTGCTTATTAGTTACCCAGCAGGTCCCAAAAATTCGCAGAATTGGCTTCAGACTCGAAGGACTGTAATATCCTGCGTGTAAGATGTGTTGTGCTCCTGGTGCTGCAGCCAGACAAAAGTACCGATTTGACACTGCAGTTATTAGCTCTCCATAAGCTGTGCAGGGAATAAAATGCGGTCCAGGTCTTATTGATTCTGTGGGTGATATAGTCTTTCACATTTGCTGTGCTGCTGAGGTACCAGGCGGAAACTAGTGTTCAATTTTTGTCCATGGAGTGATAGTGATTCGGTATTTCGCGCAGCAATTTGATTTTCTTTACATTAATTTTAGGGCCTTAAAAGATAGGAGCTTTATGATCCAAGTTATATAATCAAAGCGGTGAGTAAAAAGGCGGATATCGCCTGCGTAGTCGATATCAGAAAGGAACACGTTCATGTTACAACGGATGCCATTTGGTGATTCGTAGTTTCCTTGTTGAAGTACACGATAAATACACAATAAACATGTAAAATAAGCAAATAAATAAAATGAAATTAAAAATAAAACCTCTGTTAATACGATTAATCGAATAAAGTTTATTAGAGTATTCGATTAAAGGTAATCGAATAATTTTTAAAGCCTTGTTCGTAACACTTTATAAAATTTTCATTCATTCTCATTCAAAATTATACTTTTGAATTTACTTTCCGAACAATTATGTGAATTGATTATTCAAACGCCGTGGACTTAAAAGAAAGAGTTTCTCTTTATTCTCTACATATTTCCAATCTACCAAATATTGCAACTTAAATTTTTTAAACTACTGTAGTTATGTATTTAGCGAAGTAAGAAGAGTAAATTTTTTTAATGAAGAATTTTTGGTTACTTAATTTAAAGAAACAATATTAACACAATAGCGAATAAAATTTTTTTAAAACGATTATTCGAATAAGCCGGATATTATTTACTTGTAAAAAAATGTTTATTCGACTAAAAATTATAAAATATATGCTAATACGTATTTTATAATTTTTTTTGTTGGTTATTCAATTTAATAAAAACTGGTTAACAATAGCCAATAAATATCTCGGTTTTATATCCTACAAAAAGCGAAACTAGGGTTTTTATTTTAATTTGATAATTCGCCATTATATTTGACTTTGCATTTGCGAATATGGGTCAAAATTTAATATTTCATACTTCAAATTTCCAATAAGCTTAAAATGTGTATTTTGTGAACAAATATATCTGTATGAGTTTGTTCGTATCCCAGCAAACATTTGATTTTGATCTCAAAGTTATCGAAATCAATATGAAATCAAATTCATTCACATGTCAATCGCGCGGTCTTAAGAAAAAATGGGGAAATAACTCAAGTACTCTCAACTTGTTGCAAGTTGTTCTGAAAATTTTTTTA
Organism: Germaria angustata; assembly: GCA_963681545.1. Taxonomy (NCBI): domain Eukaryota; kingdom Metazoa; phylum Arthropoda; class Insecta; order Diptera; family Tachinidae; genus Germaria; species Germaria angustata. The sequence goes on along the minus strand of OY812999.1, from coordinate 7,011,669 downwards.
AATGTTCATTGTAAATAGATATGAAGCATAAGTTTTTTCCGTTTTAATCAAATCTGGAAGTAAAGAGGAAGGTTATGAATCTTTTTGTATTTTTTTCAAAAAGCAGTATTTGTTCCCTCAGAACTCCATTATTTATAAACCGATTTCGATTTGTTTCTGTATCTAAGAAGATATACCTCCCGATTGAGCCCTTTTTATTTCTAAGAAAAAGTTGGCATACAAATTTTCTTTTTCGATCACTTCTGTAAAACCAATTCTTATGAAGCACACTGAGCTACCGTGGCAATAAAAAATTTGGCAAAACCGCGCATTTGCAAATTAATCACAGTAGAGTTAAAGAACTACTTATATCAGGAAGTCTTACAAAGTTTTGTATATTAGTTGTATAACCATGAGAAATCGTATAAATTTTTTTTTAAGACTCTAATCCAACTAAGAATTAAACATTTGGAAGGTTCCTTTTTAAGTTTTTAAAAAAGTGGTTAATGTCACGTCTATATAAAGTAAATATTTTCTCAATGATTTCTTTACTTTTTAATAGGTATTCTACAATTTAATGAATATTCATAAAAATCTTAAATTTAATAAAAACTATTATTGAAAACCCAATCATGACGTTTTGATTTTTGAAAAAAAATTTACAAGAAAAAGCTGCTTATCGATCTGATTTAAATAAACTTAACTTTCTTACAGGATTGTGTGCGGTTTTCTAAAAGTTAAGGAAAACTAAATTACCCTTCTTTGATTTGAGGGGCAAAGAATGTTACACTTTTTTGTAGAAACGTAAATAATTTATAGGGCTTATAATTTCTCAAAGCAAATTCATATCACGAATTTTTGATTTGACTTTAAAGGCATGATTTTCAGTTTTGGTCGCAGTGCAAAAGGCCATCCTGGGCCAAACCGCATTACATTACATTACAAGAGAATTTTGTCACGTTTCCTCTCTTTATATATATATATATATATATATATATATATATATATATATATATATATATATATATATATATATATATATATAGATGTTTTTAATTATTCAAGTAAATGCTCATGTATGTCTTTTGCAATGTGTTTTGGTACAATTATTTTAACAAAATTTCATCGGCCTCTTGGTACAATTATAAAAATCAATTCGCCATCCCTGTTTACCACAAATATCAGGAGTAATAATATCAGAAAAGTCTTGTAAAATAAATGAGATGACTTATCACAGAAATTTTTAAAGAAAAAAAGTGGAATAAAAAGTCCTTGCGTGAAAGGGAACAAAAGTGGCTGCGTGATCCGAAGAGTATGGCGATTGTTTTTTTTTTTAATTTCTCTGTGTCTAAAAATGTAATGAGAAGAGTTCTGGGAATCAAAGGATAATTTTTTTGTATATTTAATATCTGACTAAAATGTTTATTGGGTTGCGCCCCTGTGTATTATGTGCAAGTAGCACTAATGCACAAGCAGTGTAACAAGACCTCAATTACTGTGGGCAGTGGACGTAGAGTAAATGAATGAGTTAGTGAGTGCATTAAATGAGCAAACATTTTAGGCCCACACTCGTACATATTTGTTTGTTTATTTGATGACTTTTGTTTTCGTTTTATGTTGATGGTTTCCAAACATAAATATGAATACAGGCAGGAGATTTATGGTATTGACTAAACGAACTCATCATCTAAAAGAGATATTGAATAATTTTTGAGGTTCATTTAATTTGGTGTTCAAATAATGTGGGGCTTATTTAAAATTATTAATTATATTGAAAATTGCTGAAAGGCAAACTTTTTAAAAATTATTTAAATCATGATTGATTCAATTTCATACATCTGTTGGTCAGAATGTTCAGCGGTGTAGAGACTGATGCTCCAAATGGAGAGCAGTAATGTGGAAGATATTATTGATTTGTAAAATTAATTATGATTTGTAAATCATAAAATTATATTATGATTTATAGCCGCTTAAAATAAATTTGATCGATATAGACGAAACTAAACTGAGTCGAATTTTGGCAATTCAACAGGGGACCGCAAAAACATGTTGAAAAACACAAACGCCCCTATATCTGTATGAACTTATGTTATACAAGTCTAATATTATTTTTATGTTATATGATATCCTCAATAAAATAATGTCATATTGTTCTACGGTTACTTATTAATAAGGACTTGGTATTCCTTATCTGTAATAATGGCTTTGAGTACAGCATCAATTCCAAGAACAAAAGGTCTGGTATTTTCCAAAAATAATATAAAGCTTACTTTTGAATGGTATCAATTATAGAAGTGATTGACGAGAAAGAATGCAATGAGATTAAAAAATTTATAAAGGCGGATCGAAACCCCGGCCAAATAATAAAACTGCGATAAGGTCTATGATTAACAATGATCAGTATAGACATTGAGACCATACATCATCGAGTATACCAGGGATATGCTCATCAGCAGGATCACAAACGTGAGCAGTCGAAATCATATGTGAAGGCATATGAGATGGAGAAAGAGCCGCTGGTTTTACAAGCGGAAAAGTGTGGATTGGCGACTGCATGAAAGGCGACACTGTGTCATAAGAGAACGTCAGCACCTGGAGGACTTGCGGCTGCTTTAGAAGTGTGGAAAATACGCTTCGAAACTCCAACGTTAGTAACATGACATTGAATCGTTGTTTCTGAAAAGTCAGTGCCTTTTAAAAAAGCATCTCGGAACTAAACCTTAACAACTTAAAAATATTTCGTCCTTAAAGTTGCTGTCATTGAATTTGTTTGTTCATTTGATGTTCTTTACTTCTAAACATTTTTGATTTTGTCTTTTTCAAAATTATTCTATCTCAAATTCTACATTAGTTGCTTTTATTGCTATTTCCCCCTCAATAGAGTAAAAGATCCTGACTATATCAGCATAAAAAATGTATTTCGAAAAATGTGACTTGGTGTAGTTTAGTTTCCACCAATAAAATTATACTCGTATTACCAATAGTTTTACACAGAAGAACTCCAAATACCTATAATTATTGTTTAATAATCTTCCTTAATTTATTTAAATTTCAGGTATCACCCTAATGTTAATTTAAATCATAAATTTTGATTTTTTTTTTTAATTTTTCAATTTTTTATTGGGCCTCAAACATAAGAAATCCTCAATAAAACTTCTTTTGTTTGATTTTTTTAAATAAATATACAGGTTTTCGTTTTTACACAAAAATATTTTTTCTTTAATCTACATTCTACCTAAATGAATATTTTACACGAGTTATTATTTTTTTAAGAATTGAGCATTTTAAAATACTTGAAAGACATTAATAAAAAATCAAGGTCAACAAGAGGACACTTATGCCAAAACCTTGTTTTTTCTCTTTTTTAATTTAAGTTTTTTTTTTGGTTCGTTTTGTCTTTTGTAAAACAAAATCATGTTTTGTAAAAACAAACACATTCGATTTTTAAGGTGTGCGAAGGAAAATAATTCTGCGATTTTTAATCAGTCTCCAAATAAGGGTTCATTAACGTCTGCTACTCGTATTTCTTGGGAAAGGGTTTTTTGTTTAAATAAAATTGAGAGTTGGTTATGAAAATGAAATAAAAAGTTTATGTAAGTATGCATGTACATCTACATATGTACATATGTATGTATGTATGTATTTGAAAAAAATCAATAACATAGAAAAAGAATTGCTTAATGTAGGGTATCAATAGCGAAAAGAACAAACTGACTGACAATTTAGCAAATTCTCCATTTAGTTACATTTTTCCCAGTTAAATAGTGCAATGATCGGTTAGGGGACATCTTGTGAGTGCTAGACCAATAAAAAAAAATTGCGCTCATAGAGAGTAAATAAGGAGTGGTCTCTTAAATACAAGCATTTTTTCCGGTCAATATCGAAAATTCGATCTTACACCGACATTATCTGCAACTCTTCTTCCTTTAAAATCTGAAGGTACTTAAATCTGCTCATGATTAGTTAAATAAATGCCAAGATTCCGCTACCTGCAGCCGATACACCAGGTAGTCCAAATACAGTACCTTCTTATATCAGAGACTCTTTTAACACAGATATATTTTTTCTCCTCGAAATGTTAACTATGACTCAGTGTCATACATCCGTGGACCAAAATGAGTCGCTCTACGCTTGAGCAACTTTGGGAAATATCGCAAACTTATTCCTAAAGTCAGTGCTGTGTTGCCTAAACTGTGCATTATTAATTCGCGAAACTGTCTTGCTAGTGACAAGAAGGACTCACAGTTCCCGTGGTCGTACGGTGCGTTCGATGATGAGAATATGGTTGCTGTTATCGAAAGTGTGCAACTCATTACGGCTTCTCAGTTCGGGCCTTCCATATGCTCTAATCGGACATGGAATTCAGCCGAAAATTTATCGTTTTTGACGAGGCGCATCTTCATCTCGGCGGCTATAGCAACAAATGAAATTGCCACATCTTGGTCTTGGAAAACCCGCACGTCATTGTCGAAAAGCTAATGCATACAGAGAGAGTGCGGCATCATTGAATCATTTTGTTAAAATAAATCTAATGGAATTCTGACTGCCAACCTTATCTAACGTAACGACATATAACCCCAAAAAAAAGAACTTCCAAAGAAGTTATTAAGATCCGTGATCCGGAAGCGGTGAAAACTCGGATCTTGTCCAGTGATTTCAGAATAGGCTTGTCTTCGGAAAATGCTATATTTTTTTGAATGCTATTTACTGGATTTAAAAATTATTGTCAATGACTTAACTTATTTAACTATGGAATCAAATATAATTTTTAAACTTTTTCTAACGATTATTATATGCTCATGTGCGACAGTCTCAGAGGACAACAATTTCATTGCTTCCAAAAATACAATAGACTATTTTTCTAACTTCCTAGGAAGTTAAAATAACAAAATTTTTATTAATATTATGAACTACTTCCAGAAATTTTGTGAAACTGTATTCGGAAATATCTCCTTATTTTTTTATAGAAAATATTTACTCCTTTAAATCCACGCGAAAACATTCGTTTTTCAAACCAATAAGTGAATAGTGGAAAAATATTTACGCCTTCGAAGTGTGAAGTTTTTTCCCGGTGGTAAATAATTAATCCCAATTTAATATAAAATAATTTTCTTTGCAAAAAAAATAGTTTGTCTTTACGTGTAAGTACATCTTCTAAATAAAAAGCAACATCCTGCAATGACAAGCCTCTGTTGAAATCATTGAAAATTATCGAAATATGCACTATTTGCTGATGCTGATCTTAGCATTTTCATGACATCTTGGAAAGCTCTGTTTTATTGTATTTTTATTTTGTTTGTAGAAATGGAATACATTTCTCATGTATGGACCGCTGCTTCAAAGTCTATTTTTAAGCTACTGAACCGAGTACAGGAGAGGCGAAAAGACTCATTAGTGACAATAGTGTAGCTAACACTATTGACACACTGAAAATTCGATATAATGTACAATGAAGGCATATCAAAATTTGGAGAAATAATAGATATAGGAGCAAATGCAGCATCGTCGCAACGTGGGATGTGCTACGCTGTTTTATCGTTACTTCAATGGAATGTGCTCTAATGAAGTAAGGGAACATATTCCCGAGATCCGATCTTACTTACGAGCAACACGTTCCTCATTAAGAGCACATCCATTCGTGGTCGATATAATAGCGAATCGCACTATGCATTACAGAAAGAATTCGTTCTTTGATCGAACGGCTCGTATATGGAACGAGCTCCCGGCAGATATTTTTACTACCATACCCAGCGTTGAGAGATTCAAATGGAATATCCACAAGCACTACTCCCGCTATCCTTCTCACCCTATCCTATTTTCCTATTTCCAGCACAATTCACTGCATAAATAGGGGTCATCCCCTGAGTACTGGTCCAATTGCAAAAAAAAAAAAAGCTGCCAGTCCCTGATTTCAGCAAACGAAATTGTTCTTTAAAATCTTAACAAATACAAGTTAACATCAATATTTCCTGCCAGTGAGTAGATCAGCTCACATGAAGATTTTAGTTAAAATCTCATTGTTCTATGTATTTTAACTACTCGCCCCACTGTGCAATAGGCCATAACAAACATATTGCCACAAAAACAAATTGAAAATATGGAACACAATTTTAAAATGTAATTGATTGCATAAGACTATTTCTGTCTTATTTGTTAAATGTCGAAGATTATCTTTAATTTTTTATCTCTCTTTGAAATGCAGAAATAAGAAAAAAAAATTGACGTAAGAATAAAAGAATCCATTATTCTGGCGCTCTAAATGATCTTTTTCTTAACTATTCAATGTTTAGATATTGAATGCAAGATGCAAGAGAGTATAGGGTTTCCAGCAAATGTACTTTATAAAGAGTGATTGGGAATAATTTCAGTGAAATAAAATGGGAACGAGTGAAGAATCTCAAGGGATATATGACCACTACACTCGGAGACGAATATTACCACTAGTGTCTGTAATAATTGGACATTGTGTGTGTCTATTCAGGGAATAGGAGTTGAATACAAGGACTGCCAAGGAATAGATGCAGAGGAAGACGTAGAGCACTTCTTGGCAAGAAGGCAAATACCTGCCATTGGATCACTTGAATTCGTCGATCTTTCCGAATTTTTTACAATAAAAGAAGAGACCTAGTCATGAAAATGTTGAGATAAGGATTTTGGAATTAGTGCAAACTTGGATCATTTCCAATGATTTTGGCACAGGCTTGTCATTGCAGGATGTTCTCTTTTTTTGATTGGTATTCAAAGATTTGGAAGCTATTTTCATTATGTGGAGCAAAATAGACTTACTAAAAAATGTATTTTTTTGCATATAAATTAATTTTATTTTAAATAATGATTGTTGATTTTCTACTGGCTGTACACCTGTAAGACAGACAAATTCGCCAGTAGACACGATCTTTTTTTCTTATAAGAAAATTATTTTATTATTAATGATTAAACTCATTATTCGAGATATTCTCTAAATAATTAATTTCAATATTTATAATTTAAGCTAATAAAAAGCGCTAAATATTTAAATATTTATACCATAATTATTAGTTGAAGAAAAATACTGTCTTTATGTTGATTTAAAGAAATAAATATTTTTTATATAAAACAAGTATTTTTAAATAGGGTTTTCATAAATTTACAAAAGTAATTGCTACTATAAATTAAAATTTTTTTCAACTCGATCTTGGCAAGTTGAAAAAATGCACCAACGGTTTGTTTGGTGGAAGCAGTGAAAATGTCATTCCTTAAGAACAACTTACATAGTAAGCTCTAGCTAATTCGACGTTAGAGACTCCGCTTAGGCAGAGTTGTGTGTCCAATGCGGTTGCCAAGGTCTAAATAAATCTGTTGGAATTGTGAACGCCTTCTTTGCCTAAGCGAACGAAGTTAATGACCAGTAAAAAAGAATTTCCAATAAAGTCCACAACTTTTATCAGGAGGCAGTGAAAACTCGAATCTTTTCCAATGATTATAACAAAGGCGTGTGGTTACAAAATTTTCTTTTTTTGCATCCTATTCATATGATTTGAAGTCATATATATAAGATGTTATGTAAAAATGAGTTATGACAAGTACTTTAAATGCCATTCGTTACACAGTATATTTTACATTATACTTTGTATGAAAATCTTCTTTCATTTTACATAATTTTTGTTCTCATATTTAAACTTTTTTATTCATATGGCTGTCGACTAGATTTGGACTAGGAGTGGGACTATGGGGATATTATTTCATCATGACTTGTTGAACAATCAAAACCACACTTTAAATTTTCTGATGCGAAATTAATACGTAGTTTCAATTAAAAATTTAATTAATTGCATGCAAATATTAAAGAATATGTATTTCTTTTGAATACAAGCAAGATTTTGTAATTCAGCTTCCTAAGACATTGAAAAAATGCTTTGACGGATACTTTGAAAGCAAAGAAAATATCATTCCCCAAAAACAACTTCCATTTATTTTCATTGGGATTTTACTGACAATTTTAACTGGAGTTCTTTTAGCGAGAGATTTATGGATGATTTGATTGTTTTATGAATCAGTTTGCGAAAATATGCCTTTTAATTCTATTCTTTTCCAGTCTGTTTTTAGCTGGTTGGCAAACTCTGCTCAAGACGAATTTTTGTAAATAATTCTTTGTGCCATCAAGTACTAATTTTTTTGCACATTTGTAATAACTTGCATGAGTTTGTCTATATGTTGGCATGTGTGCATATATGCGTTTATATGTATGTATGTTTGTGTGCAAATATCGGCCTTCAGTCCAATTAAAATCACATTGTATATTCTATGGATTCATTTATGCATGTTCGAAATCATCGAAAGATCAGTTGCATAAACAACTGTTGCCACAAAACTGGGTCAATTGTTAAATGGCAAAAAAATGCAAAGAAAATTTTTATTACGGAAAATTATACAAAATATCAGATGAGAAAGCGAATTGCAAGGAGAATTTGGACAAAGCACATTGAAACATTGTGTGCCAGATGGAGTACAACTACTGTGTTATTGTACTTACATTCTAAGTGCAATTAGGTGAGTGTTTGTTGCTCGGTTTTCGAGAGTTTTGCATTCAAATGTCACTATCTGTAATAGTCTCCCCGACTAACTATCTAGACATACAGGTAGGTCGCTTACCAATTGCTGAAAAAAATATTTAGGTAATTAATTTGATGCACTGTCATTTACATGCAATTTTAAGCAAAAAAGAACTCGTGTTCTATGCGAATTATTGCTTATAATTATTCTATGAACTAGCGTGAAGTTGAATATTAAAAACTTCAATGCTTCGAAAAATTTCATGACGAATCGCCTTGCAATATATAAAATTACTGAGACTAGACTTAATTCCATTGCACATTTAGGATTTGAATGGCATCAAAATCAATACAACTGTACCAATGTTGTCATCCCTGGTGGAAAATATTACTCAACGTATGAAAAGGCAGAGGAAAGTGTCCAAAATCCTTTAAATTTGTAGTTCGTGCCTTAAGCATCTCAACATCGATGACCTACAAATGAAAAAAGATCCCTTTTTATTGAAGTCCAATCGATCGTATGAATTTCGTCTAACAGCAACTTAAATTGCAAATCTGGGGTATTCAATTTACCCTCCAACAAAGTCATCTCTATATTTCAATCACAACTCTGAATTCTGTTTTAAAAGACCAACAATTATTTAAGCTTTAAGTTTCCAACAGAAAAATACAGTGTGACCAAAAACTTTTTTTCGTAAATATTGTTTTAATTGGTCCTTGTTAATGATAAAGAAAATAAATAAATATAAATATCGCACCCGTAATTTTTTTTAAATAAAAATAAAACAAAAACTTTAAGAAACAACGAGTAACCATAAAAAATTTATAATTGCACTTAATTAAAAATATGGACATGGTTAGTGCTTTAACGATACTCCTGTATTTGTCATAATTGATTATTTTATGGCCATTGTGTTTATTTCATGCATTAAAGATAAATTATGTACACACATGCATACATATGTTTTTATTAATGTAACGGGTGAATTTGTTAGCGTTTGGTTGGATAAAAATATGGAAAAATATAGGCTCTCATCTGAATGGAATAATAAACTTTGAATTTTTATTGAAATCACTTTCACTGTATATTCAAAAATATTTGGTCTTTCAAATTAGTTTTAAATAAGATCTAATGAAAGTTGACACAAAGTTTGTTTGCAAACGATTTCGTAAAGCCTAAAAAGTAAATTGTAAAAATTCAATTTTTTTATTAGGGGTTTCTAATTTGTAAAGGGTCTTTCATTGAGCGCTTTACAACTTTAAATTCAAATAAAACGTAGTGTGGGCAATGTATCATAGAAAATTTTAATTCATTTTAAATTCCTATTGATGTCTTTATATATGAAATATAAGTTTGTGCAAATGTCCGCCATGGCCTCGTTGGGTGACGCACATCAAATATGTGAAATTTTCATGACTCTGCCTCTCTACATAAATCAGGGTAAATTTGACCCTTGTCATGGGTTATGTTGGGCTTGAGGTCCGCTGTGGCTTGTGCCTTGCTGGCATAGACGCACTATCCCGGTGGCAAATTCACATCACTTACAAGTGAGATAAATATGACTCCATATCGCTCGAGCTGAAAGTTCAGTGTGGCAAGAGCTGTGTGGCATATAGCGCCGTCCTGTTGAAATCACATGGCATTATTGTCCACATCACGCAATTCAGGCTTAAATAAGTTGCTAATCATCGATCTATAATGTTCGCAATTGAACGTGGTCAACGTCGTTCTCAAGAAAATATGGACGAATGACGCCGCCAGCCTAAAATCTGCTGGGTGCTGTTGGCTGAATTAGTTAGCGCGTTGGCCACAAAGCAAATTATGACTGAGATCGTGGGTTCAAGCCCTGTTCAGGGTAAGTCACATAAAAATTGCCTCGAACTTGTGTCAGGCTGGCTAAATTTTTAGTTTAAACAACAAAGTTTGAAAAATTACATACGCATCCCCTGATGACAAGAATTTTTTAGGAAAATATGTAAACGTGAGACATAAGCCTCTAATATCAATGCAGGATGACATTTAATAAGCAATTTAATTGCTAAGAGTGATTTCTCTAGACAGGTTTGTTTTATTTTATTATATGTATACCACTTACTACAAGGAAATTAACGAAAATTTAAAACTAAAAGCACTAATATCGAAAAATTACCCTTTATAAAAAAGGGTAAATTTATTCAGTAGAAAAAAAATCCACACCAAGAATTTCATACATCAGCAACAAGTGTTAAAGGAATGTTTATGTTTAAATATGAGATCATGTCTTTTTATACGAAAAAAAACGAGACTGAGCAAATTTCATACCGTCCTTCAAATACACATTCATCTTCCCCAAAACAATTCCATGACCATTTCGAACCACAAACCAATTCAATTTAATGGAGTCCAAAGATGGTTATGAATTGTTGAGTGTTTAAGCAATTTATACACTTTTGTTGAAAAAAGTATTTAGTTTTTTGTTATTTCATTTTTTTGTTTGTTTCAAATGTTGTTGATGATGATGGCGGCGAAAACGAAGAAAGACATTGTTGCACATTTTTCAGAAATATTTTTTTATGGTCGAAACACGAAATAAGTCAGCCATTTATCATCGTCTAAACGCTTTTTTATAACTTTTCATTTATGTATGTATATCTGTTTTGTTTTTGTTCATAAAAATAGGAATTCAGAGATAATAAAAAAAAGAAATAAAATTCTACCTCATCATTATAATAAAAAAAAAAATTCAAAAACGTCCAAATATAAATCGTCTTAAAATTTTCTTAAAAGGCTTTGATTTTATCATAGTTATACTAATTGAATTAAACGGAAATCGTCCTAGTACTTGCAAAGTTTATATGAATATTGCAATATATCATCTAACGATATATACGTATATTTTTTTTTTGTATAATCCCTATAAATTTTATTATTAAATTTTCTCCTTTTTTAAGACTTGCTTGCAGTTTGGTCTCATATATATGTTTTTGAAACAGTGATTATTGCACATACATTTATGGAGCAATTTTAGAAACAAGAAATAGATGATATCGGATTTTAAGCCCATCCCTAATTGCGTCTGTTTTTAATCTGTTTGTTCGTTTGTCTATTTGTATGGAAGCCGGTATTTTTATCAGAATTATTTATTTTCTTATTTTGTTATAAAGTTTTGGAGTGCTACGACATAAGGTCCTTAAATAAAAATGAAATAAGGCCCCAAAAATTTTAATAACTCCCAAAAATTGTCTGTACTCTGTGGTCACTAGTCCATGTTTTGTTTCGAGAGGTATTTGCTGGGGCTTTGTTTTATGCCACCGAAAAATTATTAATTTTTATAAAAAAAGTTTAATGTTAATAAACAAAATATTTATTTCAATAAACTTGAGCAACTAAACGAGCTTATTAAAGTAGTAGTTGCTAAAAGATATCTAATCTCCATTAATGTAACTACAGCAGTAGAGTGTTCTTTTCTCTTTGGTATTTCCTATTCAAACTTCCTTAAAAGTCGTGATAAGTTCGTTAAAGGTGTGTGTGTGAATTTAAAAATATATAAAACTCAGTGAATGGATTGGAAATCGCTGTTGAGAAATCTTATATTCATTGGCTTCAAAGTGTCCATTAGTGTATTTCCTTCAACTTCTAAAGTTCATTAATAACTTGGCTTTAGTTAAAGGTAAATGAACCATAAATTGAGGGCATATTCATCCTACCTGTTAATTTTATCACGAAGTTTAGCCATTTGAAGTTGCCAAGTTTATAATTTCTTCACTAAGCGTCGTCATTAAACATTAGAATTTTGTAATAGTTGTGAAAGAAGTCAAGAAGAAGTTAAAATCAGGGGAAAATTTTCCGTGTTTGAAGCTTTTTTGGATCACAGGCGTTGCATGCTCATAATTTCTTTAAAAGCTCGTTCCATTCTGAATATCTTCAAAAATTGTTATTCCATCTACTCTCAAAGTTATTTTATGAATGGATTAAATTCGTATTGTTGTTGTTCTAGATATGGTTGAGGTAATAGTACTGCATCATAGTCTTTCAAAAATGCCATGAAGTAAAATTCCTTGGTTCGAACCCGTGACAGCTGAAAAAAATATTAATAAAAAAATAACAATTAATGGGACGAAATTTGTAAACATTATATTTCATAATATATTTGGAGTAAAATATTTTATTCAATGACTTCAAAATCAAAATAGAGAGCATCTTTCAATCACCACTCTTTATTAAGATCAGAAAATTTTTATTTGTTGCACGCTTAGTTGTCTATATGTCTGAGTTTACCCTTGTTTCGGACTACAAGCTCGAAATCTCATTAACTTCTTTCTTTCTCCATGTAAGTTTTCAATTTAAAATTATCTTCATAACCACATTTTTAGGATCAATTTTAGTGTTCAAACTAAAACTTAGTTTAACTGCTTAGCTAACTAATTTGAAAATTAATTTAATCTCGTATTACATTGGTTTGATAATTTTTTTTTGGGTAGTAGTTAAAGGTGAATTCACCCATTCTTTTTGAACGTTCCGAACGCTTTTTTATATGTAGTTTGAAGTCTCCATTTTTTGACAAAAAGAAAGAGAGTAAATTTAATGCGGAACCATTTTTTTTGAATTGGTTTTTACTCTCTTTCTCTCTCTCTCAAAAATAGAGACTTCAAACTACATCAGGGATAGGCAAAAATACATATAAACATTTTGTTTGCGCTCACATACACACATAAAGAATCACTATTGCCAGATCTGACATTTTCATGTCATACCTAAATTTGAAATCTTAAATCTCCATTCCCTCATAAAAATTTTGTTCATAAGAACTAGTATTTCTTCGAGTGAGACTGATTTATGCTTTTTATTTCTCTGCAATACGTGTGCACATGTACACGATGTAAGAGCGTAAGCATTGGCGCGGCGCCCTTGTTTTGCCTATCGCTGAACTACATATAAAAAAAGCGTACGGAACGTTCAAAACAAATGGGTGAATTCACCTTAAAACCTTCCAGTATTGCCATACTGAACGACCAACAAATGGCAACATTTCTTGCAAATGTTTAATGTGCTATCAAGGCCAGTTGGTTGTTTTGTTTTACAGAAGAAGAAGAGTAAGCTAAAATTTAATATTGTGTATGAAGAGAATTTTGCTTAAGTGTTAAAATAATGGATATTTAAGGATTCATTAAAATCGCTTAAACTAGCAAATAACAGTAAATAAATGACAATTCAAAGTAGAAAATATGTGAATTAAATAAAGGTAATTTAATCGCTGATCTTAAACCCAAAAACTTGCACTTATAATATTCAAACGTTTGTAGTTTGATGTTATTGTTGTTGTTTTAGTAGTTGCATTTATTGTCTACATCATGTCTATTTGCTGTCTCGTGCTGTATTCGCATTTGTATGTATGTATATTTTTCATAAATTTCAAATAAATTTTTAGCAAGAAAATTATGACGACGATGATGATGATGTTCGTCATTGTCATCATCGTTTTCAAGAAGTTGAAGCAGACAAAAAGTTGAAATTTATGTTTTAGCACTTGTGCAAACTAAAGCAAAACTCAAAAATAATAATAATGATAATAAAAACTGAAATATACAACAAAATATGATTTGTATTATAACACCAGCACATTGTTGTATGTTTCTTTTATAGTAAAACATTAAAAATAAATTGAATGTGTTGTATAAATTATGAATTTTTACACGTTTCAAGCATGCATGCATTAATATTAGGGCGGTTAAAAGAATATGAATTTTCGAAAACTTCTGACTGTAGTTTAGTTGAACCATATGAATCAAAATATTTTCTTTTTCTTTATGGGCCCGAGCTTATTTATTTGCACAGAGTTTATTTGGCTGCACCGAAAACATATGCATGTGCTCCCACCTCGTATTCAATTTCACATTTCAAATTAATAAAAATAAACATTAATCTCTAATAGTCTAATGACATTTGAATATAACGAAAAATTACGTACAAATTGTATTTTGCTCAAACAGTAGAAAAATCTTTGCTTAATACATATTATTTTGTTATGGTTTAATCAAATGTATCACAAGTGCTGGATTTTCTAACTCTTCAAGGTACACACGGAAAGTTTAATAAGTTCGTGGCGTTTTCTTCTCTGGCAAAAATGTAATATATATTTTTCCCTTCCGGCAGGTATGTGTTTTTTTTTAAATGTCCAGAAGTTCAAAAACAGAAACTCTTCTTTTCTGAATAATGTGCACAAAAAGCATGTAAATATTTGTTTTGTGCTCAAATTTATTTCATGGTTACTAACCATTTTATCAACTGTGGTAACTACTTTTTTTATACGAATAAGGAGTTCGTTTTGTTTTATTATCGTTTACTTTGTTGTTTTCGTGTAGAAAGTTTATACAGAACTAATAATGTTTAACATATGGACAATAAATCTATATATATATAAAATAGGATGTGTGTATGTATGTATGTATGTATGTATGTATGTATGTATGTATGTATGTATGTATGTATGTATGTAACGTAATGGCTCCAAAACGGCTGGGCCGATTTTGATGAAATTTTCGGGGAACCTTCAGAATACTCGGGCGGGTGACAATGTGAAGTCCGATTTTTTATTTTCGGTCTGTGGGCGGAGGGGCGTGGTAAAATCCAATAATTCATAAAATGAGAACGGCTTGGCCGATTTCTGTAAAACTTTTTGTCAGTTGTTCGTATTTTCAAGGAGAAGGTTTTTATGGAAAATCCCTCCGAAAAAGTCGGAAAATTGGAAAAATCGAGAATCGAGTTTTTGTATGAAATTTTGTTTGAAATTATTCCTTAATGGCTTTTTAAATGAAAAAATAGAAGGTTTGTCTGAAGGCTTAAAATTGGGGCGAGGCGAAGTTCGCCTGGTCCGCTAGTATGTCATAATTAAGGAATTATTGCAGACGTACTCGTCATGTGTTGAAGATGAGATTTTTTTATATTATTATTAATGATTAGTAAAGGTAACATTTCTTTCTAAGCACCTACATAATTATTCGTTATAAATCGCTTGAACAGTGCAAATATTACCAAGAAGTGCAATTTTTTTTATTTTATACATATTTTCAACGCTAAATATAAATTAATTTTAATGTATAACGTATTTTTAAGGCAAAAAAATTTTTTTTCATAAAATAAATTGCTCTCAAACAAGAGGTGATCATCGCTTTAATTTAAAATCATTAGAGATATCTTCTTATATATCTATATATATAAAATAGGATGTGTGTATGTATGTATGTATGTATGTAACGTAATGGCTCCAAAACGGCTGGGCCGATTTTGACGAAATTTTCAGGGAACCTTCAGAATACTCGGGCGGGTGACACTGTGAAGTCCGATTTTTGGTCCGTGGGCGGAGGGGCGTGGCAAAATCCAATAATTCATAAAATGAGAACGGCTTGGCCGATTTCTGTAAAACTTTTTGTCAGTTGTTCGTATTTTCGAGGAGAAGGTTTTTATGGAAGCAAATTTTGGAAAATGCCTCCGGAAAAGTCGGAAAATTGGAAAAATCGAAAATCGAGTTTTTGTATGAAATTATTCCTTAATGGCTTTTCAAATTAAAAAATAGAGAATTTGTCTGAAGGCTTAAAATTGGGGCGAGGCGAAGTTCGCCTGGTCCGCTAGTAAATGATAAATGCACAATTCAAATTTTTTTTTGTATGTCGGGTTTACAAGCCATATAATCTTTTATGGACTGTTAATACAAAGAAAAAAATCACTTTCAATGAAGCTTCACCAAGAGAAATGCCCCTAATGCGGCCACATGAGAACGTGCGAGTGTATTAGTAGCTTGAATGCAGTAAAATAATATTTTTTTACAAATCATTTTTCAACTGACACTCGTGTTAATTTTAATTTTTTTTTATTTGAGTTCATTTTCTTTAATTTTTTATTGCTGAATTTAAGTCTTGACTGATTGTTTAACTTGTGCATAATTTTTGGTGTGTTTGTCCGCTAAAACCAACTGTTTGTCATTCTTGGCTTATTGTTTTCCTTTTTGGTTGGCTTATTTCATTGTTATTAATTTACGAAGAAATTGTAAAAAATAATAATTTTATAAATACGAGTACATTCTGCTTTCAGTATGAATTATTATCGTTTTTTTATCTTCCAATAATTATTTTTGTGACTCGTAACATTGTGCGGCCAATTGCTGGTGAAGAAACTATGACATCAGCAGGTAATTTGTTTTTTTTTGTTGTTTGGATTTAAAGGAATGAAATAAAATGTTCATAATAAATTTATTAAAACTAAAATACTTGTTCTTTAAAATTTCCTTTATTATTTGGGGCAGTATGCAGCAGTTGGTGTGGCTACTCAGTTAATTGATGATATAATATTTTGTTGCTGTTGTTGTTGTTGTTATTCTTGTTCTTGTCATCATGCGACAAATTGAGGGATAATTTTTTCTTTTTTATTTTACTAAAAACTTTAATGATTCAATCAATCATCTGACATGTGAAGTAATTTAGATGGTTTTAATTGTGTGTTTTTTTAGAATTTTGAGTTTTATTTCGTTTCAAATGACTTCCTTTTTTCTTGTGGAAATGAATTTAATTTGATTGCATTCAAAATTATTTGTGATTTGTGTTGAATTTGATATAGTATTAAACAAAAAAGTGAAGCAATTTAGATGATATTAAGATATGCGTATTATTATCACTTAAATTAAAACATTTGTCGTTCGTAACAAATTCGTTAATGGCTGTCAAAATAAGATTTACAGGCTGACTAATGGATTTATTAAATCACTTCTTATATCTTAGTCGCTCATTTAGTATTTAAATTTATTTTTTAATTGAATGTCAGAATTTAGTTTTAAAAACAACGATAAATTATTTTGCTTTTCTTTAAGTATGAATCACGAGAAGGTAATTATAATTATTCTGACCTTGATCAGGAAATGAACACTTTTTAATAATTTTACGCTTCATAATCAGTTTTTGCGTAGTGATTAATTAATGCTTAGAACAAAAAATAGTAAATGAATAATCTAAAATCTAAAATAAAACTAAAAAAAAAATTTGTTGGCCGTTCCAGCCCAGATCAACATCTTTTCGAGAATAATTTTTGGAGTAATTGAAACAAACACTGTTTTAAAAATTTTCCAACAATGATTCCATTAAGTTAAAAAGTCCAAAAAATTGTGTAAAAACCGATTTGACAAGAACCCAACATTATTCTAAGTGAAATCAGAATTTTTGGAACCTAACAAACTGTGGTCCGACGCAATTCATACAAAAACTAAAGGCCCAGATCTGATCAAAACTGAAAATCGGTCTGAAACCGTTCCATTAAAACTTTTTGAAGTTAGAAATTTTTTTTTAAAAAAATCAATTTTTTTTCTGAAAGACATGAATTAGACAAAGAAGTTGTTTTTATTGTTTTCAACGTAATTCCTGTCATCTTAAGCTATTTAAAGTAGTTTTTTTTAAATTTTTATTTTTTTAAGAGAAGTTACATTCAGGCATTCAATGCCTACTACTCTCTTAAGGTGTTACTTCTTTGGGAAAACGATCGGGTAGAGAGGACAGGTGATGAAATTAGAAGACAGAGAGAGAGAGAGAGAGAGAGTGAGCATATTTTCTGTTTTACAACCTATTTATTTCGCCTTATATTTTTATTATTTTTTTTAAGCAGAGTTGCAGCGGTTTTGGTGTAAAGTAGAGCAGCGATAGGCAAAACAAGGGCGCGGCGCCAATGCTTACGCTCTTACATCGTGTACATGTGCACACGTATTGCAGAGAAATAAAAAACATAAATCAGTCTCACTCGAGCACTCAAACACGATGGACGTGTCACGCTTCTTGTTAGAAATTAGCGTTGCCATGTGCAAAAAGTGAGATCCCCAGAAATTCATATGAAATTAACCTGAGGAAATACTAGTTCTTATGAACAAAATTTTTATGGGAAAATGGAGATTTAAGATTTCAAATTTAGGTATGACATGAAAATGTCAGATCTGGCAATAGTGATTCTTTATGTGTGTTTGTGAGGGCAAACAAAATGTTTATATGTATT
Organism: Germaria angustata; assembly: GCA_963681545.1. Lineage (NCBI taxonomy): Eukaryota > Metazoa > Arthropoda > Insecta > Diptera > Tachinidae > Germaria > Germaria angustata. The sequence continues at coordinate 6,993,153 of OY812999.1, read as the reverse complement.
TTTTGCCTATCGCTGAAGTAGAGGCATTAAAGGCCGTGTCACATAAAACTTTGTAGCGTTGCGTGACGTTTTTAACTTTGACAGAAAAGCGTAACGCAAAAGGTGTATGACACAATGAAAACTTTGACACAACGCGCGCACTGTGTGTTTACCAAAAAGGTGGATATGAATTTTGCTAATTATTTTTTATTATAAAAATTAACGTCAAAATATTATTTGCTTTTGTGTGTTTATTTTGGTATCACCTATTGTAGTTTATTAAAAATACACCACTATACCATATAAAGCTTATTATTGTCATCAATTCATTTGTTTTTTGGATTTTCAAAAACATACATACATACATATGTATGTATGTATGTATTCATATAAAAATGTAAAATATTATTAATTATACGCTGCCACTGATTTTTTACCATAAAATAATCTTATGCTATATACTTACATATAGCATGCAAATAGGTACTATTTTATAAATTAGTTAAAAAAATAAATTTTAAAAATAAAAAAATAAGTATTTTTCATATCACATCACATTTTCATATCATATTCTAACATACATACATAGCTTTGATTGTCAAAGCACGCAAAAAGTTGAGAGTTGCCGAACTTTTTGCGTCACGCTGCGTTAAAAGTGTTTTATGTGGCATGTTTCGTATAAGTATGTACATTTCAACTTAAATGTCAAAGCGAAGCTGTAACGCAACGCGAAGCAAAAGTTGTATGTGACATGGCCTTAAGTCTCTTAAGCTGTATGTGGAGCCATTTATTAATTGTTTTACTTCGCCGACGACTGTGCTAACGATGGAAGAGGGCGCTTTGATGTAGTAAACATTAGCGTAGAAGAGTGTCTAATTGCTGTTACTATTAAAACAACAATTAACACAACGCCACACTAATCTCACTACAATCAGAAAAATGCATGCTGTTAATTATTCTTAATGACTATTTGTTGAACCCAGGTTCTCAGTCACAAACTGCTTTGTAGTCAACGCGCTAACTATTTTAGCCAACAGTAGCCTCTGTTCAAACAAAGTGAATGATAAAATGTCATTGTAAGCCGATTTTTTTAGGAACGTCAAATGTTTTGAATATCTTACAAAAAGGATACTACGGACTAATACGAAAAAGATTAGGAAAACAATAAAAAAGGATACCAGTATTATAAAATTGGCCCTAAAATACTCATTGACGCTCATGAACCCATGTATGATCCCACTGTCAAAGATACACAGGTCATAATCAATTGGAAATCTGCTCTGAGATTTAAGCTATTGAAATACTTTAAAATGCTGAAAGGGGCGCTAAATCTTGAAAAGAAGCCCATGATGGCCAACAACATAAAATTAGTTATTAAACAGGAGGGCGTAGTATCTAATACCCGCAGCATTGTTGTAAGGCCAAAAATCTAGCAAAGTTGTTTGTGTTTTATCTTCAAAACAGTCTCTTCAATTAATGTAGCTTAACTACAGAAAATTGATCTTGCATATTGTTGTCGAAAACTATTTATAAATTTTAAAAAGCCTAATACTTTCTGCTAAGCGATTTAATATTTCTTTCTAGGTTCCTCTTTCAATGTTGTTTTGTGATCTGATGATAGATCTACATTTCTTAGTTCACTTTCAAACTCAGTTCCACAATGTATCACTTTTTAACATAGAAAAGTGTCCGATATATCTACAGCTTAACGTGACCAACTAGTTCAATACTATTTAAATATGAAGTTCTGAAATTTTTTCCATGAATTATTTATTGCATATTTCTTCCGTACATGTGATTAGATTGGAAATTCTATTTTAACATTTGGTTAACAATCGGTTTTGCAAATATCAATAATACTTGATTTTTTCCATCACATAATTTGAGTTGAACAAAAACTCTCCAACTTTTAACACTTTAGAAAATTGGAGTTGAAAATCGCCATATTTGGCGGGAAATCGCCACATCTGACAGGCTGGCTGACAGCAGCTCTAAAGAACTTTACATCTCTTGCTCTCCCTCTTATAATCGGTCGCTCTCTTATTTTCCGCGATTCAAAACTGTTGCTATTGCTCGTTTTATTTTTGCTGTTTTGTGCACTTGCAATGTGTGAGTTGTAATTGTAATCATATTGAGCGATAATAATACCACAAATAAATATACAAATGTCCTTGAAAACAATATACATAAATATTGCTTCTATTGTTTTGTAGTTTTATTTCAAAAAAAGCAACAACAACTAAAAGAATAGCTAAAATGCATTTGAAATAATCTTTTGACGCCGTCTTGTTTTTCGCGCCATCACACTTTGCATTCAGTTCTTTTTAGTTGAACAGTCGAGCATCTTATTCTCAATCTCCTCCACCATGCACACAACCATACAAAACCATGCACTCAAACAGTCAGTCAGTTAGTCAGTCAAGCAGGCATAACTATTGCCGGCATGCAAATACTCTTAAGTGCTGCAAATATGTGTACATTTTTCTAATCTTTACAAGTCTATGAATAAAAAAATGAATTAAAGAAAAAATAATAATAAATATTATACTTGTATTTAGTAATAAAAAAAACTCATACAATTCAACAAAACATTAAGGAAATAGCTCAGCTACAATAACAACAGCAAAGCCAAATATCATGGAAAATAATTAGATATAATACTTGTTGTTGTTGCGGCTTTAGACGTTTTTAGCTGATCATGTAGAAATAGAAAAATATTTAGAAAATAAAATCTTCAAGGCCACTGGCACAAGCCAAAGTAAGCAAATCGGCAAAGGCAAACAAGCAGACTGACAGACAAGTCAGTCGTGCCTCTAACAGTCGATATCAGCCAGTTTTGGTCAAATCAACAACAGCCAACTACTCCATTTATTCAGTTGTCCAAATAAATAGCGATTCATTTGTCCATTGAAGCAAATTGCGATTGTATAACATTCTAATACAATAAAAAAAAAACAGATCAAACAAAGTATACAGGAGTCCGCTGTTGTAATGACTGATATGTTTTATCTGCATGAATGTGCCCCTGATAGGCAGTGAATTGCTCTAGTTGCAAACGTTTTACTTACTGTTGTACGAAGTTCTGAGGTACGAAGTTTCGAGGTAATAAAGGAGGTACTTTTTACAAGGTGCACTTTTCATTAATGGTACTTTATTATAAAATGTTTTTTATAAAAGGTACTTTTTTTTAGAAAAGGTACTTTTTATATTAGTTACTTTTTATAAAAAGTACTTTTTATAAAAGGTACTTTTCATAAAAGGTACTTTCTATAAAAGGTACTTTCTATAAAAGGTACTTTTTATAAAAGGTACATGTTTATAAAAGGTACTTTTTATTAAAGGTACTTTCTATAGAAGGTACTTTTTATTAGAGGTACTTTTGATAAAAGCTACTTTTCATAAGAGGTACTTTTTATAAAAGGTATTTTTCATAAAAGGTACTTTTTATAAAAGATAGTTTTTATATAAGCTGCTTTTTTACTTTCTAGAAAAGTTAAATTTTGAACGGGTACCTTTTACAAATGTAAAATACAAATATAAAAAGCAAATAAAAAAAGTGGAACAGAAAAGCCTCATTAGCAGCTTCTTTGTTTTCCAAAGCAATTGCACACGACTAACAAGTAAAATAGCAGCAACAACAGAAACAACATTATTGCAAACATTATCATCTTTATAAAACGGCGAAACAACAATACTTTATATATTTTTGTTGTTGACGTTGCGTTGTCGTTCTATGACCGTGGCAGCCCATAAACCATAAAGAACAAAAAAATATTATTAATAATAAAACTCGTAAAAATTAAGCGAAACTTTGCAAAAACTACGTATTCCTCAACCAACAAGTAGAAGAAAAACTAAAAGCAACAACAACTATCAACCATTAGACAAACAATTAGAATTTCAGTGAGAAGAACAAACGAGTAAAAACTAACTTGTTAAATGCATTAAAAATAAAAATTTATTTAATTTGGACTTTAAAGTTATTAAAGTTTCATTTTGCATGGACGCACAAGCGAAAACAGCTTTAATAATCAGCCATAATAATGTATTTATCCCTGTACGTAATTTTGAAACTACGGGGAAAATGTTTAAATATTTTTCAATTTTCTATTGTTGCAGTTTTTACCAGTGTTGTCAATATTCCTGTACCATAATGTGTAAATAAAAAATGGCCGAACGACATTGAATACAAAAACAAAAGAAATAAATGATGTATTATTTTGGAAGTCTTTTCAATAAATAAGAAGTAAATTATTTGACTTCGATTACTCAAAAAAAAAATAATAAAATAAATAAAATAAAATAAAAAAATTAATAAATAAAGTAAATTTTGTTAAAAATAAAAGTATATAAATATATGTGTATGTACACATATCAATTTATGTTTTATTAAAAAAATTTAATCATCATCATAAACATCATTGTTGCTTTTGTCATAGTACATAAGTTACACTTGTACCCATACGTTTTAACAACTATGAGGAACTCCATAGTCGTAGCAACAACTACCTGGTCTTAACAATCCGAACCTATCAAAATAAAATATTATTAAAAGGATAATAACTACTAAGCATTTTTTACGTTATTAATATGATCGAATTGACTGTCGAAAGATGGAGTTTGTTTCTTATTTTAGACTTAAAAATATTAATTTGACCGAAAACGCTAAATTTAGTCAGATGATGGTTAAATTGGCAACACTGCCAATATTTTCAAAATATTTTTCTTTAGTTTTCAAACTTCGGCCAGGATTATATTTTTGGTCTTTAATACATATATAAAAATTTAGTTTTAATATGCAATATGTGTTAAAACTGAGTCTGTGATCAGTATGATCTTCACATGCAAACTTTTTAATTTTTATTATATTATCAATCAATTATGGGGCACCACTTCGCTATCTAACATAGGCAGGAGTCAAAGGCAACAAAATAAAATCCTTCGTACGATTATTGCGGCTTTCTGGTATGTAAAAAATAGAGTATCCACAAAGATCTGGCCGTTCCTTTGGTGGAAACTGTGGTTTCAAAATGCATGACAGCATACTTAAGAAACTTGAAAACCATTCAAACCCACTAGAGAATTCACGCTCGACTGTGAAGAAGGGACTCTCCTGTTCTTAGCAAAACACGGCAGATGTAAAATCAAGCACGTTAGAAGTTGTAGAAACTGCTATTTTTTAGTCTATCACTGGCTGGACTCAAATAATGGTTAATTAAAGATTTGAAAACTCAGTGAATATTGTCAATTTAATAAATAATAATAACAAGTGGAATCAAATATTGTTAGATTTCCATAAAATAGTAAGAAAATTATAAACAAAAATACAAAACTCAATTTAATAATAAATATCATATAAAAATATAATAATCAATTTATTATTATTTTATTATTTTAATAAATAAGATTTAAATAAGATTTTAATAAATAAGATTTTTACGAAAATGTAAATATAATATTTACATTCATTCCGCAGATGAAAAAACAAGGTGTAGTCTAATGTTTACGTGGTCTGTTCAAAACAAAAGGTGAATTTCGAAATTTCTCGGGCTACATTCATTCCATTATCAATTTTGTTTATGTGTTGGCACACTTGTCTCGAACATATGTTCTTAGTTAAGTTTGTTTGTGAGAGGCATAACAGACTTGTGTTGCTTGTTTGTCAATTTTGGTCTTGGCTCTCCTTGGCTCTTTCGTTGGGACGATTGGACTTTGGTTTCGTTGCCATAACCATATACCCATGATTCTCCACTAGTTATGGCTCTTTTAAGCAAATTTGGATTGTCGTTAACGCCATTCATGTATGTATACATACTACTACAATAAAATATTATTAAATAGACAAATTGTGAACAAAGATTAAAAAATCTATTTAACGCTATGATTTAAAAAACTTTACACCTCAATAGGATGGAGTGCTCCTTTTTCACAAGTTCACGATTATTAAGGAACATTGAAATCAATTTTTTTCTTTTTGAAATGCAAAAATGAAATAAAATTAAATAATTTGGAACTTGGCTGTAATCCTTAGCATTGAAAATTTAAAAAATTTAAGCTTACATCTAGAAAATATTGAATAAAAATTAATTAATGAACAACAGATTTCGTCACAAAATTTTTATTTCGTTCGCCAGTGCGTATGATTAATATCAATATTAAATTACGCAGCCACCACGCACAAACAACAGAACAAGGATTGTGCATAGAAAATCAAGTCAGGAATGGAAAAATTCTTTTATATTCTTACTTGTATCTGTTCTCTAACAATTAACAAATTAAATGAATATTTTTTATCAGTCTATTAAGAAAATGTAATCAAACATTAGATTAGTATTTGCAGTCCATGTGACGCTAGTAGTAAAATTAAGGAAGCCATACTTATATATTAGAGCCATAACTACCCACAGCACAGACACTATTCATCAGTTTCCAATGCAAAAAATGGGCAGAGAGAGAGAGAGAGAGAGAGAGAGAGAGAGAGAGGGAAGTAGTTAACAAATGGTGCCATATTAATTTGTTATGGACGTAAAAAATTAACCGCAAATAATGTATAATTGATCTTCCATCAATGTACCGAGCATTTTGTTGTACAGTTGCATCAAAGTGAATTGAGTTGCGAGTACAAACTCTCACACCCATCTAAGATGGCCTCCTAGAATGTTGAATGGTTTTATTTAGTTTTTTTTTCTGCATGCAAACTTCCCCCCAAATCCGCTGCATGGATGATAAAAGAAAAACAAAATAGCAACATGTAACTCGTGTTAGACAAACACATAAAGCAGAATGATGTTAAAAGTAAAAAAGTGATGGAAGCTCTTTAGGATTTTTTTTTATAGGCTGAGTCGTTTTAGCTGGCGGTTTTATTTATTATCTCGTAAATACTTTTAGACTTGTATTTTCCGACCATAAAGAGAGAATTACACAGCAGTGCGCATCACCAAGCAGTGCATACATAGAGGAATAGAAATTAGTTTATTTTTATTTTTTTTTGCTTTTGTTTCCATTTTACCAAAGACAATAAGACGCAATATCGTATACTCGTTTTTGTTTGGTTATCGAGAAATGCATTTTGTGAATTTTAATGCATTTCAATGGAAAAATTACAAAATAATAGCAACAAAAAAAAAACTAAACTAAACATACCAATAACAACAGCAACTACTAAAACACTTTACGAGCCATGCCAAAACCTCAATTGATCTTTTTTTATTCTATTTTAGTCAAAGCAGTTTATTTCTGATCGTGAATAGAAAATTTATATTTGAAAAAAAACAGTACGAGGGAGCTTCTAGAATTACACGGACGAGCTGGCAAAGAGAAAAAAAAAAATAAAATTCCTTGGGAAAATTTCTTAAATATTTTATGATTTTTGACTTCAGCAAATCTGTCAAAGAAAAAAGGAATTCATATTGGAGAGGCATGGGTTTAGCTTGAGCTTTTGGCTAAAGAATTTCGATGAATCTTTTGGTAATCTCTTATTAATTCAAACATTTAAGAGATATTTTAAAACATTTTCAAAGAAAAAATATGCCATTTCTCTTTCCAAGATTCGCATTAAGCAGAAGCTTTTAAGGATGAATTGCTGCTTGGTGAACTTTTCTCTCGAATACGCCAAAGTTCAATCAGAACACAATCGCTGTTGTCTATAATCATTACGCTCTAATGCTAAATTCTCTAAATTAAATCTCCGCTGCATGGCGGCACATTTACTATTCTCTGCTCCTCAAATACTATATGAGAATCCAACTGAACTCAATCATGTTTTTCTACTTGTAATTTACAGCTTTAAAAAGACTTTATACAAACACAACACAATCGACTTGAGTCTTTTATACAATTAATCGCCCTTTGGGCGATTTATAAGGTCAATGATATGTAGGCTTGTCCTTAGCTAAGCCAATAACAAACAATAAAATGTTAAATAAATAAAATTTTGAAGAATATATTCAATAACGAATTTGATAAATATTGGAAATATTGACAGTGATGGTCTATCCAACATTATTCTCCAAGAAATATGGACCGATAACTCCTACAGCCCAAAATCTACACCAAATAGTGACTTTTTCGGGATCTATTGGACGCTTTTGGATCTCATATGGATTTATATCGTTCCTAAGTCAAAAATTTTTTTTTTTGGTTAATCAATTTATTCATTAATCGATCCCTCACCGAATTTGATTTTTTAAAATGAAAATTAGGAACAGTTCCCCACTGCTCCCGGACCCATTCAGCAAACATACATATTTGTCTATAGTCTTTTATCTTCAGCTTCTATATCAGTTGCAAGCTTAGATTAAGACGCAAAATTCAACCAGTTGTGGTCTGCGAAAGGCTGAGTTCTTATAAGTGACGCGAAATCGATTGCTTCAGATTCTTCTGTACATCCTTAAGGACAGCAGGGATCTATTCGGTAGATCTTGGATTTCGTCCTCATTGTTTAGCGCAACAGTGAAATCAAATTTATCCACCATAGTGCGTATAGTGCCCTCGGTAGGACGATTATGGCGATCGTAAAATGGACGTTCTTTTGATAAAATAATTTTATCATTTGCACGTCTTGATGAACTCTACATACTTCCATGTTTATTTGGCAAAACAGATTGAATAGTTGAAGATGTTAGCTGACTAATTTGACAGCAGTCAAATGTTTGAAGTGCCTATTGGAAGACCCAATATCAACTTTTTACATTTTTTAATATAAGGAAGTTAATTTTCCGCAATTTTTGCGATTTTCATTAATTGTTTTATTATTATTTCCTTTTTTTCGAAATTTTTTTTTTTGTTACAGTTGACATCACAAAACTTTCAAATTGCATGCAATAATTTTCAAAGAAGCAAAAAACAGGCAAGTAGTTCTTACGCCACAAAACCTAAATCTAGTAGCATATTGTCAGTTTGTTAGTCACTCCCAACAAGATAACGAATCGCTGGAGAGTGTTTAACACGAAATCTGTCAATTAGTCAACAGTGGTGGTGAAAATATTTGCACCAGGCAAAACTTCTATCGGAAAAATGCTTTTTTATATATTTTTTCAATTTTTACACATATATTTTTTTCAATTGTATAACCTTTGAACCAAATTTGTGAGCATTATTTTTTATTATTCTTTTGGCCTAATGGATGTACTTACGCTAATACGGGTCACATCAGATAGATATGGTTGCGTATAGGCAAAGTACCAGTTTACTATGATGCTTCGGACAATTTATACTATAGTTGAATATTTTATTTGTTTATTTTTTTAATATTTGGAATACAATTACAAATTATATTATAGGTTCATTTATAGTGAAGCAGGCCAGAGTCTTGGATGGGAATCGAACCCATAACCTTTGCATTCATTATTCATATATGTAATTGAATAAATTTTGAAGTCTGCATCGTACACCCATTGACGGGCTGTTAAAAGCCTTTAAAAATATTTCACTTTCACTCAAACTGTTTTGTCCATCACTGTAAATTATACATCAACGGTAGCGGCAACTACGACTGACTACAACACAGCATAGCAGCTCTAATTAGCGGTTTAAAATACAAAATATAAAAGAAATTAATAAAAATAAAAATTCATTTCAACCTTGAACTTGACAAGGGGTTTCAAAAAATTGAAATGAATTAAGAAATGACTCACATTCTCCTCTCAGCAGCAACTGCACGCCAAATTACTAGTGTGACGAAATACAAATATTTTTCGAAATATTTGTTGCCTCAAAAAAGTAAATGCAACAAATCATCTCATAAAAGCTAATATTTATGAAATGAATTAGAGTTTCAAATATTTTTAGCACATCTTTAATTTAATTATAATTAGAAAAATCGCATGAAGGTCGTTGAAATCAGGAATTTTTTTTCGAAAAAAAAAAAAAATTGAGTTGGCAGTTGTTATTAATAACTTTTTGTTTAAAGTTATTCCTTTCAAAGAAACGTTATTTTGAAATTTAAATAATTAATTTGAAATTTTATTTCTATCCCATCTTTGAGGGTTTTTAATATGAAATTTCAAGTTCAGTGCAGGTTGCAACAAACAAAAAACAACAAGAATGGATAATATTTCGAAACTTTGTTGTCATACGAGTACACCTTAAATGTCAAGTTCTTTACTTTCCCATAAATTATGCCACCTAATGGCTGCTTTTGAAGGTATGGACAGATACTCGCAGCATTTGCAGTTTCTTCAGATCTTAATTTTATTCCAGCCGCAGATGAAGCTGGCAGCAGATCAAAGAAATGAACAAAACTTAATAATTTTCAAAATGTTTAAGAGCAGTTTAAAGGAAAAAAAGAAGTAGAAAAAATAATGATCTTTGTTTTTTTGGTTCTTTTTCTTGTTTAAGTATGAGTGGGTCCAATATAATCATCCAAATGCTCATATGCTTTTAAAACATTTAAACAAATTTATACTTGAGTGTTAATAGCTTGGCTTAAATTTAACCTTGAATTTGGTTAATAGTCTTTAGCGTATTTTTATTTTCTGAAAATAAATGTATGATTGCTTTTTTATATATAATTTTTTGTGAATTCTTTTTGGAGAATTTTATGTGCATTTCAGCAGCAAGAACAACACATTGTTTTCTTAAGCAGAAGTTTGCTTGAATTTTTTTCGTAATGGCTTAAATTCTTGTTTTGTGTTATTTTGTTAAATATTATTAATAATAATAATAATAAAAAAAGGCACGGGAGGGTTGTTTATCTTGGCGGCCGATTTTTGCCAAAAATTCAAAATAAGATGATGAACTTTGCAAATTGACACAATCGATTATTTTAAACCAGGTTTTGTTGCTTGCTGCTGATTTTAAAGAGTTGAGTTTTAAATATTTAAAAAAAAATTATAACTTAAAAATGTGTGGAGAAAAAAATTATTGGTCAATTTATTATTTGAATTTTTATAAAAGACGTTAACAGAATTTGTTTGCTTAAGGGTCAATACATGTTATGAAGGATATAAAATATTTAAGAAAAAAATAATTTTTTAAAATGGAATTTTTCTTATTACACTCAGCTTATCAGGGTGCCACAAGTGCCCTGAAATGTAATGACTTAGTGGCCACAGTCAAGCTGCTTAAGACAGTAATAATGATAACAAAGAAATGTTGTCATTATATAAACATAATTGGAGAAATTTAAGAAACGAATTCAGAGAAAAGCAATTGGGTTTGAAACGATTTTCCGTCATCCCACGCCAAATCTAGTTTGTAAACAGACCGGTTTCATCTGAAGATGGAACTTCAGTGTTGTGTTGCAGATGATACAAGGCTGAAACTGGACTGTTTCCAAACTAAATTTCATGTGGGATGATGAAAAATCGTTTCTAATTCAAGTAAACACCCTGGGAAGTAAAGCACCATTCTGAGGAGTTATCGGGCTTAAGGTCACATTAACCTTAAAACATAATGAGCTGTTGGACGTAAGTCAAAGATATAATATCATTATTTCTTTAAAAAAGTTTGAAACCAAATCTGATTCGAACTTGAGCTCAACTAATTCAAAAACAGCTGTTCGACATAAAATTTATTGCTTTCTGAAAATTTACCATGAAGCTGCCCTATTATTTTATTCTTTCAAAGACGTAAAGAGTCTTTTATACTTAAATGTTTATTAAATATGACCCAACCCATTTTTTTCACCTGGTTCTATTATATTTAATTACCCCCCTTTTATAGCGTTTTAATACAGACCTTTGGTTCAGGAGGCCCTCGTACAACGAAAAAAATTCTCTTAAATTTTCCTTTTATTTATTTATTTGTTGTAATTTACAATTAATGCATTTTTTTTAATTTGCCTGTTTTTCCCCAACAAATAAATCTCAATCTGTCAGGCAAGAAAAAATTATAAAATTTCAAATGAAGCCAGAAACAAAATATCGCTTTCAAGTCTCTCTAAAATGTCGTTTCTGTTCATGGTACTGTGTTGTACTTACTTGGATGTTGTCTGAGTATTTTCCGACCATCTGGTTGGTTGGTTGGTTGCTTGGTTGGTCGGTTGTTATTCGTTGGTTACAAATCAAACTTGAATTTCGCATTGAAAAACAATACTTCAATACTGCCCCTACGTCCGTCCGTTCATCCATCGGGTATAGACAAGCAAAGTAAATTTTATTGAAAAAGACTTAATAAATAGAATCTTTACTTGACCTTGGCAGTGAAGCATATTAAAATGAATCACTTTTCAATAGAAGTAGATATAGAAAACAAAAATCTTTAACTTAAAATTCAAATCAATACAATACGATTTACATAAGTTTTTATGGTAATTGTAACTGTGAGAATTTGATTACGAACTTCTGAGAAACAATAAATCCAAAAATTACTGATTTCCTGTTTTTCACTATTGCATTAGAAAAATTTGTTGGCAAGAAAAAAAAATTACATATAAAAATTATTTTAATATGCAATTTTTTTACACTGAGAAGATGTTTATCCACTACAGGGATAACATACTTTCGAGGGTGTATATCTAACTGGAATATCTAATCCCTCTGATATCTTCAGAGAATTCGTCCTTGATAGGATAGTTGAAAGTGATCCATCCCTGAATTTCGTTTCTTTCTTGTTAAAGAGATCTCGAAGTTTTGCGCTTCTCTCAGACCTCCCAAGGAACGAATGAGAATTATAAAAATATGAACAATAATATGTTTGTTGCCACTCCAAGGGAGTCTAGTTGTATATAGCAAGACGTACTGATACGAGATGGTGTCGTAAATGAATCGAGTTCGCCTTCACAAGGATTTTCTTGTTGCATTGATGTCAAGTCGAGTAATTTTACTAAAACGAATTTTTTTTTTGTCGCTCGAACTTTTATTTTTTGGATTTTGAAATTAAAGAAAGTTTCAGCAAAATCTAGGTTTTCATTCTCCCATGTTTTTTTCAATTTATTTTAAGTTGAGTTGAAATAACATAGTTGCGCTCGATTTCGATTCCTTACGATTATTTAGCCATACAGGTTACAGCACTCCCCCGTTTTACACGGAAGCTTGTAAAGCGTAAACTTTTTATATGGCAAAATCATGTAAAACGTAAACGCCATAAAACAAACTTTTTTTAAACGAAATTATGATAAATAAAAAGCTTAAAATATGTACGTAAGCTAGAACCAAATTTTTATTGCTACTTAAAATCAATTAATTCACAGACACTTAAAATTTTGCTTCGAACATTAAAATCGATTACGGATTTCTTTCTGAACTGCACGTCCTCGTGACAACTTCTTGTAAAAAAAACTTAAGGAAATTTCTCAAGCAACTTTCTGTTTGCTGGTACTCAGTACAAAAAGAATGCAATTTTGACAATTATTGCCTTTTATTGGAGACTTTCTAACACCAACATTAACGTTCAGACAATTATTTTATATATTTTGTATTGCTGGTGCGTTGTAATTCATTCAAAGTTTATTTCTCCACAAGCGTGTACAACATATTTTTTTCGTGTAGAAATAAATGCAAAATTCTATACGTGAAATTCAGGAAGAACTCCGTACGGGGCTTTAAAGGTGAATTACCCTTTTTATATATATTTTTTATAAATAAAATTACATATTTATAGATTTTTAACAGTATAGTACCCGATTCATGTGGAATGTTTCTCCGTAACTAATCGGTTAAGCCATTCGAGTTTCAAAAATGTATGGTTTCTTATGGAGACCATATCTTCGGCCTCTAAATCAAATCTCCAATGGGCTTTAAGCAGTTTAAAAATATTCAACCGCATGTGTTTATGTTCGCTATAGCATGTGTTTGTAATAACCGAAATCCACTGTTCATAAGTAAATTTTCAAGAAATTTAAAATTTGTCAAACATAATGCCGTAAATACATGTAGTGGTGCTACGGACTGGCCTTCGGAATTCTAAATTGGAAATTTATGTTTTTCTCTGCTCCTGCTACAAATTTCAAGCATTTCATCTACATTTTTTTGTCAGTGCACAAATGCATTTTTTTGTTGCACGTTAATTTTTATCTATTAATCACTTCAGTTTTTTTCGTTGCTGTTGTTGTCTTGTTTCATCAAAAACCAACCATGCAAAACTAGTTTTTATTTGTGTTGTTTTTGTTGGGTTTTTTAATTGAGAAAAATTGTTTGCGCTAAAATTATTCAAATTATTCATTAATTGTCAAATCTTAACCCACCTACAATCCAGTCAAGCAAGGTGTTTCAACAGCATTCAATCTCATCTTCATGATCATCGTCTATTGTTGTTATTGTCATCTCTCTACATTTATTTTAAACTGTCAAATCATTATTTGCATTAAATTTATTTTGTTTGCTTTTTTATGATTACGAGTATTTTCGTAGAAATGGCAAAAAATGTGCAACTTCTTAAATTTATTTCTTTACAATAATGACAGTGTTAATGACAATGTTAATGAAAAATATTATCTATTGTGTATTTTAAGTTTTATAACTTGTACATTTATTCTCATTTTATTTCTGTCATTAAACATATTGCAAGTTCAAGGTCTTCTTTTTTCATATTATTTTTCAAGTTGTAAATCATTTGTATAGAATTTTAGACTTTTGTAAAAAAAGGCTGTCAATAAAGAAAAAGAAACAAAAAAAAAAACTGAAATAAATTTATGACTTTTATTAATAAATAATCATGATTTAATTAATTAATTTTGATTTTTAGATCAGAAAAAAATTATAAAACATATTTGAGTATATTGGGAAGATTAAGTCGTTTTTACGCAATCCACAAAGTTTCCGAGCTGTTACGGGTCTTACTTAAGATATTAATGCTCCTAGGCATTGGTATACATCATTTCCTTCCACATTCTTCTTACATTTCTCCCATAGGGTCTTCCAATAAGGAGTTCACAACTTTGAACGTTGTTAGCGTCCATATTATGCAGACACATCTGCCAAATCGGCTGTCATTTATTTAGTGTGTTTTGCCAAATAACCATGGATGGATGCAGCGCTCAACGACACCTGCGCATAATAAAATTATTTTATCAAAATAAGTGTCTCTTCGGGCAACGTTCCGCACCCTTCGTCACATATCACGATCGCCATAATCGTCCTGCCGAGAGGTGGATAAATTTTAGTCCACTATTTCAGTGGACAATGAACCAACATCTGTACGATGATGATACGCAAGATCTTCAAAAAAAAAAAAAAAAAAATTGCCGCTGTCTAAGAGAGTTTGTAGGATAGTCCGGGAAATACAAAAACACGCCCTAGCGTGGACCACAACTTGGCGAACTTTGCGTTTTTAATTTCAGTTCTAATTATGGTCAATTCAAAGGGAGAATTTGTATTTTTTTCTATAATTATTACGTTTAGCTCGTGTCGGATTTAATTTCATTCAGCTCAAGGACATGCCTGCCTTTCTCCCGTACATTTTTCCTGTAAATAATAAATTTCACATACATTTGTGATCAGAGAAAAGCAAAAATTTACAAGTGTTTTTTATATGGCGTTTTTAAGCTCAAACGTCCATTTACTTTTCATTCGGTGCAAGGACATGCCTACCTGCTGTATAGCATTAATATCCAAAACTAAATTTTAGCCACGTGTGTGGTCAAAACGCGAAGAAAACGAGAAAACGTTCTTAAAGCAATATTTTTAAGTTCTCTTGAAAATTTAGTTTCATTCGGTGCAAGTTTATGCATGCCTGCAGCATGACAAACATTTGTAAATGCTTTCCTCATGATGCTTTTAAGCCAATCAGTTAATTTCGCTTCATTCGGAAGAATAAAAATATATAAAACAAATCTAATTTATTTTTTAAGGATATTTGAGAAGAAGTCATGTCATCTGAAATTAAATTTATTGTATATACACGTATGATAGATCATAGTGCAGCAAAACGTTTCCAAAGTTAATGTTTTTCACATCTCCGTAAAATTTTGTTTTATGTGGTGCAAGGACTAGCGAAAATTGTTAAGTATTTCTAAAATTATGCTTTTAAGCAGCAACTTTAATTTCGATTAATTTTTCGCCAGAGCTCTAATAAATTTCATATGTATGTATATCCTTTTTAACTTCTTTTTATTTCAGTTTTCTATTTCTAATACGTACTTATCTTTTTATATTTTTAACAAACAATTCAAAAAAAATTATTGTATTCAATATTAGAAAAACTAAAATTTTACATTAGAAATATTTTATAGTTTTGTCAAATTGGTATTGATTATTAATGGTTATTTTATGACAATTAAAATTGTTATTTGTGTGCAACTACCCATTTAGTTAAATTTGTTTATTACTTGGTTTTCAATGTGAAAATGAAAAATTAAGCTGGCTAATTAGCGCAGTCAATCACTAATGAATTTAACTTGAATTTGTGGTACTCGTATAAAATATTTTTGAGATTCGATCATTCGACATTTTAGTGCCAAAGACATCAATATTTAGCTTCAATATTTGCACTTGTGTACGTTTATTAAAAAAGAAAAAAATAAAGCCAAACGCATGCGTAGTGTGCAATATTGAAAAATATCAAAATGGCTTTGATTTTCGTTTAAAAATTGAAGCAATTCTACGTAGCATGACACTGTTATTGTCAATATTTATTTGATTTTATGTGACTGTCAAGCGAACGTCGTGAAATCCTGCGGTAAAATAAAAAACAAAGAAATTTTATAATACTTTTGCCGACGAGAAATTGCGTGTGTTAAAAATAAAGCAAAGAAATTTTATATGTAAAGAAGTATATAGTTCATTACCGGCTTAATGAAGTGTGAAAAGTTAAGAGTACAGTGACAAAAATTAGAAAAATATATATATTATATAACATTTTATTGGAAAGTTTTTATTTACATATAAAAAACAGAAAATATTTAAACGACGGGAAGTTTTCTGTGCTAAAAAAATATAGCAAGTAGATTTTATTATATAATTTTTTAATAATAATGTATCTATATTTTTTGACCTCTTTTATAATAATCCGTTTTTTAATTTTTAAGCTTAAGGTCTTTTATTTTTTTAAAAAATTTAATTAAAAATAACTATCATTTTTTGAAATGTTAATTTTTTAATTTTATTATTTATAAAAAAGAGAATTGTCCTGAAGATGATACTCAATGAGCATCGAAATATTGATAGTTATTTTTAATTAAATTTAAAAAAAAATAAAAGACCTTAAGCTTGAAAATTAAAAAACGGATTATAATTTTTTAATTTTTCTTATTTTTTATTGCTAAGCTCAATAAAAATAATACTGCATTTTTCTACTAATCGTAGAAAATTTTATGACTTTACACTTTAAAAACCACATAAAAATAAAAATTGATGGGTAACATTAAACTCCTCTGTCACATAGCTTCAATATTGCTGTTAACACATACTCAAATATTGAGTTAAATTCAAGGATTTTACTATATGACTAACTACCTGGCTTTCGTTATCGAATTACCTCCTTTTTCCTTACTTCAGATCTCTTAAATTGGAGTTAGTATTTAGAGAAACGCTTTTATGAAAATCGTAAAACTTCACAACAATCGATACAAAAATATTGCATAAACTCACACACAATTGTTACTCACTCTGGCAGGCACTTTCCCTTTTATTTTGTGAGTCGTATTTCTTTGAACTGCCACTTGTTGACACACCTTTATCTAGTGGGTAGTATTTGCTAAATAAACTTGCAAATACACATATTGCCAAATGACTAAATTCTATGTGTAATGACTTGTTTTTTATTTCATTATGAATTAGTGATTTTTTGCATGCATTTTTAATTTCAGTTCATTCCATTTCAAGTGCATTCATTATGTATGCGCATGCGTAACATTTCGGCTCATAATCGTTAACAATGAGCACATCAGCGATACACACGTGCAGTTGCACATACGTGCACAAATC
This sequence comes from Germaria angustata, assembly GCA_963681545.1. NCBI lineage: Eukaryota > Metazoa > Arthropoda > Insecta > Diptera > Tachinidae > Germaria > Germaria angustata. The sequence continues at coordinate 6,975,370 of OY812999.1, read as the reverse complement.
GCCTTTAGTGGCTCTAAAATCATCAGTCATAAAATGGAAATCACCAAAACGTCTGAGTTGCAACGAAGTTGAATTGAAATAAATAAATATTTACAAAAGGCTTTTTTCCTTTGCTTATTTTCAAAAGAAAATAAAAACGCAATATTTGCATTTGTACTTAAAAATTTAATATGAAAAAAATTAAATATGTATATTAAATATGGGTCATAATGCAGTTTCTTTTCTTGCTGCAGATTGTGCAATAAATTGTTTTGAGTTGCACCTTTCACAATGCTGAGGTTGAAGATATTTTAAAAATAATGTGTGCATAAAATTAGCATATTATGATTACCCAACATATGCATGAACCAATCTTATTATTATTAGTATGTAAGACAATGATAATTCTTTCATTCCTAAAACTCCTTCTTAATTTAATTATTTTGCTTCCACTGTTCCTGTTAGTAAAACTAATATCATTTAAACTTTAATTCATTTATGTACTAAAGCCCATATACTCGTACTTGTCACGCCCAGTGAAATAAATACAAGTCAATTATGTGAAGTGATACAAGTATTTCCGTGGACTTCAATACAAAGAGTCAATCGAACAGATTACAAAACGGATGCAAGTATGGGTGAGTCTGAAGTCTGACATCATCCATTCCTAGTTTATATTTCACATCCGGCGAACATTGAAATATCTATTTAAATAAATGACGGAGTTGTCAATAATTAATATATCGGCCGGTCATTTTTTCCGGCCAAATTCGTGGAACTTAACTTCAAGCATAAAATCAAAAAATTATTTTCCAAATCGGTCTATAAATAGAGGCATTATTTGCCATTTTGCTAAAAATTTATTGGTCTGAGAAAAAAAACAAGGCTTTTAAATTACAGCTGCCATTGGTAAGATACCGGCCGAAACCCAACGATTAATAAATCATCCATTATTACTTTCACTTAAGAAAAAAACATTTTAACTATTGGCAAGATCTTATCCTTTAAAGAATTCAATATTTAAAATAAAATTATTTTCTTAAAAAACAAGATATTTTCTCTGATGAAAATAAATAATAACAATCATTATGGAATTGAGGTAAATTTGCATTTGGAACGATTTTCCGTCATCCCACGTCAAATTTGGTTTATGAACAGACCGGTTTCGGCTTTGTGCCATCTTCAGTGTTCTCGAATACTAAATCATTTTTCTCGCTGTACGTTGTCTTTTGTATGGTTCGTTTTTTCTTTCTTTGCCCCTTTGTGTTTCTCTCTCTCGTCCTTGTATGTCTATGTGTCTCTCATTCTCCCCCTCTCTCTACCTGTTACCTGTTCCTCTCATTTTTCTATATACCATGTCTGTGCTCCCTGTCTTTATAGCGCGGCGATTATTTAATAGGTGTATTATCTGTATGCAGGTAGTAATCTATGATTGTGCGTTTTTGGATTGGCCTTTTGTCTTGTACATCTGTTGTTATATTGTTCGGTTCCGTTAAATTATTGTTCTCTTTTGTGTAAAAATATTTTAATGGTTCAAATATTATGTCCGAGGCAGTGTTTATTTGTTCATTTATTATTCTCCCGTCAAAAGTTTTCTGTTTGTATATTTCCATGTTTTCTAATACGTTCAACCGCCGTCCTTTATGCTGTATGTGTAACAGTTTAACCGTTTTTCTAATATGCGCTGGTGTACATTTTTTGTTGAATATGTGGTTCGCAAAATTCGATTCTGGTGTTGTTCCTGGTTCTCTCATTTTTTTGTTGTAGTCTCTCATATGTTCCCGAAATCTGGTTTTTATCTTTCGTCCCGTTTGTCCGATGTAACTGTGTTGGCATGTGCAAGTTAATTTGTATACTCCTTGTTTATCCAGGCAGTCTGTCTCGTTTGTGCTGTCTTGGAGTATTCTACCCAAATTGTTATTTGTTCGGAATGCTGTGTTAATGTTGTGCTTTCTAAAAAATTTAGCAAGTTTGTATGTTGATGTGCCCATATATGTTAAAGTAGCCCAAGCTTTCTTTTCCTGCTCCTGTTCTTTGTTTCGTTCCCCACTTGTTTTGATATCTCTTCTGATTTTGTCTACCAATTTTTTCCTATACCCGTTGTTTTCCGCTATGCTATAAATTATTTTCAACTCCTTTCTATATGCCTCCCGCGTTAGTGGTATTCGTTCAAGTCTCGTTACTAATTGTCTAATTGCCGCGTTTTTGTGTTGTTGAGGATGGTTTGATGAATTGTGTATTATTGTGTCTGTAGCAGTTGGTTTCCTATATATTTCGTATTCGATCTTATTTAAGCTCTTGTTTGCCCGAATTGTTAAGTCTAGATAATTTATGCTATTGCCTTCTTCCACTTCCATTGTGAATTTTATGTTTTTGTGTTGTTTGTTCAGTAGATCCAGAATTTGCTCCTCTTTATTTCCTTCCAGTATACATATAATATCATCTACGTATCTCGCATAGAATGTAACCCCGAAATTGGTTTTTAGGTTCTCGACATATTTCTCTTCTAAATTTTGCATAAATATTTCCATTAGGATTGCTGATGTTGGATTACCCATTCCTAGTCCATTGGTTTGTCTATATATGTTATTGTTGAATTTGAAATAATTTTGCTCCAATGTGGCTTTTAGCGTATTTGCGAGTTGCATTGAAAACTCTACGTCTTTTGTTTTGTTGAGCAGTGTTTTATGTACAATGTTTATTGTCTCTGTTGTTGGAATTGATGGATACAAGTCTTTTATATCAAATGAGACTAGCCTAGTGTTTTCTGTTATATCCACGCTCTGTAGCCTATTAACTAATTCCGTGGTGTTGGCTATTGTGTGTTTGTTTTCTAGGTCCAAGTTGTCTTTCAGTATTGTTTTTAGGTATTTCGATAGTTTGTAGCTCGGGGCCGATTTGTAATTAATTATGGGTCTCATTGGTGTATTCGGCTTATGTATTTTCGGTAGAGCAATCATGGATGGAGCGCATGGGTTCATGAGTGTTAACGAGTACGATATGTTTGGTGTTATTATTTTGGTTGCCTTTTTGATTATTTCCCTGACTTTCGCCTGGTATTCGTCTGTAGGATCTTTCCTAATTTTCCGACATTTAGTGTCTTCTATCAACTGCTCCGTTTTGGTAATGTAATCATTTTTGCTGATTAATACCGTTGTGTTTCCTTTATCTGCTTTTGTTGTTACGACATTATTAGATTTAAGTTTTTGTCTTAAATTTCTAACAGCTTCGCATTCCCTGTTTTGACTCCTTTTAGATTTGATCTCCTTCTCTATTATGCGTTTGCAGGTATATCTGGCTTGATCCTGCTCCTCGTTTGGTAGCATCGATATTGCCACCTCTGTGTCCACAGAGGTGGCAATATCGATGCTACCAAACGAGGAGCAGGATCAAGCCAGATATACCTGCAAACGCATAATAGAGAAGGAGATCAAATCTAAAAGGAGTCAAAACAGGGAATGCGAAGCTGTTAGAAATTTAAGACAAAAACTTAAATCTAATAATGTCGTAACAACAAAAGCAGATAAAGGAAACACAACGGTATTAATCAGCAAAAATGATTACATTACCAAAACGGAGCAGTTGATAGAAGACACTAAATGTCGGAAAATTAGGAAAGATCCTACAGACGAATACCAGGCGAAAGTCAGGGAAATAATCAAAAAGGCAACCAAAATAATAACACCAAACATATCGTACTCGTTAACACTCATGAACCCATGCGCTCCATCCATGATTGCTCTACCGAAAATACATAAGCCGAATACACCAATGAGACCCATAATTAATTACAAATCGGCCCCGAGCTACAAACTATCGAAATACCTAAAAACAATACTGAAAGACAACTTGGACCTAGAAAACAAACACACAATAGCCAACACCACGGAATTAGTTAATAGGCTACAGAGCGTGGATATAACAGAAAACACTAGGCTAGTCTCATTTGATATAAAAGACTTGTATCCATCAATTCCAACAACAGAGACAATAAACATTGTACATAAAACACTGCTCAACAAAACAAAAGACGTAGAGTTTTCAATGCAACTCGCAAATACGCTAAAAGCCACATTGGAGCAAAATTATTTCAAATTCAACAATAACATATATAGACAAACCAATGGACTAGGAATGGGTAATCCAACATCAGCAATCCTAATGGAAATATTTATGCAAAATTTAGAAGAGAAATATGTCGAGAACCTAAAAACCAATTTCGGGGTTACATTCTATGCGAGATACGTAGATGATATTATATGTATACTGGAAGGAAATAAAGAGGAGCAAATTCTGGATCTACTGAACAAACAACACAAAAACATAAAATTCACAATGGAAGTGGAAGAAGGCAATAGCATAAATTATCTAGACTTAACAATTCGGGCAAACAAGAGCTTAAATAAGATCGAATACGAAATATATAGGAAACCAACTGCTACAGACACAATAATACACAATTCATCAAACCATCCTCAACAACACAAAAACGCGGCAATTAGACAATTAGTAACGAGACTTGAACGAATACCACTAACGCGGGAGGCATATAGAAAGGAGTTGAAAATAATTTATAGCATAGCGGAAAACAACGGGTATAGGAAAAAATTGGTAGACAAAATCAGAAGAGATATCAAAACAAGTGGGGAACGAAACAAAGAACAGGAGCAGGAAAAGAAAGCTTGGGCTACTTTAACATATATGGGCACATCAACATACAAACTTGCTAAATTTTTTAGAAAGCACAACATTAACACAGCATTCCGAACAAATAACAATTTGGGTAGAATACTCCAAGACAGCACAAACGAGACAGACTGCCTGGATAAACAAGGAGTATACAAATTAACTTGCACATGCCAACACAGTTACATCGGACAAACGGGACGAAAGATAAAAACCAGATTTCGGGAACATATGAGAGACTACAACAAAAAAATGAGAGAACCAGGAACAACACCAGAATCGAATTTTGCGAACCACATATTCAACAAAAAATGTACACCAGCGCATATTAGAAAAACGGTTAAACTGTTACACATACAGCATAAAGGACGGCGGTTGAACGTATTAGAAAACATGGAAATATACAAACAGAAAACTTTTGACGGGAGAATAATAAATGAACAAATAAACACTGCCTCGGACATAATATTTGAACCATTAAAATATTTTTACACAAAAGAGAACAATAATTTAACGGAACCGAACAATATAACAACAGATGTACAAGACAAAAGGCCAATCCAAAAACGCACAATCATAGATTACTACCTGCATACAGATAATACACCTATTAAATAATCGCCGCGCTATAAAGACAGGGAGCACAGACATGGTATATAGAAAAATGAGAGGAACAGGTAACAGGTAGAGAGAGGGGGAGAATGAGAGACACATAGACATACAAGGACGAGAGAGAGAAACACAAAGGGGCAAAGAAAGAAAAAACGAACCATACAAAAGACAACGTACAGCGAGAAAAATGATTTAGTATTCGAGAACACTGAAGATGGCACAAAGCCGAAACCGGTCTGTTCATAAACCAAATTTGACGTGGGATGACGGAAAATCGTTCCAAATTCAAACAAACCCCGTCGGAAGAATATCACAAAAATCGTAAATTTGCATATTTTTTCTGCATCAAAGTGTTTGCTTATTCATAACTTCCTTTGAAGCTCTTCTTTACTGAGTCTTTCCCAAAAACTTTTACATTCACATTTACTATCTTTTTATATTAATTGAATGGCATTGTTTTTTTTATATGCCCATGTGGCTGAAGTGCTTCAAAGAATTGTTTTCTAAGAACATCGCGAACACGACTTCAGATCCAATAAACAGGATCCACGAAAGAGGACGTCTTGCAATGACAAGTCTACATAAAAGCATTAGGTTAGGTTAGGTTAGGTTAGGTTAGGTTGATTGGAGGGGTATGTCAGCCCATGTCATACGACATACACCTAAGCCAGTGAAGGCTTGTTGTGCGCTCCTTTGAATTTAACCATAACATATTGACCTAAAGGTCTTGAGAAACTCCGTGTCACTCACAAAGTTCCTTAATTTCCTCTAGCATATTCCCCGTAATCGGCTTATGTCCGGTAAGATGTCACCCCCAAGATATCGGGATCTTATTTATGAGAAGGCGGGGCATTGACACAAATAGTGTTCCAATGTTTCGCTCTCCTCCCCACATGCTCTACATTCATCTCCTCCCGCTATTCCGACGCGTTTAAGATGTGCCAGTAGTTGAGAGTGCCCTGTGACAACTCCCATTATTCTACTTAGTTCGAGCTTACTAAGTTTTAGCAGCTCCTTCGTTCTTCTCTCGTCTGGATCTCCCCATAGAATTTTTGTATTGATTCCCATGGTTCCGTTATTCTAGAGAGTTGAATGGGCCCTATATGCCCAAGTCTTTAGCTCAGATTTAACTGCATCGAAAGGTTTCGCGCATTCCAAGCTTATATTACTTAACTCTATTGCCCTAGAAGCAAGTGAGTTTGCCCTCTCATTTCCAGTTATCCCCGCGTACCCATATGATACGCACTTCACCATGTGTCGAGTAACTGTTAATAGCGTTTTTGCAATCCCAAACTGTACGTGATTTAGTGCGTTCCTTTGAGATTGCTCTAATGGCCATCTGACTATCTGTGAATATATTCACAAGTCCTGACCTCCCCGTTACGTTGAGTTCCCTGATACACTCCGTTATCGCCCGAAACATAAAAGCATTAGAAAAGATATAAATTTTTACAACTGCTGGAACGCAACACAGCGAAAAAAAAATTAAGTTATTCCCAAAGAACGAGATATTCATTACTTCCAACAACCCACCGGTGAATTTTTTCATTATTACATGAAAATATCTTTATTTCCCTCAATTAGGGATAAAATTATTTTCACATACAGAAAAACAAATGGTGACTTTTGGTGAAGCCTTCCAGATGTGAAATTTATTCCCAGTGGTAAACAGCCAATTCAAATTTAATATGAAATTATATCTATGCAAAGAACAGAACAACATAATCAGAACTAATTCTAAATTATTGAATAGGAATTAAAAAAAAAATTTAACATTCCGGAATAATTGTAAAATTAGAAATAATTCGACTTCCTTTTACTTTCGGATCTTAATTTCAAGGCTTTCAATGACTTTTGTTGAATCTTTTTTACTGAGAAGTTGACTTCTTAGGAAGTTTTACTTTTAAATTTTATTTTTTATATATTATATTTATCAAATTAAAAAGTGTAAATACTTTATTTATATAACGTACGGACAAAGTGCAGAGTTTTTAAAAACATCTAATGCGTCTAATTTAATAAATTTGTTTAAAATAAAATTGCCATTAATCAAATTTTCATGTGCGAGTATATCAAAAGTGCTACAATGAAACACAACAACAGCAGCAAAATATTAAAATCAAATATTGTTTAGAGATCATTGAACTTGTTTGTATGATTCGTCTATTGCATTTGAAAAAAAAAAAATAAAATATAATAATAAACATATTGAAAACACACAACTGCGAGAAATAATTTATTGGTTTTTAAATTCAATCAAGCCAAAACCACGGCTTTTAATATTATTTATTTAAAATTACACTGAATATTGTTATAATTTATTGGTTGTTGTTGGCAGAATGAAAAATTTAATTTTCTTGTAACAATATTTATTAAAAACTATTCAGGATATTGTCCAAGACCAACAACCAACAGTAACTTTTTTAAACAAATTTATTAGGTCAACAACATCCTGCATAATTTTTTAATAAATATTGACTGCCGGGAGTAGGATAGGAATTTAGGATGCAGGCAGCATTTTAGTTTTACTCTTATAAGACTGAAATGCAGGCAGGCAGGCTCGAATCCTGCCAAAGACTGCAAAATCCTGCGAATGATGGCTTTTTCTTTTAGTGCTTCTTTCAAGAAAACAAAAAAGGACAAGGAATGTTTTAGTGTTCGACATGTTATTATGGAGACTTGAAATTGAAGTATAGTTTATTCCATAATTCCTTATTTTGTAAAATGTTTAGCAAATCGAAAGGAAAAGTCAAAATGTGGACTGTGGATTGGCTGAGATTTTTATTTGTACATAGACGGAATCAATAATTTCGTCACTGGCGCAGAAAGGTTCTTCTGGAGGTATGGGTGTAATGTATGGCAACAGCCGCTGGCTTCCCTTTCCTATAGAATTTTTAGAAATTTTGTAGTTTTAATATACGGGAACGCAATGTGCCTTAATACGTGCAAATTTATTAGAAAAGAACACGCGGTTCTGTAAGAAGTTAATTTTTTAAATCAAAACAGTAAAAAGTTTTTTTTATAATTGATCACCAGAATGTTATTGCACTTTTCTCGGCGAAGAAAAGACCATAAAACATCCTCTGTTTTCCATCTCCAATAAAATATATATGGCTCTGCTAATGTCTGGTGGCCCTATACCAGATAATTTTGTCCGAAATTTCCCCAAAAAAACACAATAGGGCTCAAGAAGCTCCTCTAAATTCTAACACTATTTCAACAGACCTTGGAAATAGTGTTAGTTCACCTCTTCTAAATATTTGTACCCTGCACAAAGTACTCGCTCGTATGTTGCATGTCCCTGGCAACTAATTACCAAGTTTCTGCTCGTACATCTCCCACTGTATTAATTCATACTTTTGTTTATCTTTTCACTTTTGTTCTTGTGGCAAAATAATTAAAATTGTGAAACAAAAAATGTGAATGTCGATGTACTTTCGATGGGATTGAAATTAACGAATAAAATATGATGTTTTTTATTTGAAGGATTTTCCTCTGCTCAAGTGACATTTAATTAAAGATTTATGTGTCCAAGTGAAAGAAACAAAACAAAAAATATATGAGAAAAATGCAATATTGCGGCGCATACACATTCACAAATTAATATGTTGCAGAAATCACAAATAAAAAAAAATTAAACAGATTTTTGCCAAGACAACATCCAGCTGTTTGTTCTTGGCCAGGCGATCGGTTGCCACAGAGGTGAGTGAATGTCTGTTTAAGAGTCTACATCGGAAAGTGAATGTGTGTACTTTGTGCGTGGCACATTTCCAACAGATGTGTGTATAACGTTGACTTATTATTTCAACGTCAACAGCCACCTCCAAAGCTGTTGACAATTGCCTACTGTCTCCCCTAGACAACAAGAGCATCATAAACTCAATGATGTACTGCAGGACGGACAAATGTACGACACATAAAAACAGCGACAAAAAATTAATCATTTTCTTTGACACAATCAAAAGTCTTAAAAAAGTAGCACTAAGGAAATTCGCTCCGTTATTAACAAGAAAATATTAAAAATTGGCCATAAAGTGGATAAATTAATTTGTAAAACAAAAAGCTCATTCTAGATGTGCGTTCGTGTGTGTTGCATATGTGACTATAAATCCATCAGAATTTATTTAATGTTCCTTAAAAAGGTATAATTTATAATTTAATTTATTTATTTATTTATTTTATTTGCTTATGAAAATAACACAACAGATGTTGCACCATGGGCCGGCCATCATCTGAGGGGGATAAAGGACAGCAGAGCTGACTGCACACCATAAATATCACAATGAGTGGGAAAATAATTTTAATATTTCTTTTCGGAAACATTATTATTTTTTATGAAACATTCTTGTGGAGACATTGAAAAGATAATCATTTACGTTTAATGGCCAACTCATTAACACTTATGGCCATTTTGCTGAAAACGATATATTATAAAAAGAAAAAATAAAAATTTAACAAATAATAAAAAATTTATATGCATCGCATAACTCTTCCAAACAAAAATATTCATTTTGAATGAACGATTATGATGGTGAGAATAGATGAACTGGACCATTATTGCAACATTGGCAAAAAATTAAATAAATAAAATATACAAGCAGAATTTTTGGTCGGGAAAAACTGTCCTATTCCAAGGGGGCAGGTCTAAAGTTGATATACTACAGTGAATTCTCAGAGACATGAACGTATTTTTTTGACCAAACATGATACTGTTTATATTTCAAATGGGTTTTCTTTCATATTATTTTTATATTACAATGGAAAACACAATATTTTTTTTCTAATTTTTTTTTACATTCGACTTTTTTTTTAATTCTTAGGACATTTTTGTCTAAAACTTATTTCAAAACAGGTCTAGTTTTCAAATTTTCAGTTTTCATTTTACAAGTCAACCTATAAAATCTCCCAAACATAAAAACATATTTTTACTGGGTCCGAGTTCGAACCTCATCAGACTACATTAGAGAATGATGTTGGCTTTGTTAAAATTTTTCTTGATTACTATTAATATTTTTATTAATACGAAAACATATTATTTGCAAAAAAAATAAAATAAAAAAAGTAGATGTCAAGGGATTTCCAAACATTCACATCTCTCTCACGTGGCAAACACTACTTTGTTTGACAACCCATTTGACAGCAGACAAGTTGCAGGTTCGTTTGCCATTTTATAATTAAATTAGAAATCTTTCTCTTTTGTATGATACCAAATTCATTTTAGCACTCGTTTCGCTGTTATGGCAACTGGAAAAGGAAAATATGAACTGCATAAAATAAGCTGTGAGCCACTGTGCATACGCACAACAAAAGACTATTTTTAAACTCTAGGATTTATGATAGAAAATCTTTAGTTATATTGGCTAAGAAAAAAGTTCTATTCCACCAGAATAGTATAGAGGTGCACACATGCGCAGTTTCCTTGGTAAAATTGTATGAATTCCAGACTTAGCCCCGAGTGATTAACTCTTGTTTCCTTACCTGAAAAAATGGGTTGGGGGAAACAGATTTCACTTCATCGATGAAATCATCTCGAAAACAAATACTTCTTTTGATGACCTCGATAAATCTTATTTTTTGGAAGAGATAAAAAATTTAGTGAAACGAAACGAAGAATTTGTTAAAAAATTAAATGATTTTTATCCAAAAAACTGTGTTTCACTCAACTGACTGACGCGGACTGATGGAGCTACCCTCGTAGAAATAATATAAAATATATAGTTTAAAAAGTCCAAGCTTTTAAGCCAATTAAACTCTTTTTTCATTGGCATTTTCATAAAGCACACTTTCAACAAAATTTGGCATATTTTGGTGATCGACTTCTGGCAAGACCGGTTGTAACGTGTGTGGGGTGCATAGGGCTGCTTTGAATCAATCTCTATATTTTGCTACAAATCTTGTTAGTATTTCTTTTTTAGAAAATTGTATTGTAATCACCTTAAGTAGAAAGATTTTAAAAATTATTTAAAGTTTTTTCCGAGTGATTCGTACACAATCTGTGTGTTGCTTCTTTAAACTTAAATCAACCAGCTGCGTTGCTCGTTTTCATGGTCGGCAAGAAGGAAATTTACGTTTATGGACTTTTAAATGTACATACATACGTCGTTTTTCTTCATATATTTACAATTTATTTATTTTCATCTATGAGGAATTGTCATTGATGTTTGTGCAAAAAAAAAAAATTTAAATAAAATAAAATAAATCCGCCCACTATGAGAAAAGTCTTTCAGACCTTAAATTATGATCTGTCATTTAATGACAATTTGACGGAAGTTTTTTGCATTTTCCCTGTGTGTGTATGGGTGTGTGTCTGCATGTATTTTTGAGATTCTTTTCACTGCATTTGTGCTGTTGTTGTTGGTTTATTTGCTCATGAAGGTTGTTCATTTATGAGGCTGTTGCTTGTTGTTCTCATTCCTGACACTTAAAAGGACACTTTTGTGTCATATAGACAAATTATAAGTTGAAGGGTTACTAAACTTTGTTTCTTTTGCTAGAAAAAAAATTGTCTTGAACCTTTCATTATTTTTTTGGGGGTTTTCTTTAACAACTCTTGACATATTATTTCGGTTATTGTTTTGTTTTTCAGATGTACAAAGCAAAATAAAGGTGGCAAATTATTTTTGATCATGTGGATGTATTTTTGTTTTAAGAGATTTGAGGTTTTTTTGTTTACACTGAAAATTTTTTGCATAAGAAATTAGTTTCTATGTAATTTTAATATTTGCTTAGAAATAAATATTTATTTCATGATGAAATTTCAATAATTTTAAGCAGGGACCGTAACTCTTATGACTTTTATCAAAAAAATCAAGAAATAAGAGTTATTTTTGATTTTTATATTTTTAGATAGAAAATAAGTTATTTTTGATATTTATTTTTTTAAATGAAAAATAAAAGTTATATTTGATTTTTATATTTTTAAATCAAAAGTAAGAGTTATTTTTGATTTTTATTTTTTTAAATGAAAAATAAAAGTTATTTTTGATTTTTATATTTTTATATCAATAATAAAAATCAATTTTTAATTGTTCATTCTGTACCTGCCACTCAAGTCAGTGTAGAAAGGTCATTTTCAGCACTCAGATTAATAATTTATCTGAGGAACATTTAAAATCAATTATGATGGTAAAATTGAACACGTGAAAACGACCTCTTTGATTTTTATTATTGATATAAAAATATAAAAATCAAAAATAACTTTTATTTCTCATTTAAAAATATAAAAATTAAGAATAACTTTTATTTTTCATTTAAAAATATAAAACTCAAAAATAACTTTTATTTTTCATTTAAAAAAATAAAAATCAAAAATAACTCTTATTTTTGATTGTTAAAATAAAAATCAAAAATTTAAAAATCATGCAATATGTTGGATGCATTTCGCCTAAAAATCATGATGGTGTAATTAAAAGTTTTCTACGATGTTCATTTATGTATGATTTATTCCTTCAAAAATTGAAAAATAACTCTTATTTCCGGTCCCTGATTTTAAGTACTTCTTAAAAATTACGGAGAGCCAAGAGTGTACTATCTAAATTTTGTGTATTTTAGTTAAGAATTATGACCTTAAGCAAAAAAAAAAAAAAAAATATGGTTGATCTTTCAGGCCATCTCTGGAGAAGTTCCAGCTCATATCAAGCTCGAAGGCAGCTTTGTCTTCCGAAACACGTAACCGATTTGAAATTAAATTTTTTTGACTACAATATTCGGTGTAATGATTTTAACAAAAACATCTCTCGAATGTACAAACAGATTCTGATAAAATTTTCTGACTTTTGAAATGTCCGATTTCAAAAAAAATTTTTTGAGAATTATTAAAAAAACTGGAAAATTTTTTCAAAAACAACTTAATTGGAACGAATCAATCGGTTTTTGCCAGCTCGGACTTGCATCTTAATCACGAGTAGAGTCGCTAAAAATTTATTTAAAAAAAAACTTTTTACAAAAATTTACATAACAATTCATCCTAGAATCCCCCGGACATCCCTGGAAAAGAGGATAACATTATAACAAAGGTCAGGTAGCCACCACCATCTGGGAAAAAAGGTTGGAATTAAAGGTTGGCAGCAAGGTTCCTTACCACTACACAGAGGGCGTTGTTTCTAGGCAACGTCAGATGGCAGCCCCATTATCCTAGGACCTGCTACCGTAGACCAATCATCGATTAACGAAACTGATAAAAGGCAAAAACAACAATGAGAAAACAACTGCAAAAACTCTTGTAAGATGAAGATGCTTTGAGGAAGCCAAATGCTCCAAAGAGGGGTAATGGAGAAAAAAATTTTGTGTACGAGTAAAAACAATTTACTTTTTGTGTAAAAGGCAACTTTTTGTATCAAAAGTAGCTTTTTGTGTAAAAAAATAATTATTGTTTACGTATTGTGTAAAAACTAAGCTTTTCAATAAGAAGTGACATTTTATGTAAAAAGTGAGTTTCTATGTAAAAAAATAATTTTTTTTTATGTAAAACGTAACTTCTTATGTAAAAGTTACTTCTTGTATAAAGAATAACTTTTTCTTTAACAAGTCATTTATTTGTAAAAAGTAAAATTTTTGTAAAAAGTGATTTTTTTACGTGAAAATTGCCTTCGCGTAATAAATGATATTATTTTTAGAGATAAATTTTCTCATCTAATAAAATTATTTTTGACAAAAATTTTATCTTTGTTGTGAAGGTAATTTTATATGTACAAATTCAAATTTTGTGTAAAAATATATTTGTTCGAATGAAACCTTTGATTTGAAAGACTAAATCCAGTGATTACCGTGACTTGTTTAAACAAATAATAATGACGTTTTGTACTTTATGTGGAAAAAAATTCAATATCGAATAATGTGCCATTAATTTTTTATATAATTTTAAAATGCTCAGAAGTATTGTGTCTTACAGAATAAGGCCTTAAGTCGCGTTTCCTGTTTAAAGGTATTTTTTGTATAAAATAAATAATTTTTAGTGAAATTAGAAATTATTATTATTATTATTATTATTATTATTTGTATGCAATTTTGTCAATTTAAATACGAACACATCTCCCTGCCCTCCACCCGTATGTTTTCTTTTACTCACTCCTGGCCAGTCGTGCTCTCAAATTCGTTGTGAATCAGAAACACTTTTTCTATTTTTAAAACTAAGTCAATTATTTTTGTTGTTGATATAATTAAAATATATCGTTTAAATAAATGTATTATTTGTCTATTCACATTTTTCGCGCTCTATAAGACAGTTTAAGCTTTAAACAGATGCAATTGGCACAAAATAAAAAAGCGCGAACGGGAATGGGAATGAATAAATTATTGTTGACTGCGGCTTATTAAAGGTCATTGTCATTTATGGTAGAAAACAAAAATGTATGTGTATGTGTGTGTGTGTGTGTTTGACTACAATAAAATTTGTTTAAAGAGATTAGAAAATATTAATTTTACTTTGCACACGTTCATTGGCGTAGATATGCCGGATTAAGTAGAAGGGGTTTAGTTTCTCATGCAGCACATGACTATTTTAGGGGTTAAGCAAACTATGAGAAGAACTCAATTTTCTTGTGTGGGGTGATTTCCTCCCCACCATTCGCCGAAATGGGTGAGTTTCTCTGCTTTTAAATCACAAGGGAAAACTAAAAGTTTTTCTTTTAGCAAAGGGTCTCTGGGCGCGTATAGTGTAATTTGTTGTAAATATCATCTTAATATATCAATGGAACTTGTAAAATAGTTACTAGACATTAAACGACAATATTCAGTAGTTTGAGTTGTTTACTTCTTAAAATATAAATTTTGAATTTAAAAATTTTTCTCTTTTACAGATTTAATTTCCGCCATCTGTTTTCCTAATCTTAAAGGTACGTACATGTAAACAGTGTAATACATATTTATTTGGTATCGTTATGATTTCATATTTATTAATATTTTTGTTTAGCTTTTTTTTAGTCTATTAAATAAGCCAAAGTGTAACTTTGTTTAACTTTCGTTTTCTTTTAACCTTGATTTTTATTTAATGCCGTGTTTATGTTCTAGACTTCTTTCTAAACAGTCCATAGAAATATTTGGTTGTTTTTCTATAATTTTTTTGTGTGTTAATTTTTAGGTAGAGTACCCTACTCTGTACTCTTGCGGTACTTTAAGTTAGTTGTCTTTAATGACACTCTTTATATAATTTACTTCAACTTTATTGCGGTTTATTTCAAAATGAAGTATTAGTTCACCAAAAAATAGGTTTATCTCGGAGTTTCATTGTCTTAATTTTTTAATTTTAAAACGTTATTTAAATTATTTTGTATATGTATTTGGAATATGACTATTTTTTATCTAAAGATATTTTCATATTTTCAAATACAGTATAAAGGGTTGCCTTCGAGAAAGAAAATTAATCAAAATAATCAAAACCTCTATTCGTCCTAGTCAAGATCAAAGACTGGATCCCTTGAACGGAACAAGACTTTATAAACCATCTCTTCCTTATCAAGTTATCAACAGCTACGACAGAGTGCATTATAGGAAAACTCTAGGCTCATAGCGTGACAGCTTAACGCCCATTGACCCATCACCACTGCCATGAGTGTAGAGATATCGTCATGTTTCCTGTTGGCCAGTTAAAATTAACGTCGGGCCACATTTTCTTCCTTGCGACTCTAATATTACGCAGTGTCCGCTAATCGTCCTCAGCCCTCTGAAGATAGTACCTGAACATATGGTTTCTCATAAAACTTAAACGATATTGCTACCGATGCTTGCTGTATAGACGATGTTGACAGTAGTTCCAACCCTCGGTAGTTCACCTACTCGTTCGTCGCCATGAAAGTTACTTTGTACAACGATCTATCCTAATCTGTAAATTACCCCCTTAAAGTGCTTTAGCAGAACTGAAGACACGCAGTGAGATCTTAGTGACAAAATTGTTGCCTGGCTATCGATCCAAGGGTTTTGAATGCCTTATAGTTGGTGTTTGTGCGCCACCTGAAAACCTTCTTATACAGAGGCCAATTTGTGATCTCGTTGTGAGCCAACTATTTCTAAAGTAAAAATGACGACATGATAGAAATTATAATGTCACTTCAGCAGGACTGGGGAATGAATGCAGTTCGACTTTACCACATTTAAATCGAGGCCTGTGACTGCTGACTGACCACATACATAAATGAAAAACGTCAGAGACAATGTTTTCAATTCTATTTCCAGCTTTAATTAGGGCGTATATCTTTATTTGCGACTCGGCGAAGGTGTGGGATAACCTGATTGATATTTAAAGTTTAAGATTTCTGGAGAATAACATTGATAAGTTTATTTCGAATGGTATTTATTTGGGGACTCTACCCCCTGAATCATAAATTAATGACTTTCGTTTTGCATAAACTTTGACGAATACCAGGTACGTTAACGAATCCTCCTGTAAAACTTCTATACTGATGTGAACCAGAATGGATGCTGCTGGCACTAGAGAGAAATCTTACGCTTCCAGAATTATTATTGAAAGGATATGGTTGCAACATTCACATTCCAATGGTATTGAAATTACACAAACTCTGCAGATATTGTTTGAACGATGAGGAGTGGGAGGCATTTTTGTGCTCCCCTGAGAACACTGAACTTCTTTATCAGAAGCAGTGGATAATTGCATTTTTTAAATTTTTTCTAACTACTTCCATTCTCACGGGTATCACAAAGAACTAAATTATGGGCGAAAGCTGCCTGTTAGAGGTATAGTGACACAGAAGAACTTATTGAAGTTCATACTGTGGTAGGGATCTTATAGTAAATTTGTCTTCCAAGGCCTTGTCCTCTGCGGTGACTGTTGTCGCTCATCACCTGGTACTCAGATTGTGGATGAGAAGGAGTGGAATGTTAGATTTCAAATCAATTGTGACAAAAAGTTATGTGATTCCTTTGTGAAAAATCTGTTGAAGAGAGAAAGAGAGAGACGAAATGTTGGGTGTGTGCGACTAAGCGGTTAGAGTGAGGAGAGTAGAATGGAAGGAAGAAAACACAGTGTGTAGAGAAAGATGAAAGAAGGGGAATTTTTTTGTTTGTTTTTAAGGATATTAGAGCAGGAAAAAGTGTGGACATTAAATTTAAAAAGTGTTTGACTTTTTTCACTGAAAACAATTGAGGTCCTTGTTATTATGCATGCATTTACGAGTGTCATTGGCAAATTACTAAGTTAGATGTCGATATGTATGATTTCAAAATTTCTTTATTATAGAGCGTCTAATATTCGTTTTTATTTTTGTGATATTGATTTTCCAAAAATAAAAACATTAGAATTATGTATTCCGCTTCTAAATTGTGACGCATATATGTATGTATGTACATACATACATACATACATAAGTACATAAATTTATTTAATAGGCCTTCGCCAATGTCACAGCATGTAAAACGACAAAAGAAATCCAAAACTAAATATAGAAACTGAAAGCAAAACAAAAAGAGAAGAAAAAAAAAACGCAGAAAAAGACATATTTACGCGCTTCCGCCCCGCGCCAACTTTATGAATGATCATCAGATTTAATTTTATTAATCTTTTTTTTTTTATTATTTTGTTGTAGTAGTGGCTGATTCAACAAATTTGAATTATTTTAAGTTTTTTTTCTGCTCTGGTATTTATGAATGTGTTTGTGTGTATGTATGTATGTATGTGATCTATAAATCTATTCTTTTTGTTTGTTTATTTATTTGTTTGTTGTTGTTGTTGCTGT
The DNA here is from genome assembly GCA_963681545.1 of Germaria angustata. Classification (NCBI taxonomy): domain Eukaryota; kingdom Metazoa; phylum Arthropoda; class Insecta; order Diptera; family Tachinidae; genus Germaria; species Germaria angustata. The sequence goes on along the minus strand of OY812999.1, from coordinate 6,957,407 downwards.
TGTTGTTATTGTCTTTTTTAATTGTATTAATGTTATTGCTAATTTATTTGATAATATTTATAATTCGTGTATAAAATTTTTTTGTTTGTCTTCGATTAACAGGTGTTTAAGAATTATTCAAGAATAAAAATAATGTTGATTACAAATTTAAATAAAAAAATCAAGTCAGGTAGTCTTTTTTTACGTTACATTATATACTTACATACATATTTTAATTCTATAAGTTTTACATTAACAGTAAGTATATGTGTCATAATGTAGGAATGTATGTAAACGAACACCATTTCAAATTTTGCAGAAGTTTAAATAGACTTTCAAGCCATTGAACACTGTTAATTCTTTTATAGTACGACTACGAAACAAAATAGGAAGCTTAACAAAAACAGACTTAATAAAAACCATTGACCTTCAATTTTTATGATCAGAATTTTTTTATTTGTTTGAACGAGCGATTAGGGTTCGTAAACAACACCTACCACTCTGATAAGAAGCGTTCTACAGATGATTTCATACTAAATTATGCCAATTTGATAAATATTTAGTAACGTAGTTTTTTTTTGTTTTTTTTTTTAAGACGAATAAGCTCTTTATGCCTAAATTACGCCTTATTCAAGAAGGTATCTTAACTAAGTTATTAAATTTATTAACAAATTCTAAAAGTGTTTACATATTAAAGACATTAATGGAATAAGAGAACGCAAAAAAAGAAACCAAACAAAATAAAATAAAACTTGGTACACGTACGAGCATATTCCAGGTTCTATGAACATGAATGTGAAACACATTCGCGTACACATAGGAAACATTTAAATTACAATAAACATGATTATGTGAGTTCATGCCAAGTGATCATATTACTACATTTTTGTGATCATTAAATGGTCACAAATCACATTGTTGTTTTTAAATGTATTATATTTTTTTCCTTCTTAAATAAATCAATCGAAACAGTCATAAGTTTGCAAGTTCATATGAGGGCAGGTTAGTTAGTCCATGATCTTTTTTTTAATAAAACACAGTTTTTCGTTAAAAAATCATTTTATTTTTCAAACTAGTCTCCTCTTAGCTGTATACACTTTGACCAACGTATCTCCGATATTTTTAATCCCTTCAAAAAAAAAAAACAAGATTCATCGAGGTCCCCAAAATAGATGTATGTATTTGTTTGCGAGATGATTTCAACATTTAATTCAAAAACTATTTCCGCCTAGCCATTTCTAGAAATAATCACTCGGTACTAAAGCCAAAAAATAGGGCGGATAAGGGAGCGTTTCGTAGCCATAAAAAAATGCACATTTGTGCACTTTTGCATTGTCCTGGGGGAAAAGAACTCATTTCTTGGCCAAATGCGGTCGTTTTTTTAATCCTCATTAAATCGATTTAAAAAGTTGGTATAATACTCGGTATTTATTACTTTAACCTTTTGAAGAATGTCAATGTGGATTATACAGCTGTTGCACCCAAAAATAATGGTCGCCATGACTTTATTGGCTGAAATAAACCCAGTTTGGCGGTGATTCATACCGATAAAATATATATAATTTTCTTTGATCGTTGGCTTTAATTTCCACAAGAATATGTCCATATCCCTTCTTTAAAAAAAGATTTTTTTGCAATAAGAGTCGCGAAGTTTTTTTCATTAAAATAGGGGCCCAATTAAGGGTCGTCCTACCGAGAGGACTATTCGTAGTATGGTGGATAAATTGGATGAGTCCACTGGTTCAGAAGAAGATATGCAAAATCTGCCGAACACATTACCGCTGTACGTGAGAGTGAGCAATAGAACCCGAGGCAGCCGATTTCGAGTCGCTTACAAGGACTCGGCCTTCCACAGACCACAACCTGGCGAACTTTGCGTCGTGACTTTAGGCTGCAACCGTACAAAATTCAACTGAGCTGAAGATAAACGACTGTTTACAACGACGTGTGTTCGCTCAATGGGCCCTGGATTAGTTACAAACTGACACTAACTTTCATCAGAAAATCATTTTCATGGATTAGGTACCTCAACAAATAAAATTGTCAAATTGAAGACAATTCGAAGCCACCAAGACTGTCCAAAACATTCCGAAAAAGTCACTGTTTGGTATTGAATTTGGGTTTGACGGCGTTATCTGTCCATATTTCTTTGACAACCACTTTGGCAAGGCCACCAACGTCAATGGCTAGCCTATAGACGCCTTTAGACTTTTCTTATGGGAAATCGCAGGTCTGCGCGAATACGATTACAAACCACAGCGCCGCCCAAAGCCAAGATAACTCATAATATCAATCAAATTCAGCCACATTCATGAAAAGTTGAACCGATATAATATTTGCACAATATTACATTTTATACATAATGGCGTCGATAGGCCTTTCAAATGTATAAAGTGATATTACACACACTGTTTTATATACATAAATTTCGAGATAGGAAGCGTTTGATGAAAGGCCCTTTATTTCAATTAGATTTTATAATAATTATTATAATTATACCCCCAGTCAATAAATAAGTATGTGCGAGTAGAGAACTAAAAGAAAATTTTAAATAATGGAAGCATGACATGTAAACTAGATTTTGTGGAAGAGGCATGATACTGACAGCAAAGACATAAACATTGCTTCAAACACAATTGTTAAAACGTAATAAAACTTAATGAAAAGCTTTCAAAGAACAAAAATCAGCTATTAGCTTATGGCCATAAGTGGCATAATGAAAACGTTTAGATTTGTTGACTTAATATTTGTTTTGATCGTTCATTCGGTCAGTCCGTCCCCAGATTGGTCTGCTACAATGCTGACTTGGTATAATTTATTTGTTAAATTTTTGCTTAAATTTTATATGGACACACCTGCATACATACACTTGCTGCTGAAGTACTTACGTGCGCTAATGATGACGATGACGGTGATAATGATGATAGTGATAATGATGATAGTGATAATGAAATTATAATTATTATTATTTTTAAAGAAATAATAACAATAATCGTTTGTTTTGTTCCACTAGTAGCACGGAAAATAAGTGCAGAAGTAATTTGAAATTCAAAATGATCGTAAATGTTTTTAAAGTTGATCTTCACCGACTGGATATAAAGCAACCGGCAGCAACGAAGTAATTTTTAATTCATTAAGATGTTTTTTATTTATTTTTCATGTGCAAAATTGTTGTATTAATTCATCACGTCACAAATTCGCAAACAACCTTATTATCAGCCAAAAAGATTTAGAAACGAAACAAAGTCTAAATAACTCTCAAGATTATAGACACATAGTACAGAAAAATTTCTTAGTTTGTATAATAATTAATCTTCATGAGAATTTTTTTTATAATAAATTTAAAATTTCTTGTCGTAGCTTCTTATCCAAAGAATTATTAGAGATAAAATCCTGACAGACTTTCAAGGTCTAGTTTCCTCCCTCCCGTTCAGAGGAAATACTAATAAAAAATCATTTGAATTGTAAAATGTGAAATCTTTAAAAGTTACACACTAAAATGTGATTGTGCTAACCATATTACAAACGCAACAGTTATGTATTCTTTGGCTGTAGTCAAGTCATACTCGTATAATGATTTAAATGAAGCCGAATTAAGAAAGCATTCTGTTGTTTAATAATGATAGTATATAATTTGCACTTAATATCCTTGGCAGGAAGGGAACTGACACCCAACCTGTCACATGATCATTATTAGTTGTTTGAGGATAGCGACCGGCACGAGTTGTAGTACTTTGCATGAAAATCGGCCGCCTTTCTATTGGTGCTTTTCCCCCTTTCTTACTAATAATACCCCTCTCACATTTAATTTCTGGTGATGGCATGAAATCTGACTTAACGACAAATGTAAAGCTTCCTAATCCAATTTCTTTTGTTTCGTCCAATCGCATCGCGCTTTGAAGAAAGTAGTTCATACCATACAGAGCTACATACGCAATTTCTGGCCAGACTGTTTTTAAACTGAAGGTTAATAGAAAAATTTATTTATATATTTTCTTTTTAATAAAAAGACCTCCTAATTTTGACAGTTGATAGCGCAATTGTGGGACATCTGTATATAGCGGCTAGTAGAACGTGCATATAATGAAATTATTCTATCAAAAGTGATGTTCTGCTCTTGCAATGTTTAGTGCGTTTCGCTATTTTAAGGTGGTCATAATCGTCCTACCGACAGGACTATTTGCAGTGTAGTGGATATATTTCAGCAAAAAATGAACCAGTACCCATACGAGGATGAAACGGAAGATCTGCAGAAAGCGTTGCCGCTGTCCTTCAGAGTGCTCAGAAGAATCTGAGGCAGTCGACTTCGTGTACAAAATTCAACTGGCGTAGGAGCTGAAGGTAAACAACCATAGACAACGTCGTATCTTCGCTCAATGGGAGTTACGATAGAGTTATTGAAAATTAGGCCTTCCAAATAGATAAAAAAATGAAATGATATCTTATACGTACCTTGTGTTATTTAAATTTGAAGGTGCGAAGCGCCTTAATGAAAGACCATCAAAGGCAGAAATTTGACTGCATTCTTTTTTCCAAAAAGAGGAATTGAATTGAAATGTGGATGCATTCATAATTAATTAACAATACTTGAATGCATTAATTTTGTAAGAAAAATGATTTAATTATGATTTCATGATGAATTACAAAAATTTGAATGTATTCATTTTACAAAAAAATAATTTTAAATTGAAATTTGAATTCATTCATAATTCATCACAAATTTAGAAGATAAAGACGAAATTTTAATATCATAAATTTATGGTTGTTTTTTATAAAGAAAAAAAATTACCATAGAAAACGTTTTATGACAAATTTTTTTTTTACATTCAAAAATTTTTGTTGTATCACAATCAATTAAAACTTTAATTCGAAATTCTTTTTTTTTGTAAAATGAATGCATACAAAAAAATTTAATTCACTTCATTTTCGTCACAAGATGAATGCCTTTAGGTCATATTATTTCATTATGAATTCAATCACATTTTGATTCAGCTCCTATTTTGTTCAAAACGTACTCGTATGCACATAAAATATTTTTTTATTCACAGTTTGAATAATACGCTATTTAAAAGAATTATTTCCTTCCAGCTCTGGGGGGTTACTCTATATTGCGATGTGTATGCGATACGTAGGAAAAATGGTACATAATTCTGATTTTTTCACTTTCGCAAATCTGGCATCAATGTACTCTGTAATTGTCAAAATCGTTCGTTAAAACCAAATATCTTGCGCTAACAAAACATCAAACGCATCGAACTAGCTTACGCATCGCAATAGAGAGTAACCCCCTGGTGTCCACGTCATGCACCCAACTGTATTCTAGAATTATGGTAATTAATTTAAATTAAAATTCTTTGCGCCCAAACTCTTTCCTCGGCACTGCTTTCAAGCCATATTGTGACTATTATAAACCTACCAGACAACAGCTGAGGTATAAGCCGCTCTTGTGACAATTTTTCTACTTTCTACCCACCAACTGTCACTCTAGAACGAGTCTGACGTACTTATTTGAGAAATAATAAATTGACGAAGTTCAATTCTCCTAATGTTAAGCCGCAGTGCATGTTGTAGGGTGCAACAATAAAATGGTTATTGCTGCATTTAGTTTTTACATCTTTGTCTTTGTATTTCTTATATTTACACAAATGCCAGTTGTATATAAAATTAACCTTGAACTTGATATTAGTTACCGACTTACGGTCCACCAGCTTTAGTATGAGTAAATGAAAGAAAGAATAAAATGCTTAATTTTTCGTCTTGTTTTACACAACCAACCAACAAACTGAAACTGGTTTTACGTCAAACTTTTGCCACACAAACTGCAGTAGCGCAAACCAGCCAACCAACCAACCAACCAACAAAAACAAATGGTCGTATCTCTAACATGAGTGACACTAATAAATTTAAAGAAATAAAAAATTTATATACAAGCGTATGTATGCATGTATGTATGTGTACAAAACCAATTTATTATCGGCTGTCTGCCTGGCCGAGTGACTGAAATTGATCAATTGAATTGATTTTAGTTCATTAGAATGAAATTTTGGTGCAAAATAATCAAGTCGTTTCCTTAAAAATGCTTTAGACATTTCTATCACATATTTGTTTTAAAAAAACAAAATTTTTTTAGATTAAAACTTGCCTCAAAAATTAGTTCCCCTAACTAAAGAAGCTGGTTGAAGCGAATAGAAAAATCCTACTTCCTCGAAGCGAGAGGATGAGGCAATGAATAATTGTCTAGTGAAATTTCTGGTGTATAAACCTAGGAAGGAATCACTTGAAAATTCCCATTTAATTTGGAGAAATTTATATATGCACAAATGTACATGCAACTTACCTCAAATATTGCTTTGCCCATGTAAAGAAACTGGCGAAAATAATAATAATAAGATACAGTTAATTGTATAATTGCAAATATTTGGGCAGCGGAACTACCGGATTCTAATCATATAAATATAAAAATAAAACAATTAAAAAGTTCTCGTTACATAAACTAACAGTAAAGCCCTCCACAAGATACCTTAATCGACTACGATCAGTAGTTTTGATTTGATACAAAGTTTGATTTTATTTTTTGAATTTGATTGCAATCAATTAATATATGAATTAATTTAAAAAAATTGATTCAATCATTTTTGTCGTATTGATTTCATGATTTCGAATTGAAATCATGAAATCTATTTAGGATTTTGAATGCAATCAAAAAATTATCAATCATTAACGAGAAATCATGTGATTGCAATTAAATCGATTGCAATCGTTTACAGCTCTGATACAAACCTATAATCAATCCTATATAATTAAAATGGAAAGGTTTGCATCTTATCTGATATACTGAACTAGTTCGATTGAGGTGTAATTGATAACTTGTGTTTGTTTCAAATACTTTTTAAAGAATAAGCTCAAATTTAAAATTTATTTTTTTAACTCAAGAAAAAAATATTCCAATAGTGATTTCTATTAAATGTCTTAATAGCATAATTTGATAGGACCATTAAGATATCCTTAGCAGATCTTTAATAAGTAGCAGTTGTGCTGGAGTATGATTTGTCACTCCTGGCAGATGTAGCAATCCAATGTCTAAAAGCGGTGGAAGTTAGATTGCTTAGGCTCCTTATATGGGGGCATTTGCGAAGGCCATATAAGAAACCACAAACTGTATACGAATTGATGACCGTATACAGGGGCTTTGGTGGACGCATTGACTTCGCGCAGTGTCAAGGTTAGGCCGAAAGCCTAATCTTAGCAACGAACTTCGCGGGAAACGGCTTTTTAGTACGTTAAAGACACATTTCATTACAACTAGAGGCAATATATTTTTGCAATAAAGTAAGAAAATTTTAAATAGATTAACATTTATTTATATTGTGGCGATTTCGTTTCTTAAAACAGTCTAGAATTTATTTTCATCACTTTATAAAAAAAATTTATTCATCGTGCTAATTTGAGAAATTTAACTCTCTTATGGGATTGCGTGCCCTATAATTATTAATTTGCGTTTACTATAGATAATAAACTTTATTGTCACAGTTTAAAAGGGCAAGAAATGTTACACTTTTTCCAGAAATGAAGACAAAACAGTTCTCAATTATTTTCAATATTCTTTTTCGCTTAATCAGATAATGATAATTAATTATTTTAACAGATCAAACAATATCGATAAAAATTTTTGGATTTTCTTTTATTCGTTGCCAGTGTGAAAATAAGTTCTTTGTATTATAAACGAAAATGCGCTATAACCGAAGTTTGCCATAACGGTAAATTTCTGTTAAATATTTCTTGAAAAAAGTTTTTACCACAAAAATGCCCCTTATAGCCTGTGTATGCCTTACACAGTGCACTTTACTGCATACAATTATTCCAAATTTAACGCGTAAAATTTTGAAAATTTTAGCACTCAAAAGTGAATTTCCATTTATAGTAGTTTATTTTTTATTTTTTAAATAAAAGTACGTATGTATAGAGACATGTTAAGTGATAAAGTATAAATAAATTCGAGAGAAGCCAAGGGTAGTGGTATATAAATAATTCTGTTAAAAATCCGGCTTCAATGCAAAGAGCAAATCGAATATTTCACAAAACCGGAACAACTAGAAAAGATTGAAGTACCTTCTTCAAAACAAAAAAAAAAAAATACATTTTGAAAATAGGTCAATAAATAACGGAGTTATGTTAGAAACATTATTTCATAAGGCTACTTTGTCCGTCCGTTTTCCTCTTAAATTACTGTGAAGCCATACTGCAAGCTACACTTTTAAATAAATTTTTTTCAATACTTACATAATATTGAAACTTATTATATTTTCGAATATTCTCCCCAACTAATTTAGAGCTTTTACAAAATTTATTGTGTGTTGTGGCTTAAGCTGTTCGTATGCTGACATTTCATTTTTTTCAAAATCGGTCCAAGAATAGGGGAATTATGCAATAACCAATATTTTTAGTGGGAGGGAACGAAATGTTCGTCCGATTTTCGAAAAAAAAACATGAGACCAAGTTGCATACAAAATATAATTTTGAAAATCGATCGATAAATAGGGAAGTTGTCCGATAATTAATACTTTTGGAAAAAAAATCATGCACCATCCTGCAAGCAAATCCTTTCAAAAAAATTTTCTTTTTAAATAGGCTCACAAATGATAAAGTGAAGCGTGTACACACATTAAAAGAGTAAAAAATAAAACACGATTTTACAACCTCCAACTTTTTTGAAGTCAATTTTTTTAAATTTAAAATATGTGTGTAGCGAGTATCCTACGAAACGGGGGATAGGTGTAGTTATCTAAGTATGAAGAACACAGAATCTAGGCAGGAAAATTTTACTCTGCCAATATACTTACTTTTCATTTTTGTAATTTATAATAAACTAGCGGACCAGGCGAACTTCGCCTCGCCCCAATTTTAATTTAGTATTCAAGAGAACACTGAAGATGGCACAAAGCCGAAACCGGTCTGTTTACAAACCAAATTTGACGTGGGATGACGGAAAATCGTCCCAAATTCCAATTTTAAGCCTTCAGACAAACTTTCTATTTTTTCACTTGAAAAGCCATTAAGTAGTAATTTCAAACAAAATTTCATACAAAAACTCGATTTTCGATTTTTCCAATTTTCCGACTTTTTCAGAGGGATTTTCTTCTCCTCGAAAATACGAACAACTGACAAAAAGTTTTACAGAAATCGGCCCAGCCGTTCTCATTTTATGAATTATTGGATTTTGCCACGCCCCTCCGCCCACAGACCGAAAATCTAAAATCCCTGGAAATTTCTTCAAAATCGGCTCAGCCGTTTTGGAGCCATTACGTTACATACATACATACATACATACATACACACATCCTATTTTATATATATAGAAGATACAATTTGTTATAAATCAAAAATTTAAAAAAAAAACCTAATAGATAAGTAGCCGTCATCATCTCCATTAAGAAAAAAAAAATAATAAAATTTAAACATTCTTTTCAAGAGTATCGTTTGGATACAACAATTGATCATGGTGATGATGATGATAATCATGTTTTTTTTAAATAATGACGACAATAGTTTCTAAATATTATACAACTCTTGTAAAGACTTGTTACAGTCGTTTCGTTTTCGTTTGTTGTTAGAAAAGTAATTATTAAATAAATTTAAATCTAACAAATGCGCAATAAGACTAGAGGTGCTAAAAAGTTTAAAGACAAAATTTGCCACTTTTTAATGACTTTAAGTTGGCATTTTCTTTTGTTAACTTCCAACTAACAAATAAAAAAATAATTACGTACATGTCATTAAGAATTTCAAATGTTATTGCTATTATTGCAAGCGTGTGGTTGTTATAGTCTTCTACACAATTAGAAATCTTAAATGGGTAATTACCATCGACGAGTATTTGATTCTTATTTTGTTTCAAGGAAATTGCTTTATGTTAATTTATTCATATATCTCTTTATGTCTTCATTTGCATTTACTTATCTCTAACTCAAATAACAAGTTGGCTAGGAAATTGTTAAGATATTTTAAGCTTGTCTTGCAAAAGCTATTAATAAAATTTCTGGGTTCTTGATATTTTCAAAAGAAACCTCAATATTATTCTTTGTGTGGTGATATTCTAAGACAATAAATACTCTGCGACGCTTATTGATAATGGAACTTTGCAGGAAAATTTATAATTTGAATTTTGAAACATAAAAATTATTAATTAAAAAGCTTATTTAAATTAATTAATCGTGTTAGACCGTGTAGACTTTTTAGGAAACCTGTTGATTTAAATTTGAAAAAATTTTTTTTTTCGCTTTTCAGTTTGCTGACTTGTAAGGGGCGATATCTTCCTAAAGCTCATCTCGGACTATAATAATACTCATATAATATTAGAAAGTGTGATAGTGTGAAAACAATATGTTACGAGTATAAAAATGTCAAATTACACTGAAAGAAATTTGACACCGCATAAGACAAAATCGTTTTTAGAAAATTTTCTATTATTTTACATTTTATCAGGACTTAATTTTTACAAAAGCAAAGAAAGAAAATAATAATTGAAAAGACAAGAAAAAAAAACTATATAAAAAATATGTGTTTGTATCAATTTAGAACTATTGCAGTCTAAAGACTTGTGTTATAGTGTGGAACGGCCATGGCAGTTTTGAATAAAAAATGCTAAATATCACTTACGCTAACGACACTTGAAGAGGAACAGAAAAATGTATATAGACGTCAAACAACTCCCATTAGAAAATTTTAACAACTAATATTTCAACAACTTAATACTTCTGGTTTGGATGACTTTTCGTGCAGCCTATTTTGTTGTTGAGTATTGTACTTTTCATTTGTTCCAATTTGGAACTAGTGTCCGTCATCCCACCTCGAATGTGGTTTTCAGTCAAACTGGTTTCGGCTATGTGCCATTGTTAGTGCTTTATTCCTGTATGAAAAGGGATCCTGAAGATGACATACAGTCAAAACAGGACTGTTTGCAAATGAAATTTGAAAACTCGTCCCAAAATCATTTTTCTGTGGACTATACTTTCTTAAAACACAAAAAATTTTTCATACCCAAAACAGTTGATTTTTAGAAAAAAAGTAAAAAATATATACAGTGTCACAAAAAACTCTTCAAACTTGTTACAAAAGTGCATATTATATAAAGCCCGAAGGTTTGTCGTAAAAAAATTTAATTTATAATATATGTATTTGGAAAAAAAATATAATAAAAAAATTATTCAATGAAAATCAAAGAAATAAACTTTTGAAAAGAACTGTACGTGTGCGGTAGAACATTTCATGTAGATTTGATGAACAAAATTACATGATCAATACAATCATTAGACCACTATTAACCATATTCATTTCTTTTGGTGTAAGAAATAACTTTTTCACTAGAAATTAATTGCTTCTGCTTAAGAATCGACAGATTTCACCAAAAGTTCACTTTTATGTCCAGTAGTTTACGTGTTTCGAAAAAAAACTTACACTTTTATTTTAGTTTCTCTATAGTAAAACCCTTTCGTAAAGATTTCATTATACATTAATTGAAATATTTAAATTTTATTTAAATTAGAATATAAAAATGAATTTTATCATCATTTTATTGATTGTAGAACCACTAATGAGCGTGGGTTGGATGACTTGACGGATTGACCATAAATGTGGCGAATTGTTGGCAAAAAAACAAACTGAAAAAAAAATAATAAAAGCGACAAAAGATCAAAAAAGGTTTTGTTATGAAACATAGCAACAAATACAATTACAAGATCTTACAAAACAATTATTTACTTCATACTCGTATGTATGTATGTGTTTGTATATATGTATGTACGTGAACATCCCCTGAAGGAAATGTCACTAGTGATTCACTAGTGATTCACTATTGACAAAGTCACCAGTACTAGTGACAAATTATACCCCAGCCAATGCTTTTTTCTGTTGACATTTAACATGCACTTGTCATTGAAAATCCACTACTGACGTTGGAACTAGTGACGAACTAGTTCCAATGGGACCATATGACGACCGTAGAACTAGTGTTTCCCTGTAGACATTGTCACCAGTATTATTGACATACTCTACACAATACTTCTTTCTATTGAAATTTAAGATGGACTTATCATTGAAAACCCACTACTGAAGAGGTCGTTCTAATGGGTCCATGTAAACCATTTTTGATATACATTTATCCCTACAGTTGTAGTTAAAATAAATGATTAAAGGGTCACCATAGAACGCAATTAAAAAATGAAGAGGCATAAGCGTGCTCTCAGAAATTTCTCTGCTCATCAAACAAAAACGTGTTGACAACTCCGTTGACGATGTCTACATATGAGTCACCAAAATAGTCGACAAAACTGGTGACTTGGGTACACTTGTCCCCATGTTTCCTTCAGGGTCAATAGAAACAACAAACACATAAACTGTTCTCTTAGTCACTTTAGGAGGAATTCTTGAAAAAATTATGAATGTCTTTTTTGTAAAGGGTTTTTCGTTAAGCGCTTCTTATTTCTAAATTTATATACAACAGAGTGTGTGCATGATATCATTAGAAAAAGTTTATATTCAATATAAAGAATTGTCGTTGCCATTATGTATGGAATTGTGCAAATGTCTGCTGCGGTTTGGCAGGCTGACACGCAAACGAAATGTCCAATTTTTCATTACTCACGCATAAATCTGGCTGAATTTTACCGACGGCATGGCTTTGAGGGACTCTGTGGTATGCAGTATATTCGCATAGACCACACAAGAGAAAGTATAACAGCGTCAAATCGCGCCTGTGCACATCACCTCCTCATGAAATGACCATGCCCTCAAATCGCTTGTGCAGAATGTCCAATGTGGCGTGAGTTGTATGATGGTACGTAGCGACGTGCTGTTGAAATCATATTTCGTTCGTTTCGTGCCCATGTCATAAAATGTAGGCCAAAAAAAGTTGGTAATCATCGCCCTGTAGCGCTCATCATTGACGGCGATCTCAAATGAATATGCACCGATGACGACGCCATCCCAAAATCCAAAAAAAACAGTGATAATAGACGATCATTGATCTCATATGGATTGGCGTCGTCCCAAAATCGACAATTTTGTTTGTTAACGTTAACCTATTCATATAGAAATGGGCCTCATGGCTGAAAATGATTTTCTGATGAAAATTAGGACCCCTTCAGAAAACACATGTTATTGTCTATAGTGGTTTATGTTCAGCTCAGTTGAATTTTGTATGAGGGCAGGTCTAAGACACAAAGCAAAATTCACCGCGTTGTGGTCTGCGAGAGGCCGAGTTCTTCTGAGTGTTGCGAAATCGACTGATTTGGATTCTTCTGCACTCACTCACGGACAGCGGCTATATATTCGGAAGATTTTGGGTTTCGTCGTCGTACGGATGTTGGTTCTTTGTTTAATGAACCAGTGGACTCAAGCTTGCGAATAGTCCACCGTAAAATGGGCGAACTGCGCGGAATGTTTTGATTAAACAATATTATGATTTGCACATGTTGTTAAACGCTATAGCCAGATGTAGCTCCAACAATATGGTCGCTATCAACTGTCGAAATTTCGGAAATCCTTATTGGAACACCCTTTACTTGAAAAGGAAATTAATTTTACTATTTTTCGTATCTCAGAAAAAATACCGACTAAGTAATTCCAACATTTTAACATCATTTGCACTATTAAGAATTTATTTCGTTTTCGAAAAAGAAAAACATGTCAGTAAATAAAATTATAGAGATCTATAATTACGAGTTACATAAGGACAATGACTCATAGAACAGATAAAACACTTGTGATATTTTCAAAGAAAATTGCATTAGAATTAGCAAAATGACCCACACAGTCTTTGAGCGTTCTATATGTACATATGTATGTATGCAAGTATGTATGTATGTATGTATATAAATATCAATAACCATATCAATAACGATTATAGGAAATGACGGCAAATGGTTATTTAATTGTGTTTTTTAAGAATAAATAAACAAGTTAAGAAAATATGTACTTCCAAGAATATTTATGTATTATAATTTATGCAGCACGTTGCTACAATGGAAAGTTATATATAAATATATATGTATTTAAAGAAAATAAAATACTAGAGGTGCGAGTAGGTGACAATAATCTCAAAGCAACATTTCAGTTAAATCATAATATTGTGAAGTTCATCTAACTTAATTAATATAATATGTGATATAATAAGTAACATTATAAAATAATATTGTCAAAAATATTACTTAAAATAAAGCTTACGTAGCATTATATCGGCCAATAAAACGTAAAAGACAAATACGAGTGACATGTACGAGAAATGTTTTTATTAATGCAATGTCTCTTGCATTAAGTTGCAGTGCAATTGTAAAATAGATTTTGCTCAGAATTATTATTTATCGGTTATTTTAAATATTACAAACACAAATGAACACAATACCGAAGATTTTCTTTAATCTTAGGTGGGAATCGAACCCACAACCTAAGCACTCATAGACTAGGGGACTACTCACTATCCTATTGAAGCTCGCTGCTTAGAATTTTAAATGCCACTTCTAACGATTATAAAATTCTTAAGTTAAATTTTAGTGATGGTAAATTATAGACAGCGATGGAAAAAGAAAATTTTAAATTAGTCCACTTGAGTTTTTTTTTTTGGCAGTGTAGCAAGTTAAAGGTTTCCATTATTTAGTTAGTACAGATCAGAGAGTGCTACTCCAGAGGAGGAGCTTCTAGCGATACAATCGTGAAAATTTAGGGGAACGTGTTCACGAAGGCTTTCCAGCAAACAATCCCAAGGGAGACGAAATATGGGACGATAACGGATAACATGGGGAAGATCGGTAGAATCGGAGTACCGACAACGAGGACTCACGTAGCTGCACGTCCGGCATATGGCTCAAGACAAACTTGTATGTGATTCACATCACATCACATCAATTACGCTATTGTATACCCAAAAAAATTATAATTCATATGGCCTTGTCACTTGAAAACGAAATAAAAATGACAATTCGGCATTACCTTTGGAAATATCAACATGTATCGGAAATGTGTTAGTATTGGAGTTCGATTTTCGATTGATATAGAATACCGTAACTCGACCTCAGGTTATACGAAATCCAATAAACATTTTTGCCATTAAATTTTTTTTAAAGTCTACAAAGAACTAAGTTATGTGGCATTTATTTAAAAAAAGTTTAAAATTGTCGATTTTTGTGATATTCTTCCGACGGGGTTTGTTTGAATTTGGAACGATTTTCCGTCATCCCAAAAAAAAAAAAAAAAAAAAAAAGTTTAAAATTGTCTGCCCTTTCAAAGCGAACAAAAAAAATTCAATTCAGTGTTCCTTAATAAGGGCAAATTTACAAAAAAAGAACATATAATCGTGTAAGGAATTAAAGTTTTTTAAATTAGAGCGATAAATAGATTAACAAAATGTGACTTTCTAGATTTAAAAAAAGCCATAAAGCCTACTGTATCGCTGCTTGTGCTTAATATTTATAGCTTCATATTGTAAGCCACACCCTGTCATCTAGTTTTATTTCAAGCATAAAATAAATGCTATCAGTCGCTTAAAGTTTATAAAAATATTTTTATCTTCATTTTCTTATATGGCAATTGGCTCCACTGTGCAATGTAAAACTGCAGACCAGAAATCTCATGTCATAAAATCATCATGAAATTCATATTTCATCTTTAATGTTTGTTTCGTTCTTGACGATAAGAATCGAAAGATTTGTTGACAATAAATGTATTTAAAAGTCTGCTTTAATACAGACAAAATAATTGTTTTATTGAAATTTTTGTCATGATCGTGTAATTAAATGTTGAATAAATGTCGCACATGTTACGGCTAATGTTCATTCTATTTGTATGTAAATATAGACTCTTTTCCGGTAACAATTACAAAGACTTTTTCTATCGAAAAAAATGATTTTTTTTATACATATTAAAGCTTTTAAAGTTAGAATGAAAAAATAAGTCACATGAGTCTGCGCTCTTTTGAAATTAGATTTTTGTTGAGAAAAGTCACCGAAAAAAGAAATAATTAATTTTTTAAGCAAATAAAAAGTGACTAATTTAGCTTTAAATACGCAGGAATGAAATAAAAACTAAACTTTTTAAATAAAAATAGATATGTATGTAAGTAATTTTCAAATTAAAATATCAAGTCATCATGAATCTTGAGCAAATCTATGGCATTTTATTGTCGAAGCACCAACTACCGGATCTTTTCAATCCAAACCTAAAACTAGTATATTTAAAAATAATTCAGTAACATTTTCTTCTTTTTAATAAAATTCGATTCGAATGCGATTTTTTGATTTAACAATATTAATTTGACTAAAAATGATCTCTACTTTAGCAATTGACAACGAAATAGAGATCATCTTTAAACTAAATTTAGAAATTTGCCTAAATTTTTTATTTCCACTAGCAACTCTGTTTTCAAAAACTTCCACTCAAAAGTAGTACAGTAAACTCTCGATAATTTGAAACTCGTTCTCCCGTTAATTTCAGCTCTTTTACAGGTCCCTGGAAAAGTATTCGATAAATTAAATAAATTCTTGTAATTTGGTCCTCCCACTAATATATGTAAAACCACTCGGATGGCATTTTGCTTCCCGACACCCTATAATTTAAAGTTTAACTCTTCTACACTCTATAATTTCAGCACGTGATGTGATTGAGTTCGTGTTTTTCAAAGAAATAAAAAATAAAATTGTTTGTTTAAGTTTCCATAAAATGATTTCAATTGCAGAAATAAGCTTAATAAAATCTTTGCATATAAATACATATACATATATACTCGTATCAAAATAAAAAAATAATAAATTTTTTTATCAGACTCGTGAATTTTATGTTTTTTTTTTAACTTCCTCTTGATAATTTGAGCTCTTGTTAATTTGAACTCTCGATTATGTGACTTTCTCTCTGGCCCCTTGAATCTCAAACTATCGAGGGGCGACTGTAGTTGTGTGTTTTGTGTTGTTCTACTGTATTTATAATTATTTTTTAAAGAGAAGTAACAACGTTTGCGGATTTGAATCTACCTATAAAAAATTTTAAAGGGTCATACTTAGAAAAATGGTTAAAATATGGTTAAGCTGAAATAATACTGATTAAAAAATGGGCAATAGTTAAATTAACTTTTTTTCTGGCTAAGCGGGATGAAAAATTGTTAAATATAACCAGAAAATAGCTACATTAGCAACACTGCCCCAGTGTGGAATCCAAAATCAAGTACATATTCGTATATATTTTCGCTCAGAATGCTTGTGTAACAGTCCCAGGTCCGATGCCCATCAAAACACTCTTCCCTGTTTCCCTACAACGACTTAACATTTTCTCACAGTAATCGATCAATAATGTTGAAATATAAATTCCAATTGTGTTATTTGTAATATTTAACAACTAATTAAATTAAGTTATTCCATACACACCCCAAAAGCGACCGTGGCCATAACCTTAAGATTAGTAATTTAAATAATAAAAAATTGGTAAAACAAAATGCCGCTTACGAATAAAATGACACTAAAAGGTCTATTTAGCCATTTTGCATGACTTTATTGCTATTGTTACGTATATCATCAAAAGGCATAGCATTTTGAATATAAATAGAAACAAAGTATATAAAGAGTCTTCCATTAAGCGCTTCCTATCTTTAAATTTAAATAAAACAAAGTGTGTGTGTGTGAGATGTCAACATTTTTTATTAATTTCTTTTTGTATGGAATATAACAGCGTGCAAACGTGCGCCGCGGCTTTCCAAAGAGGCACGAATTTGAAGTGCAAGATTTTTCTTGACTCTGGTGCATAAATCAAGCTGAATTTCAGCGATGACATGTGGTTTGTGGTCGTATTCACATAGACTTACGACTTCAAAAAAATTCAAAAAAAAGTCTAACAGAGTTAAATCGTACGATCTCGTTGGTCAATTCGCATGACCTCCACATTAGATGACCATGTTCCTAAAATCACTCGTGCAGTATATCCAATGTGGCATGAGCTGTATGGCACGTAGCGACGTCCTGTTGAAAACACATGCCACATATCATTCAATTGAGGCCAAAAGAAGTTGGTAATCATCGACGTGTAGAGCTTGCCGTTGATTTTGATGGCCTACATCGCTCTCAAAGAAATATGGATTGATGAGTCGCCAGTCCAAAACCCGCAGCAGACAGGGAATGTATGAGGATTGGTATTATCCCAAATTCGAAAATTTTTTTTGAATGTACTCATTCATTCAGAAATTAAGGACGATTATGACAATAGTAAAATGGATGAGCAATCATTTTGATGAAACAATTTCATCATTTGCCCCTGTTGTTGAATGCTATAATCGTCTATGGTAAAACAAATTGAATCAATGACAGCCAATTCAACAATATGACCGATAGGAGTTATAAAAGTCTAGAAGTTCCTATTGAAACACCCATTGTATATTTGTTTGCATGTTAATCGCCTATGAATTAATACACCGATGTGCGTTTCATTAATTTAAATAAATTTGTTGCTGTTTCAACAACCACTCAAGCGCCATCTGGTTGAAGTCTCTCAATTTTGATTTATTATAATTGATTTCCTTTTTTATCTCTACGTTTAATTTAATTCGCATTTTATCTATTTAAAGCATTTTATGCAAATTTGATTTTATTATTGTGGGTTTTTGATTTTGTTGTCGTATTTTCTTCTTTAATTTTGTTTTGTTTTTTGTCTCAGTTTTAAAATTAATTGTGTATTTATTTCTTTTAAAGCAATTTTGCACAACAGAATTTTTTGTTGGGTATTTTTGTAGTTTAGAAAATATTTTCGACTTCTTGAAATTTAGTTAAAAGTAAACAAGTGATTCTAAGAAAATGCTTTAACACGTGATTACAATTTGGTTTCTGGTTAAATATTTTTCATTATTTCTTACGTCATAGATATTTGTATTGAGTATTGGGGAATGAATTTCATTTCGAAGGTGTTATTCATACAAATATCGTTAGAAATATTGCTTAATTTTATGTTGTTATAAATCAGTAATTTTATATCTTTATTCTCAATTCTTTGAAAACAAAAACCAAAACAAGATGACTCAGAAATTAAAGACAAAATTATGTTACGGCCGTGAAAATCTTTTATTGATTCTGGTCTTTCAAGACGATAATACAAATTTACACAAAAACATAAAATTTCATTAATATTTACAATATTTCAGCTAAAAATTCAAAATAAAAAATTGAAAATTTTATAGAAATAAAAATTGCGGGAAAATTAACCGTCTTTAAAAATAGCATTTAATAAGCAAGTAATTTTAATTACAAATAATTTATTTTCATATAATTCTTCTTAATATTTTGTCAAAACTTCGTTAGAAAAAATTTTTATTTCAATATTAATCAAGCGAAAAACATTTTTTGAAAATATATAATCTTCTCTATCATCCATATGGAAAATTATAAAAAGTGTCGAAAAGATTTCAAATACAGTGGAGTTCGTTTATAACCTACAATGGCTATAACGAAATATCGTGTATAACGAACAACTTTTCCAGTCCCAACAGCTTTTAATGAACAAAATAGGCCGACGAGAGGAGAATAATATTCATGTCAAAAAGATGTACACCTAAGCCAGTAAAAGTCCATTGTGCGCTCCCACTTTATATTAACTGTGTATCATGAAGGATGTTCCTCAATTTTTCTTTAAAAATCGTGATCTTGGCTGCACAAAAGCTAGGCAATAACTGTGGAAATGCTCCACAGTCTCAGTGTCCAGCCTGTATGCCTGTATGCCTTTGCAGCCCCGATCCATTGCAAATATACTCTTACGTTGGAGTGTCCCAATCAATCTGATTAATTCAGGCTTTCTTAGTCTCAACAAGGCCCCCGTTTTATCCTCGTATGATGCACTCCATAGGACCTTGATCGTGTTACCCATGGTTCCGTTATTCCACAGCGTACTGTGGAGGCCTCTCAGCCTCGAGGGGCTTTGCATTGATCAGGGTCACTGTTTGTAACGATGTGGCCCTAGTCGGCAGGCTGTTAGCACGCCATTTCCGATTAGTCTATGCTGGAACGCTCCCAAAAAAGACAGATCCTGCTTTGTACCCCGTAATCTTTAAGCGAATTTTTGCAATCCAAATTGATTTTAAAACTTACTCCTCTCAAACACCATCACCTTAATTGCCTATTGGCTGTCTGTAAAAGTGTTGATTTCCATGGGGTCTAGTGTTTGCATTGAACCCGCACTATACGAGTTGTACTGCAAGGATCCCTTCTTTCTCCTACCAATTTTTTTATTTTTCTTAATGACCTTCTATGTCAAACCCTCAACTTTATCTACTCTTTTGCAGATGACAGCAGCATTTGCCATTCATATCCATTGAGCAATAGGCCAAATGGAACTTGTAAGAATCTCCGAATGGGGTCACGTGAATGTGAATTACAGAAACCGGAAAACATTTTGCATGAGTTGTGTGTCACGTAGCGCTGTCCTGTGGAAACCACATGTCATTGGTATCCATATCATTCAGCTCAGGCTAAAACATGTTGGAAATAATCCACCTAAGGCGATCGCCATTAATAGTGATAGCCTGGGCAAAGTCGTCCTCAGAGAGATATGGACCGACAGTGACATTTTCGGGATGTATTCGACGCTCTTGAATCTCATATGTATTCCAAATTTTAAAATTTAGTTTGCTAATGTACCCATTCATACATAAATGAAGAACGATTATGGCCGCCGTAAAATCTGCGAAACACGCGGAATGTTGCCCAAATAGAACAAGCATTTTGTTAAAATAATTTTATAATTTGATTATATGGATTTTATGTTAATTTCTGTTATTCTAAAAAACTTTCTCAATGTGCACAGTGGGGCTACTATTTGACCTTTGTGTTTGATTTAAGTTGGTGCTACCAACAATCTAAAAGGGGTGGTATTACATATACCAATCAAAGTGCTGGCCTTGGAAAAATGTTAATAATAGATTTATTTTGAATAAAAAATTTTTATATGTGTATTATATTGGCTGTGTTAATTAACAACAATCAATGTCATTTATTAAAACAAATTAAAATTTGTTGTTTTGTATCTGAATAAATCAAATAATGATGTAACAGTGATTTAATTTTTAATCTCACAGAAATATTTGCCCGCCCATATACAGTCCGTCCATTTGTTGCAAACCATTCAAGTTGGCTTGAAAAAAATTAACAACAATTTCATCAAGTCTTTGGGGCAGTGGAGCAAAAAACAGTTTAAGTTTTTTTTGTCGTTCTGACAAAAGCTTAAAACGGAAAGATACACCACCACATTTTTTTTTTGAAAGCTGGGCTCGTAATGTCGATTATTTCAATTTCGCTCGTGCTAATGATTGTGTAACTCTCATCTCATTCGCTGGCTGTCTGTCAACCATGACGATTTAATCGATCATTATTTGCAAAAACAAAATGAATTTTTTTCTTTATTTATTTTCGTTATTAAACATTTCTCTCTCCCTTTTAACACTTGTTTATCATCTGCATTATGTGATGGCATGTAGACCGACTTTTTTATGGACTTGCTCGTATGTATTTGGTTTTTGTATTAATGAAAAGTGCAATACACATGCATGTGTGTACGGATGTATTCATGTGTATGTGTGTAAGGGTGTGTACTCGTGCTGGCGAATGTGTGTGTAAAAGCGATGATTAAGGATGCGGTATGGGGGAGGGGGTAAAATTTACATGTGAAATGTGAAAAAAGAGTTTAGTTTTTTTACAGAAAAGAAAACAACAATAATAATATAAAAAAAACTATTTGTTGGTTGCGCTCGAGTGAGAATTTGCTATTTTTTCATGGTCATCTTTTGCTTACAAATACAATAACAACAAAAGAGCAGAGGAAAAAAATCTGTTGTTAATTTAACGTTTTCATGAAATTAAAAAATTTTTTGTAAAAACCTATGAAAGCCAATATAGAAATTACAACTTATTGCCGCTGCTGTGTCATCCATCAGTCACATGATTTACATACGAGGTTTTTTTAAAGCAATAAATTTATCGAAATTGTTAGCAACTGTGTATTAAATTGTTGCAAGTTTCTTATGAATTGAGAAAACATTTGAAATTGGTTTTGAAGCCATTTGAAAAATTCATTCGCTATGAAACTATTTTTAAAAAATTTTCTATTTAAAGATTTTTCAATGATAGTACAATTAAGTACCAAATACAGTGATAATTCCTGTCAAGGACAATACAAATTATATCGCATTTTCACTAGGAAAACAATTAATATTTCTATAAACTTAATAAGAAAAGAAAATCTTTAATTATTCCCTTTTTTATATTCATCACTTAAGAGAAAAATATTATAGATGATGGATGTTCGATAATGGGATCGATCTATGACTGTATCTATATTTATTACCACCACTTTTTTAAAAGTTAGTGATTAGATATACAATAGACGAACTCCACGTGACCTGCCAATTTTATACTTAATAAACGAAAATAAATAAATATTCTTCTCTTCAAATAAATAAAAGTAAGAAACATAGAATTAAACTTACTTCCTATTTTGTGATGGGTTTATGCAACTTCGTACTCAAAAATTTACTGGAACGATCATTACAATTATTCTTATTCTATCGTAATATCTCCATAATTATGTTCATGTGGTGCTGTTGGTGCACTTCGCAATTTGGTATATTTTGAAACATATGCCCAGTAAAAAAAGAGAGTACAAAAGAGTCATAACAATTTTGATATTAGGATCTGTAAGGAATACGATTTCGGACATATGCTTGTCATTGCAGTATGCTCCTTTTATGGATTTTTATTAACCGTCGTGGAAGTTGTCTTTATTATGTGCAGAAAAGTAAACATTACTAGACTGTAGGAAAAAATTGCAGAGGATTGAAAGATATCAAAAAAGGGTACAAAAGTACTTTCAAGGGTGTCAATAAGATCCACAACTTGTGATCTGGAAGTAGTGAAAATTCGGATCTTACCCAATGATTTCAGGACAGGCAAGATAATCTCTTTTTAAGATCTTGTTCTGTGGATCTGAAGTCATGAAGTTCGGGTTATTATTAAAAATGATTTTTAGGAAGTACTTTAAATGCTCTTCGTCTTTACACTTTACATTTAATTTTCTGCACATAATCTAATTTTTTTATTCACATTTTTATGTACTGGATTTAAACTTATACTTGGGGATACTATTTCCTCATGACATGTTTGGTAGTCAAAGCGTAAAATAACTCGGCCTCTTGAGTTTATAAAACCGCACTGGCACTATGGTCACACATTCAGAGCTGTTAGAGAAAATGTTTTTGGGAGAGATTTAGTAAAAAGAGCTTCCAAAGAAGTCATGCAAATGTTTAATTTATTTTCAAATGATTTTAATAAAGACTTTTTACTTTTTTAAATTTACAATCATTTTGTTATTGTGGACTTAAGTGAATTATAAGCGAAAATTCGCTTTAACCGAAGATAGTTATGGCCGTAATAATTTTCATGAAATATTTGTACCAAACTGTTGGGAATGGAGATGGTGTACGTTATGTGCGATATTATTGTTAATACCGCTCTTCATTATAGCCGAACTCTACTGTATATACTTATGTACAAATGTGCCCACATAAACTTTTACTATTAATAATATTAATATTAATAATATTAATCCTTAATATCCCATCTAATCGTTTACACAATTAGAGTTTTAAAGTTTATTGTTTGTTGTGGTTGTAGCTGTACATATGCCGACATTTCATTGGTCGATAAATCAAGTTGTCAGAGAGCAGTTACGCAGTTTGAGTTGAGTGTAATTATTTTTATTTATTTTGTAATGTAATGTAATGTAATGTAATGGGGGTTTGGCCCAGGATGGCCCTTTGCACTGTGACCATTGTTGATTTATTGTGCTTCCCCTGTCCCTAGCAGTCCAACACGTTCGCAAATAGGATCAGCTCCTTCAATGAGAGCATTAGCAGATCCTCTTCACTCAGCGTATATGCATGTAGAGTCCTGTGTCTTCTGTGGCACAATGCCCCACAATTTGCTATCAAGTGTTCCATCGACTCCTCATCTTCACCTCAAAATCTGCAGATGTCCGTGTCAGATAAGCCCATTCCGTATAGGTGGGCTTTTCAGGTGTAATGGCCTGTGAGCGCCCCTACCAGAGTCCGTAGGCTTTTCCTGTCCAGTCTTAGAGCCAGATCCACCCTCCCAACGTCAAAGCGTAGGAATTTCTTGGAGTGACATAATCCATTAATGTCATTCTAATGTTGTGCAATCCTGGACGATGTCCATTTCGAAATCTCCCCAAAAAAAAGGGTGGGTCCAATGGAGTTCCCCTCAGCCTCTCTTCTCGCACAGATGTCATATACGATAGAGAATTCTCACATTGTATTTGATTGGTTTGTCATAAAGATATGAGGGTGAATATTTTCCAACTGCTTAAAGTTCACTAACGTTTTGTTTTAGCGACAAATGAAATGTCGGCATATGAACAGCTGGAGCCGCATGAAACAAATAAATTTTTACTATTATGATGATAGTTATGTAGAGCTTTTTATTTTCTGAAAAGTGTAAGTAAGTTTACCAATGTGTAATAAAATTGTTTGCAAGTTTGCCCTGATTCAAAGACACTAAGAATCCCCTTTTCACTATGAAAGGGCAAACATTTTTACACTTATTTTAGAAAAGAAAGTGTCAGGATTGAACTTTGCCCTTCTATAACTTTAGAAAAATAAGTTTCTACAGGTAAATAAAAGACAAGTAATTTAAAATTTAATAGTTGAGCTATATGCCCACAATGTGCATTCATAGGTTTTCTCAGACCGTATCAACTAGTCGGCATCTACTTATTGGCAATTAGTCGATAAGGTTAGGTTAGGTTAGGTTGATTGGAGGTGTGATATCATACGACATACACTTAAGCCAGTGAAGGCTTGTTGTGCACTCCCTTTAATTATCAAACACAAACTGCCAGAGTTCTGCGGCATGATTCGAACCTGCGACCTTCTCACTACGAGTCTAGTACACTACCTACTAGTCTACGAAGGCCAGTATTAGTCGATAATGTTTTCAATATTATTTGAATACGTTGATAATATTTTCAATATTATTTGAATACGTTGAACGTTATTTTCGATATACCAAACAGCCACATTTAAGGCAAAGTCCACGCAACAGCTCAACTGAAAAAGCGTTCCTTGTCAAACTCGATGTATAAAAATATTTCTATAAAAAGCTTGCTGAATACGTTCTCATATAGACCTTATATAGGTCTTATTAATAGGCTTTGGCTATAGAGGAATTCAATTTTGATAATTAAATATGTCTGAATTACACTTGAAAAATTTATAGCGTTTGTCCTTAGCGAAACCTTAATTAATCAAACAAAAATATATATTTTTTCAATCGCTTTCAATTTGTTATTACCACCGTATTGACGATGACGATAATTATTTTAATACTTTTCGTTTATCTCTCTTGTTTAAAAAAAGCTTTCGCTATAAAGCAAGCACTTCTTTTGTAAAACAAATACTTGAGCGCAGCAAAAAAAAGCTAAAAAATAAAATTAATTTACAATAAAAAGTTAAAAGAAAAAAAAATCAAGCGAAAAAACCCTGAAACCTGCATTGAATATTCAAGTGCACCACTACAGACACAAACCGAAAAAAGGCAGAGAAGCAAAGAGAAACACTGATCTAATTATGGGGTACTAAAATACTTATAATGCTACAAAAAAGTTTATGAAAATTTAGAAAAAGAGAAAATTCATTGAATTAAGGGATAGAGTAATAATAACCTTTTTTAAAAAAAAATTATTGTCTCAGTTGATTTATTTATTGTTTTGTTATACAATTATTTACTAAAAAAATTAGAAGAATTTTTTTAAAACTTATTTCATTAACAACTGTTAGTACGAGTATAGACAAAACTATTAGACAATGAAACTTTTTCATTGCTTTTGTTACACAATTGAACTTGAAAGTTTTAATGTGAAAAAATCTAAACAGAAGCTTAAGGATTTTTTAGCAGTTGGCAGTATTTTATTCTGTTTTTCTGTATGTTGAAACAGCAACTAAATTTATTTGCAAATAAATGACGTTGATTAACTATCTATTACAATTAACAATACCAGCAGCAATAGCAACCTCAACATCATCATCATTATCATTGTCATTAAAAGCAATTGCAATAAAATCAACAACTTTAATAGAATCCTCAAGTTCACACACTTAATTAATTGTTGATTAAATATCGAAAGACAAAATAGATAATTTTACAAGTTGCAAACAAACAATTATTGAATTTCATTAAACTTTAATTTATTTTTAGTTTAGCGACTGGGTGAGGCCATGTGCATATAATTTGGAAAGGTGTCCTTTGAAAATCTATTTTCAAAAAAGTATATTTTTTTACAAAATATTTTTTGGAATATTTTTTGAGGTACAAATATTATTTTTAGGTTATTTGAAAAAAGTATTTTAAATAGTTAGAAAAGTTGTGTTTTGTAAAAAATACATTTAAAAAAGAACTTTTATAAAGAATTCCCCTCTAATAAAAGTACCTTGTAGACAAGAAAAACTTTTGAAAAGATAGTTAGTTTTTGAAAGAAGTACCTTTAGGAAAATGCAAACTTTGATAAAGGTATATTTTGAAAAAAGTACTACCTGATAATAAAATTATTTTTTGATAGAGGTTTATTTTGAAAAAAGTATCATGTGTAAAAAAATTCCTTTTAAAATAAGCCTTCATTGAAAAAAGTACCTTTTGAAAAAAGTATCTTTTGACAAAGTACCTTCTGAAAATATCACCTTTTAAAAAAATTACCTTCGGGAAGAGGTATCTTTTGATACAGACGTATATTTTGAAAAAAGTACCTTTCGAATGGAGTAAATTTTGAAAAAAGCATCACTTGAGAAAACAAAAATACTTTCGAAAAGTGCATCTTTTAAAAAAACTGAAAAAAGGACATCTTGAAAAAAGTGCTTTTTGTAAGAAGTGCCTTTTGAATAAAGTACATTTTAAAAAAGTACGAAAAATCTCTTTTGATAGAGATATATTTTAATAAAGAACCTTTAAATTAAGATAAGGTATCTCTTCAGACAGGTACAGTTTGGTATATTTTGAAAATGTACATTTAAAAAAAAGTACTTTAAAAAGTCCTTTAAAAAAAAGAACTTTATATAAAAAGTAGGTATTGAAAAACGTACCTTTTGAAAAATTACATTAGAAAAGTACCTTCTGAAAATATATATCATAAAAAAGTAGCGTTATCAGCAAAAGGCTTGTAAAAATTAGCACTTGCAAAAGGTGCCTGCTGAAAAGAGTACTTTTTGAAAAAATTAGGGTTAAAAAAGGTACCTTTTGAAAAAAAAACTGCCGTTTGAAAAGAGTAACGTTTCAAAAAATTGTAGTTTGAAACAAGTATCTTTTGCATAAAAATAAGTATTGGGGAAAGTACTTCTTTTAAATGAATAGTACCTTTTGAAAAAAATTGTTTTTTTGAAAAATGTGCCATTTGAAAAAAATACATTTTTAAAAGTAGCTTTAAAAATTTACTTTGTGAAAAAAGTACCTATTAAATAGCTTAAAAGTACCTTTTGGAAACTGTTTCTGTTTGCAATAAGTTGATCTACAAAAAAAGTAATTTGTGAATAAAATTCTTTTTAAAAAGTAAAACATCTTTTGACAAAATTACATATTCGAAAACGTAATTTTCAAAAAGAGTACTGAACTACCATTTCTTAAAATTTATTAATAGATGAGGTAGATTGTATAAAAAGTTCTTTAAATGGACATTGTCCACTTGTGATCCTTTAAATATTCCAGTCAGCTGTGGCGTATAAGTGTTGAAGCCATAATTAATATAAAGTATACTCGTGCGTCTCCTCTTTGCTCTCATTCGCTGGGGGTTTGTTTTAATATATTTCACCCACAATTACTTGTTAGCCAAAAACAAATCATGTAATTATAGACAATTTATTCAACATGTACAAAATTACAATTACCTGAGTTCTTTTGGGCGTGGTGAAATAAGAAAAAAAATATGTATGTATATAAATTTTCCATTATTGTCATTCCGCCACATAAAAAACTACAGAAATAAATTTCAAACAATATTCTTTTAATGACATCTCTACAACAACAACAATAACAACAAAAGGCTGTAACTAGTTGAATAATGAGAAAAACAATTGAAAAGCAGCAGCAACAGTTTTTGTAGCAAAATACGAACTGAATTCTAAACCAAATAAATGCCCGTAATAAACGTATGAACATTCCGTGATTTTAACGAACAAAAACGTTTTTGACTTTGAACACAACGGCTGTCATTAAAGTTTGGCTTGGAAAATGAATAACAATTTTGTTTTTGTTATTTAATTTTTTTAATGTGTGGTTTTGTGTGAGAGTTTGTGTTTTTTTTTTTGTTGCTACTTGTCGTAAATAATTATTTTGCTGCCGTGCAATAGATGATGATGTTTTAAATTTATTATAAAATGTTCAACTACAATATTAACAAGTTACAGACGTTTAATTAAAATAAATGTTTTATATTTTGTTTTTTCTCACAATTTTCATTGGCCAGGTCAAAGATAAAAATGTTTGGTTATTAGAAGTTTTCAAGAAAATCTATTGATATGATAGTTTATTGTTTTTTGTTGTAAATTTACTTTGCTTATAATTTTTTTTAAAACCTGCAAACATATTATTTATATAAGAGATTAAAAAAAGAACGTTTAAAAAATTAAAATTATGATTTTTTATGAAAAGCAACTTTTAAAATATGAAATCAATTGAAATATTTAAATTAAAGAAATATTTTTCAAATTAAAGAAATCACTTCTGAAAAGTAATTCTGTTCTTACGTTCTTACATTTTTGAAATCATCACTACAATATTCCTCAACTTTCCGAAGTTACTGATTTCACTCTAGTTTTCTAAAATGCAGTTTTTATAACGTTTTGATTTCCTAGGAAAATGTACATATTTTTGATGATGACGTCAGTATAAGTAGTATAGTATATGAACCCCTTTTTAACATTTGAATGAAGAAAACTTTGGACGTTTGGAAAATTTTTACTCCGCTAAGATTTTGCATAAATCAACTCAAAGTGGCATTTTCGGAAATCAATTTCTTGAAATAAATTAATTTTTCTAATAAATGTGAACTCTCTAACAAACCTGAATTCGACTTGTTATAGATAAATCCTTAATAAATTAAAAAAATATATATTTGTTAATATTCCATAGACTTTATATATCAAACTATTTTCCGAAACTTATCAAAATTTGATAACTGTGTTTTTCTTCAATAACTTATAATATTCTTGTCAAATTAGTTTTCTATTCTGCCAATTTTTGGGCTTTGCATTTATCAGTGTTTATTGTTATTTTATATTGTTCGAGAGCTAATTTTGTGGAACATTTTCGATAACAGTGCTATTTTTATAATTCCGACTACTCTCATCACATCTGTTTTCCATATTAGGACATTATTTTTTTTTGGCTTTGAAAACTGCATTGATTAGGGTTCATTTCATATTAAATTATTCCACAAATTTTCGGAAAAAATGTTTCTATTAATAATTCTGAATACTCTCATCACACCTGTTTTCCATATAAGGATATTTTTTTGAGCTTTGTAAACTGCATTGATTAGTGTTTATTTTATATTAAATTATTTTAGAAATTTTCGGAAATAATTTTCATCACATTAGTTTTTAATACTTTGTCACTTTTTGGACTTTTCAAACTGCACTAACTAGGGTTAATTTTATTTTAAATTATTTGAGAAATTTTTTAAAAGCAGTTTTTTGTAACTCCGAATATTTTTATCACAATCTCTTTTCATATTTGGTCATTTTCTGTTCGCTGAAAACTGCACTAATTAGAGTTAATTTTATTTTAAATTCTTTGAGAGATTTTTTAGCAAACAAATTTTTGAAAATAGGGTTTTTTTGTAACTCCGAAAATTCTTATCACATTATTTTTTCATATTCGGTCATTTTGTAGACCTTCAAAACTGCATGTATTAGTGTTAATTTTACTTAAAATTTTGTCTAGAAATATTTTTGTTGAAAAATTTCGAAAATAGTGTTTTTTAATAACTCCGAAAACTTTCAAAAATAAATATCTCGATTTTTTTTCTACCTCTTTTCTTTTTATATTAATTTTACCATAAATGTGTGTGTTTCTCAATATTAAAAGTATTCAAATAATTATTACTTATTGCAAAAATCTAAATTTTTTTACCGTATTGGATCGGGAAGATCTTATTTTCAGCATCTAAATAAAATTCAATTTTAAGAACATATAGGTCTTTTACAAACAAAGAGTTGTTGCACTTAATTCCTTGTAGAGATCCATTGGCTTAATTTTAAATGTACTCAAATGTGTTCTATTGCAAAATAATTTCATTGCTTATTCATTCAATAAGTTTTTTTTCACAATTATTATTATAATTGCGATTTTTTTGTTGTCTGAATATGGTTTTGGACATGTTAAAGAAACTCTAAAAGCCTGCTTATTGCAATTCTAAAACACTTATTTCAGTTTTGTAGGTCATTTAAAAACAAATATTTTGTCATTAAACATTACTTTGAATTACACTTGACAATTGTATTTGCATGTAAATTATTTTATTAAATAAATGCAAAGAAACTTCAGCTACTTTTTTTTCGAAATTTTTATTTAGCTGTGATATCCAGTCATTTAGTTACCCTGCAACAGAGCTGTAAGAGAATGATTCTTTTCTGAGTGAAACACCGAATCGTTTTTAAATATTGAATTGTAATATATTGAACGCATTCATTTTGTCAAAAAATTAATTAAAATCGGAATGCATTTAATGCAGAAGTCCTGACGGCATGCATCTTTGTCATCCTTCAAAATTTTGTGATTTTCGGGGATGTAGTAAAAAATCATGCTGATGTTATAAAACCCAATGTTATTGATTTTATGTTCCAGTTAGACTTAGTGCTGGTTTAAGGTGTCACAGCAACCAATTTTTAGCGATTTGGTACCTGACAGCATCCATTTACTGGCTTGTGTTTGAATGTTTTGTAAAAAATTTATTTTATGAAAGAAAATTTATATTTTATTATTTTAATTGCAAATAGAAGAAAATATAAAAATGCAATTAATTTTTATTCCTTAGAAGTGTAGGTGAGATCATTGCAAGGCGGATTTAGGGCTTAAAAATTATGATTTACTTACAATCATGAAATTTTTTTTGTATTATTTACAATAATAATTTTTTAATAGTTTTCTTATTTACTCGTAAGTTAGGTTAGGTTAGGTTGATTGGAGGGGTGTGATAGCCCATGTCATACGACATACACTTAAGCCAGTGAAGGTGTGTTGTGCGCTTCCTTTATTTATCAAACACAACTGCCAGAGTTCTGCTATGTACTATAGTTTACAATTTTAAACATGTCAACACTAGACTTTTTTTTGGTTTGTTATTTTGTCCGAAATGCTCTTTTTATGTCGCAATTTTTAATTGTGTAGTTATTGTTCTCATGTCATGTCATTCAAATGGCAGGTTTGTAAAATGCACATTTTTACATTTTTCTTATTGCACTTACTTTTAGCTTCCTTCACTTGCAAAATATAGTCTTATTATTAATCTATGCTTTATCAATAAAAAAAATTTTAAAATTTCATTTGAAATATCTTTAAAAAAAATTCATTTGTATTTATATTCCCATCCATGGGAAAAATATATGAGATGAAGTTGTACATGTTGTTCCAGTTGTTTCCATAGAAAATAGCAACAATATTTATACAAGAAACATTTGGAGTATCTTACGTCTTACAACTCATACAATAACTTGTGAGTGGAGCAAATATCAATCATAAATAATTGTTGTTGGGATATGTACATATGCGAGCAAGTATTTTAATTATTTATTAGTAATTTTATAAAATTAATGGAAACCGTTTATGGGCCTTTTTTCACAATTTCTCAAATTCTTCTAATGAAAAAAATTAATTTTATTTTTCAGATTTATACAGACAAAGGTGACATTTGATTACCATGAAGAAAACTTTTGCGGTTTAAATAATCATAATAATAAATATGAAAAAAATCTGACCGTTAATTAACGAGAACATTTTTTTTAATCAAATAATTATAGAGTTGAAGTATTTTCTAAACAACAAGTAGAATTAATTGCTGGCCATTTGAACGACACATTGTACATATACGGCCTGTTTCACGATGTCGAACGACATCGTTCATTCGCATAAATACATTAAAACCAAAAACAACATTTTAAAATTTGTTGCTGTTTCAAACGTATTTATGCGAACGAACGATGTCGTTCGACATCGTGAAACAGGCAGATAATTCAAGGTATGAGAATTAATTTGGGTTAAAATAATAATAAGCCTCATTGTGCTTGAGTGTGTGTGCGTGTGTGTGTATTCAAATGAGTATTGAGGCTGTTAATATGAAATTTTGAAATGAGTGTGTGCAAAAATATTGCGCAAGTGTATGTGCAAATGTGTGTTTGTTGAATGGTGTTAATATGACATAATGTCCACAACTTGTACTAAATTGTTTGAAAACCCTTAATTCGATACTCGTACTTGTTGCTGTTGCTATTATGTATTTATATTTTCATACGTTTCAAACGTACAGCACGTAGTGAAACAAATTCCATTTATAACAAAAACAAAGAGAAGAACATTTAACAAATTGCAGTATACATTTGTTGGATTTAATATCCAAACAAAATTAAACTTTTTATGGACTTTTTTTTACTTTTGCAATTAAGGCATGTTCTAAACCACAAATATTTGCTTGTTTCAAATATATGCTATTTGTTGTTGTTGTTGCTTGTTTTTTTTTTGGTTTAGTTTGTTCTAAATGCACATTCAAGTCCAACTGGCTCGTCATTTTTAGTTTTGGCGTTTTTTGTTTGTTGTTGTTATATTTTTGCATTAACAAAAATACATTAAAATTGTTCTAAACGATTTGAAAGCAAAAAAAAATAATAATAAAAAATAAATAAATAAAACAAACGTCAAGCAATTGTATTGAAGAATAGTTAACAACTTCAACCCATGTATTGAGTGGATTACGTCAGCAAATGCATGTTATAACAACTAGTATGCAGATAAGGCCAAACTCTGGCCCCTCATACTATTTAAAGAGCTACTGAAAACTGACATTCGAATGCAATTGCTTTATGATTTTAACTGGCTTTGTTTATAGTATATGAATATTGATAATTTATGACTTTTTGTTGTGGCCTCAGCTGCTAATATGCCAACATCTCACTGGTCGCTAAGGCAAATCGTTAGTGAATATTTTTCAAACCGCTTAAACTGTCAACATATGAACAGCTAAAGCCACAATAGATAAATTTTAAAATTTGTAATAAAATTTAAATGCTGCAAATTTGATCAAAATCCAGATATTTTGTTGACAACGATTCTCAAAAACTGAGTTTTTTTTAATAATAAAAAATTCTTGTCCAAACAATTTCCCAAATTAAGTCATATACATGAGTTCTTAAATATAATTTCTATCTTATATATAATTTCTATCCCAGTAAATAAATGGATATTGTTCTTAAGGAATGATATTTTCATCGCTTCTAGATGATCCCCTAGTGCTTTTTTCAACTTCTAGCATCCAATTGATAAAATTTTAATTTTCTATAGGAATTACTTCTACAACTTTGTGAAAATAATTTATTTTTATAAAAAAAGTATTTATACCTTAAAATCTACATAAAAACATTGTTGTTGTTTTTAAATAATAGTTATAAATATTTAAAGCTTGTTGTTGGCTTAAATTATAGATATTGAAATAATTATTTTAGAGAATATCTTCAATAATGAATTTCATTAATAATGACGAAATTACTTTCACGCACGAAGAAAAAAATTGTGACTGCTGACAAATTTTTACGCCTTGTAGGGGTAAAGCTTATTGCCAGTGGCAAATAAATAATCCTTATTTCATAAAAAATTAGTTTCTAGGACGAAAAATGTATAAAAAGTATAATTTGCTCCAAATAATGAAAATAGCTTCCAAATCGGTGAATAGGAATCGAAAAAGAAAACATTCTGCAAAGACAAGCCTGTGTACCGCGGAAATTTTTTTCAAGTTCCAAGTGCATTATTATTATATTATTATTATTTCTTACTTTGTTTTTCCAGTCCTTCCATAAACAAATGCAATATTAATGTACTAGTATGACTTATAAATTCTCTTAATGAATTAATCATTGGTTGACAAAAAGAAAAAATATTTATTTGTTTATATGAATGGAATGAATATAATTACAAATTTGTTTATACTCGTAATTTGGATTTAACGAACATTTTAACAAGGACCCTCATTCATTTGCAGTACAGCAGACCAGAGCCTTAGGCGGGAATCCAAGCGACAACCTCCGCAGTCTTCCCAGCCACTCACTAAAAAATAAAAATATTTGTTTATTCATTATTAGAAAGATAATTTTTTTATAATTACATAAATAAAATCTGTTTTTTTTTACCATTAATTACCTTTTAATCCATCAAATAGATATATTCATAATTAGTCTTTAACGAGCATCTTTAGATAAGGTCACATCTATTATGTAAAATTTGAATTAGTTTTTTATATAAATTATCTGAATTGTAAATTATTTTGTTTGAATATCTTTTGGTTTAGTGAAGATGTTCAAAAATCTTACAAAAAAAAAAAAAATTATGCTAAAAGAACATTTATTTATGATTTATGTTAAACGAATTTAATTAAACGAATTCCAATAAACTGGTAGTCGGCCAACATTCCAAATTCTATCAAAATTTATTAAATATTTTATTATGATGGTTAATAGACATCTACTGAATATTGTTTGTTTATCATTCTTCTTTATTCTGATTTTCTATTTCTTATAAATTTTTGTTTATGTTAAAGGCAAATGTTTGGAGGCAGTTTTAAGCGCTTGAATTTCTTCAAATTAAGAATCGATTTGTGTCAATCGTACGTTATTCAAAATCACACTTTGCACAGATTTCTTTTATATGTGGAGATATCAATTTTGAATAAATATATAAATATAAATAATGAAATAAATACTATTTATTATAAATACTTAATAATTTATGGTTATTTTTATTTAGGCTCTAGGTCATATACATATTAATTTAAGTAAAACTCCTTTGTTTTATTAAATTTTATTTTTTATTCAATATTTCGATCACCATCGGTTTTCTTTATCAGGAATTTGAGTAAAGCCGTCTTTTTCTTTTAAAATCAAAAAGCTAAAAAGTAAGCTTTTTTCTTTGAGAACGATATTTGCCAGGCCATCATTGTCAATAGCGAGGGCTATAAGTCGATGACGGCCAATTTCTTTTGGCCTAAGTTGGATGATATGGACAATTATTTAGTAATAACTTAAGTTGGTGGTGGGCACTTAATGCCCACTACTTAAACTGTTCGTGTGGAGAGCGCAAGTGATGAAAATGATAAAGCTTAATTCATTTGCAACTCTGCTTATACTTTCACCATTAATTTTTATAGCATTACTGCAGTGCCTCTGGTGTTAAGTAGATGCATTAAGTTTCTTAAGCTGTATTGGGTGCAGCCATTTTATTAATTGTTTTACTTTGCCGACAATTCTGCTAATAGTACCTCCGAAGGGGAGCGCAGTGATGTACATTGGCATGCCAGATCATCCATAGTATTTATCAGTTAAACAGTCCATCAAAAACTAGCACAGTGCTACACTTATGTACTAGTAAAAATTACATGAGAAAAAATTCATAATGTTGATGACTTGTCCTGAACAGGGATCATCGCATTCAAGTTCTTAGTCATAATTTGCTTTGCAGTCAATGTTCTAACTACTTCAGTCAACAGCACGGTTTCAACTAAAATGTTGGTTGCAACTACAATATTAATTTAGTTTTAGTTGCACCTAACAGTTTAATTTCAGCTTAAGTTGAAGTTAAAGTTGAAGTAAGAATAATAATAAGTTTAGTTAGTGATGCAAGTACTCACAATTCAGTTCATGATGCCAGAAATTGAGGCTTATAATCTTTTGCTTCTGTGAGCAGACGAAATAAAAGCAAGACTTAAGAATTTGATGGCGATGTGGACAACTGAAATCTATATTCCAATCGGTATTGACGTTGTCATACTCGGAAATATTGTCAAGAATGTAACAGCTGCTTAGGCTATGCTTCATAACGTCCCAAAAGTCATATAAATAGTTATAAATAAATTTCCCAATTAGAATGTGCTTAATGGCAATAAGGCCACAGTGGACCTACACAACCTAATTATGTGTTATTTTCACAAGATGACAACTTCCTAAAGCGTGACTGGTCAATAACATTGAGGGTAGTTGAAGTGAAAATTTTCCATGTGTTATAGGGGAGGCTCATTAATGTGGGTAAGATTATTCATTAAAAACACCAAAAAGCTCTATGGCATTAGTCATATAAATTAGCAAAACAAATATCGCAATTTCTTCCAAGAATTGCTTCAAAAAGATATATTTTCTTATACAAGCAAAGACATATATGTATGGATGTATGTATGTATGTATGTATGTATGTATGTATACGTGTATTCATTTGTATCTCAAATTAAACTACTTGGAATACAAAAACTTTAAGAACAAATTAATTATTTTAATAAGCGTTGCTGCAATTGTTGCACGCGTGTGTGTGTTTTCTAAAGGTGTTTATGATTATGAAAGTCCGATTTGAACATCATACCGAAACGTGATAATATGATTGAATAAAAATAAATCTGTAGTATGAACTGATTTTA
Organism: Germaria angustata; assembly: GCA_963681545.1. Taxonomy (NCBI): domain Eukaryota; kingdom Metazoa; phylum Arthropoda; class Insecta; order Diptera; family Tachinidae; genus Germaria; species Germaria angustata. The sequence continues at coordinate 6,920,696 of OY812999.1, read as the reverse complement.
TTTTGTTTTTTATTGAAATCGCTGGTGGAAGGAAGCAAAAGAACAATTGAGGAAACGAAATATTAGTCACCAATAACAAAATGCTTATTAAAAAAAAAATCAAATCACAAAGAAATATTTTTCAAGCATTTATTCTTTAACACTCTGCCTGAATATTGATTTAATATTGTTCAATAACAAAGTACACTTATTTTTACAATTTTACAATTCCCGTCCCCTTTACATTAATTAATTTATTTTTATTAAGTGCGAGAGACTATTTTGTGGTTTATAAAAATTAAACACCTGAAGCTTTTTATTAATTTTAATTTTTTCTTTTGTTTATAAAATTATTTAAATAATTGTGTTTGCATTAAAGTGATGTTGGCGTTTTATTTATTACATATATATATTCACTTATATAAAGTTCGTTGTGGTTTTCTAAAGGGGAAGTTGCTTGTTTTAATTAGAAGAACAACAAATATTATTATTAAAAGTGTAATAAAAACATTAAAAAAATTGTTTGTGGTTAATATCGAGAACAAAAAAATTAAAGCCAATAATTTAAGAGCTGTCACAGGTGCTTGGTATCATTATGTAAAGTAAAAAATAAATGATTTTAAAAAAATATTTTTTTTCTTTCATTAAAATTCAGTTTCTTTAAAAAACATACATGCAAAGAAAAAATATAATTCATATAATCGTAATTACAAACTGTCATGTACTCAATTCACAAGTTTTATGTGCTACTGTATCCTTCGTATTTTGTTGTATTATTTTATTACTTAAAAAAGTATGATGCAACTTCGATGCACAAATAAATTCCATATCTGGTCGGCGCACATCTTTGCCACAAGTCCAGATTGCTTTTTCATTATTTGAAAGTATGTTTGTCATTTATTAATGGAAGGAAAATAATATTTTCAAATCTAAAGAAATTAGATGTTGTTTTTGAAAAAACATTTTTAAATCGAGTTTCACTGATTTGTAGGTATAATTCATAATTTTCAACAAAAACTTGAAAAACTGCATTATTGAATTCTTGGAAACAATGAAAATGTCGTTCCTTAAGAATTACTTCCTCTTTTACCACTGGAAATAATTGCTTTAGTACTTCTTATTTATTTTAATTCTGCACTGTGAATTGTCTACTTTAACTTGAAGATTTAATTTATTTATTTATCAATACAATTTACAATGACCATACTATCAGCTGTTCCAATAGGGACTTTTGAACTTGATAGCGTCCATATTGTTGTGAGTCTAATACGTGTATATGATAAAATTATTTGATCAAAATTGGTGTTTTGTTTGCGCTGCGTTCCACATGCTTCCGCCATTTTACAGTCGCCATAATCCTCCTACCGAGATGACTATTAGCAGTGTTCTGGATAAATTTGAGTTCACTGGTTCAGTAAACAATGAACCAATACCCGTAAGATCTACCGAAACATCGCCGTCGCTCGTAAGAATTTTAAGCAGTCGATTTCGCGTCGCAGATCAAAACTTTTCTAATTTTGCGAAGGTAATCGTAGATAACACCGTGTGTTCGCTATCTATCTACCCTGGAAGAGTTGGAAACTGGCCCAGAAAGTCATCTGCAGCGATGAGTCCTATATCTGTATGAATAAGTACGTCAGCACACAAAATTTGTCGAATTTGGGATGATACCAATCTACATGATATCCAGGAGCGTCCCATTTATCCCCAAAAATTAGTGTATCGTGGGTTTTTCGGGCTGGTGGCATTATCGCTTCGCATTTTTTTGGAAATGATGTTGGCCAAGACATCGCCATTAATTGCGAGTGGTATAAGCAATTCTTGGAACTTTCCCAATCCCTTGCCGTTACCTACACCTTGCAGTTATTGTGTGACGGCCTCAGAGACGACGTCAAAGAGAATGCAGAAACATCAGCGAGGCGTCGATGTACATATTTTGGCATCAGTAGACGTTCGTTGCAAAGAATATTTGTGAAAGATTTGAAAATTTTCCCTTAGAAAGTGCAAACTGTTCACGAATTACTGCCTGCTGACAGTCGTATAAGCTTAAATAACTGCCATACTCTAATAAACTTGGTGGAAGAATCATAATAAACGACAAAGCCCACTTCCACCTAAGTGGTCCTCTTGCGTTTCTGGACCACAGAGAATACATATGAAGTGCATAACGAACCGTTGCATCTCCTCGAAGTGACGGTTTGGTTTGGTTCAGGATTCGCCCTGAAAAAGAGATTGGCGTTCATTTTTTAAGGATAATATCCTTGTCGAATTTCGAATACGAAAAATAACTGAATACGATGAATTATTCTCCATTTATGGTAATATTTTTCGTACAACAGTACCAGGTTTAGAAATAGCGGTATATCTCGAAAACTGGAACCAATTACATATGGAACAACTGTTCGTTGCTCTAGTCGAAAACTTTCTACACTAGTGTAAATGAATTAATATAAATAAGATCAGCGAATCGTTCAAGCAAAGAATTGTGATGTTTTGTATGCATTTGTAATGAATTCATAAGTCCTGAACGAATTCATCTCTTAATGAAAATGAATTGAAGTAAAATTTGACTGAATTCATGATGAATTCAAGTCTGTTAAATACATCTCTTTTATAAAGAAAAAGGAATTGAAATAGAAATGTTAATTATTTCATTCTAAACTAAATGTTTTTAATGCAAAAACATAATTTAAATTTTTTGTTAATGTTTTTTTTTTTTTGATTTTCATATAATTTTTTCACCGAACAAACGTCTATCAAAATTTGAATAAAAAAAACTTGATATATTGTTTCTACCATCAAAAGATGATTTGTGTATAATGAATTAATTTAAATTTTAATTCAATATAATTTTTTTATAAAATAAATCTATTAATAAATTTGTAATTCATTATACTCATTATACATTTATTCAAATTTTATTTAAATTAATTTTCCCCATAAATTGAATGCATTCAAGGATTGTAAATTCATTGTGAATGTATGAATGCATTCAATTCAAATGCATTAAAATTTTCCTCATTCATGGTGAATCAAAAAGGGATTATGAATCATTCTTTCAGAGCTCTGATATCAATATGTCTGATTTAAAAGTTTCAATTATGATATTAACAATAGAAAGCATATTTTTTCCATAGATATTCAGTTTTTCACTATAAATAAACTCTTGATAAAGTAACAAATTTTTATATTAAAAATAACTTCTGTTTCCAAAAGGTCCTTGTACAAGAATTATATGGAAATTGTTTCTTAAAGTATTTTTTTATATAAGTAGTTAAGCACGGGAAAGTTAATGTCGTACAGTGCACTAGTGCTGTGTATAATTTGTCAACTAAATTAATTGTGTTTTATCCCTTTCAGGAATTTATTGCCTTTCAATGGTTTCATTACGATCCTCTTCGTAAATGACCTTCATGTCTTGAAGTTTAATGCAGGCAGACTTGTTTGTTCTTAAACATAAATCTCTTTCCTTTTTAAAGATGAACTCATTTTTTATTATGTGTAGTTTTCCAGGGCGCAAACATATTTTGGCTTTTGTTTGCTTTTTGTGTCCTGTGACAGTGACTAAAGATATTTAATCAACGAATCAAGGTCAGTTTTTCAAAAGTTTTAAGATTTAGATTAAATAAAGTTCTTCTTGTTACATGTACTCTTATTATATGTTTATATTGCATGTTGTTTGTTGTTTGTTATTTTCCTTTACAACATCAGTGGCAGCAAGAACAGAAATTTCCATTTCTTAAATAAATTAAATTCTGGTTTTTATTGTTGCTGCTGCTGTTGGTTGGTCTGCAACTCTTGAAATTCAGTTTCTTGTTTTTATTTCTTTTTTCTTACTATCATTATCATTATTATTATTATTTTTTTCCATAAGAAAAGGAAAAAGTTATACCGTATTGGATGTTGGTTGGTTGGTTGATTGGTCGGCTGGTTCTAGAGAAGCTTTAAGTAGTTGACCTCCAAATTAAAATTTTAATATTATTAACTATCGTATGTGTGAACGAGCGTTTAAGTATTTATGTTTTTCTTTCGATATTTTATTTCTTTTAAACATGTGCAAAATACTTGTCTATTTCATTTAATTTTTTTTTTTTGGATTTTGTATGAGTTTTTTTTCAAGCCACCACACGCACGGCCATCAAAGTTGGTCGGCAGTTTGGTTGCTTGCAATTCTGCTGGTGTTTGGTCACAGTTTTGTTGGCGACAGTATTATAAAAGACTTCATTCTCGCATGATTGATTAATGTAAAATAATAAATCAATCGGTATTACAATAAAATGCAAGTGGAGTTATCGATCGATATCGAGAACTATAATTTGTTCTTCAGGATCACAATGGAAGATTTGGCTCAGTGTAACGAAAACTTTCCCTTTTTTTCAATTAAAAGTTATAGGTTCTGCTCAATAAGTTTATGAAAAATATCTTGGAAGGATTTTTAATATAAAATGCTATCAAAGTTTTTCAAATATTAGCTTCCATGTCGAGAATTTTCGCTAAAACTTCTGTTGAGCTTTAGATATAATTTTAATTTTATTTCTCTTATGAGGAAGGCATTTCAGGTGAAAAATTTCTCCGGAAATTCCTTGATATGTACCTCTAGTAGTTACGAATGTGTACGCAAATTATTATATATATTTTTGGATAATTGTTATATGTCGAGTTACAGGATGGTGCTGAATTGTTGGAGTTTTCGAAATTTATTTTGAACTAAAAAATAAATTAAAGGAAATTGTTTCATCTTAAGAAAAATTAATTTGAAAAAAAGAGATTTCATGTACAAAAACGGAAATGAAAATAATTTTTTTTTTTTAACCTAAATACCATTATTTTTTTTTTTTATTTTCAAAAGGAAATTACTTCGGAGTACCCCAGTATACTATAAAGTTTTGAATTGGGACATACATTATTTAAAAAGTTATGAAAATTTATGTGCATGCATACTGCACTGTAGAACCGGAAATATCCATTTTGTATTCCAATTTTTCTAACTCAACCCCAATGTTTATTTAGCGATTCGGAAGCTGTCCTAAATATGCTGATTTGCAAAGGAAATAATTTTCATAATCTATTGACCACTGGCCATAGACTATACTGATGGGAAGTTTACAAAATTGCGAAAATTGTTCTTATGCGAAAATAACTAAATCAATTATTAATTTATTTAACAAAATAATATGAAATTTACAATGTAAAAATGCATGTAATTATAGTAAAATTAAAACATTTTGTACAATGCAGCAGAAAAATTTATATATTTTTTGTTAAGCAATGTTCGGTAAATCGATCCGTTTATGAAATCGAGTAATTTCCAAAAACAAAAAATTGACAAATTGATGTTCTACAGATCGTTTGATTTATTTAATTTCTATTCGATAACGGAGGCAACCTGAGCAGCCCTTTTAATGGCAGATAGTTTTGCCCGAAGAATCATATTTTCGCTCAGAATCATGAAGGACATTTTAATTCCAAAATTTCAATGTAAACAGCCTCATCAGATATTTTAAATTAACTCAATTTTATTGTCTCATTTTCACTATCTCAGACTTGGTCATTTAAATCTTTTAAACTCTTGCCATTCTCGTTTTTTTTTTGTTGTAAATTTTCGGTAGAGGGGTTGTGTTGATCAGTTTTGACCGGATGGCTTGTTGCTGGTGTGATGTGATAATTTTGTGCATTTAACTGCTTGTTCGTTTACGGTTTGTTTCATCTACATACTACATACTACAACAATAAATATGCTAAAGGAAAAAATGCTCTGTGTATTCTTTATGGCATTTTTTTCCATTTCTGTCAACTGCTGTTTTAACCATTGCTGCTCTGTATCTGTTACCAATATTATTGCTGTTTAATTTTTTTTTTAAATCAAAATACCCACTCAAGTTTTTTAAGTTGTTGTTCTTCTTCTTTTTTTTCTAGTCAGTGTGAGTTCTGCTTTTATGTCTTCGTCTTCAGTTCTTAATATAAAAATCAACTTCCTGATAAAGTGAAGCGACCAACAAACAAATATTTAAAACCAGTCTGTTTGCAATAAAATATTTTTGTTCTTTGGCATCCATCTGTTTTATCTTTTTATTTAAATAAACTTTAAATACTTTTGCAATTTTTTATTATTCTTAATAATAAAAAACTTGTGGCTTCTTAAAGTCTCATTGATATTGTTATTTTAATTATTAATAAAGTTTAATTTTTGTGCTAATTTAAATGTTGAGTTCGTTTTATCGTTTAGTATCAATCTTTATTTCATTTTCAATGTTGCATAAAAAATACAACAATGATACATACTCATACAAAAAAAATTTTATATAAATAAAAGCAAAAAACAATAGTGAATTTCAAATAAAACTATTTGATCGTTATTGAAAACGACAATAAAGTTTGTGGGACATGGCATAATTGGAATAAGCTCCAGATGCATAATTTTTATTGCTAAAGTGATTTGCGAACTTTCGTCATTTATTTACTGAACAGGCAAACTGTGTCCAATTCTAGAAACTTTTTTCCAATTGACTGTTTTTGTCTCTTATTCGAAGGTTATAAATACCTGCAAGGGATTTATCTAAGGTTTTAGGAAAAGCCCTTTTCAATTCGTACTCCATAAGACATGGCATGGGGATGCTTGTAATCCTTTAGTTCCTATAAGAAGCCTACGTTCTCACAAAGAGTGTGGATAAGACATGCATATAGAAGGTCTTTCATTTAGCGCTTTCCATCATTAAAAATTTGAATTATTTCGAGAAAAAAAATTATTAAATCGAATGGTCCATCCGCTGTAGTTTCGCTGGGTGACGCGCATATAAAATGTTCAAATTTCTATGACTCTACCTGTAAATAAGGGTGCATTTAACAGATGATCTGCTGTGGCTTGTGGCCTGTTCAAGAAAACCACACAAGAAAAAAATCCAAAGGGATGAAATCTGTGCTTAGTTTACTTCACCTCCACTTGAGGTGGCCACGCACTTAAATCGCTCGTGCATAGTGGTCAATGTGGCATAAAATGTGTGCCATGTAGCGCCGTCCTGTCGAAGTCACATGTCGATGGTGTTCATATCATCTACTTCAGGCCACAAAAAGAAGTTGAAACAATCGACCTATAGCGTTTACCGTTAACGGTGTTGGCTTGTTCTCAAATATATATGGAGCCAGGATGCCCCCCGGTTCAAAATCTAAACCAAACCACTACTTTTTCGGGATGCATACAAAGCTCTTGGATTGGTTTCCCTCCAAATTCTACAATTTTGTTTGTTGGCGTAACCATACATCCAGAAATGGGGCTCATCGCTGAAAATTATTTGTTAATAAAAATTAGTGTCAATTTCCAAATGTTCCAGGGACCATTCAGCGAACACAAATCGTTGCCTATGATCGTTTACCTGCAGTTCCTCGATGAATTGTCTTTCATTATTACAACTTTGCTTTAACCTAAAGGCAAGTTCATACTACCTGCAACTTTTATAGGGAAGCTTAGTCATTTGCAATTGCCACATTTTCCACTTTATCAATTAAAGCTGTATAATTTTTGGAACGCCTTCAAGCCGGCTGAGTTAAAACTTGTATGACTATATTTTATATTATGTTTCGCTAATTTTTCTATATACCAGAACTAAATTGATAAAAATAATATTTTTTATAAAAATTTTAAAAATTACACATGCACAACGTTACCACTGGATAAAAAAAGTAGTCGGTAAATGCTCTGGTATAGCCATACTTTGAAAAAATGACTTTTTTAATGGGAAGTTGGAATAAAGAAGTTGTTGTAATGGCTCAAAGCCTGCTCTGATTTTATATTTTGTAATATTCATATACTCGTACGATAGAGAATTCCCGTATTGTAGTTGATTGTTTTGGCATAAGCATTAGAGGTTGAATATTTTTAAACTTCTTAAAGTTCACTGGCGATTTGATTTGACCACCAATGAAATGTCAACATATGAACAGCTAAAATCACAACAAATAAATTCAATAAGTTCAAATATTTCTTTGGATGCAATTCCGAAAAATTTCAATATTAATTAAAAAAAACTATTTTAAAACTATTTAAATCGGCATACACCATGCAATAAATTTAAATTTCATTTTGTTGCACATTTGTAAAAAAAAATATGTACAACATTGTAATTAATGCAATTTGTTCAAAAAATTGTAGCAAAACCATTTCGAAGGTGTTAAAATGATTGTAATTGAATTATTTGTAACTGACACAAGTAATTAAAGTTGAAATTTCGCTGGCTTTAGGCCAAAATGAAATTAGATTTTTTATTTAACAAAAAAAAAATTCAAATGCAATAAGTGCAACAATGACAACAAGAAAAATAATTACGGAAAATCACGAACGAATTTCTTTTAAAATTCATAATGAATTTCAGATTTGTACGTACAAAGAAACCTTGTTGATGTTTTAACTTTGATTTCAATAAATATATTGAATACAAAAACAGCAACAATAATAACTGCAAAATATATAACAACAAATACAAATGCAACAACAACAACTTCAAATGTACGTGTAGCAAGTAGCTGGCTTTAGATTACAAGTTCATTTTACCAATGCACAAGTATTTCCTTTACAGTTTCAATTCCATTTCTAGTTTAAATTCATACAGATACCTGTGTGTACGAGTGTGTGTGTGTACGTATGAATGTATATGTATTTATCTATAAGTGCAGTCAGTGTGCATGTGAGTTTGTAAATTTCGTGTTGTGTATGCACTTACAAATCATTTGAAATGCATTCAATATTTTTGTTGTTAGATTTGCTTTTGGTCTTGGATTTTTTTTATTTTGTACATTTATTTGTTGTTATTTTGTGTTTTAATGCTGCAGCTCAAAACTCTTTGTTTATTTATTTAATTTTTTTTTAGTTTCCTGGTACGCAGTTGTCATCTTGTGGATGATTATCAAGTTCACATATTTTATAGAAATTCTATTGGAATGAAATCAATTCGATTTTTAATGTAAATCTAAATCGAAACCAGTAGCAAAACAAACAAAACGCAAGTGTTAATTTGAAATTCTAAAAATAGTTTATTTGTCTTAAAAGGCAAAAAAAAAACACATCGCTGATATGATTTGTTCACACTAGCACAAACAGGACAAAGTGTAAGCAAAAGATTTTAGTTAGAATGGGGCTGAGATCTTGGGCATTTTAGAAACTTAAATATTGGCTTTTTGTATTATTGGATGTAAATTTAAATAATAATAAATATTCTAGAAATACGAAAAAATGAAAACACTAGATTTTAGAAAATAATATGGTAGATACTAGCACTATATTATACTTAATTATGGTTATGTCGAACTTCAAACGCGAAAAGACCTAAATTCCAAGCATAATTTTAATTTAATTTTACAGAAGAAGCTTCTTTATGAATTACACTTGCACTAAGTTGTAGGACTAGTGTAAAGTTGATTTTGATGTAAGTGTCTGAGTCTACTTTTAGTGGTTAAAACTTTTCCAGAATAAACTTTAATTAATTTCACTTTTCAGAATTAAATTGATTTTCAGAATAAATTTTTAAATGGTGAATTGTCGAATGCGATGAAAAAGTGAAAATTTAAAACTATGTTATGCGTATGATATAATGGTTGCATGATGAAATATTTTAAAATTTTGGATGTCTGTAATTTAATGGGTGTCGAGGAAGAGTTATACATGTTAGAGACATGATTGCGAGAACTATAATATGACATTTCCAACATTTTATTATTGTGACAAGGAAATCATATTTTTTAACCTCCCAAACATAAATTGGACTACGAACAATTTTTTTCTTGTAAAAATATAAGTTCGTTTGTAATGAGTGAACTAAATCCGATTTATTAATTATTGAAGGCAAAGCTATTTTTATATATTTAGTGTAAGCGACTTTTATACTACATATGTATAATTTCTGCAATAGTCAATTGATGCGAATAGCGATTCGTAGTAGTTATTAACTTTGCTTATAAAAATTTCAATTTCTAAAAATTCTAATACGATTGGACTGCAACAAAAAATTTTTACGACAACTGTATCATGATTTCTGCAACAATGTATTGTTATGATAAGGGAATCAGAGTTCTTTTTAAACAATTCACACATAATTGTTAATATATGATCATAAAAGTGATCAGAATTTCTAAAAATGCTAACATGATGGACGTGCTAACAAATATTGTTTGTAAAAAATTAAGTTTGTTTATTATTAACTGTAATTAATCCGAATTATTAATTAGTGAAGACAAAGCTATGAATTATATACTACGACTTTTACAACAATGTATCATTATGACAAGCGCTTCATTGTTATTTATAAATACCCTAAACATAATTTGTAATGATTGACCATAAAATGATTAAAATTCCTAAAAATTTCAATATGATTGAACGGCAAACATTTTCTTTCGTAGAGTAAACGTTTTTTTGAAATTGCTTGCTGTTTGTTGCAGGTTTTACGTCGTTCACTGCTTTTGCATATGTTTCTCTAATCTTTCCTTCTTATTGAAATTAAATTAGAAGGAAATGCTTTCACATTTATAATAAAATTTTTTTGTTTGTAATTTCATCTACTAAATATTTTTGAAAAAACCCAGTCTTTGTTAAACTTAATTATTTATTTGCTTTAAATATTATTTGTTGTTAAAAAAATGCTATTAAGCTTTGAATTCATTAACCTTCAGTTAACACACTTATCACACCTCATTAAATCTTAAATACCATAATATGTGTAGAAATGATTAAATCTATCATAAAACTGCATCATATTAATGATCCAATTAATCAGTCAATGCAATTTCGGGATTAAAATCATGAAAACGAGTTGGATAATTATGACAGCTCTAGTTTGTTTATCAATTGCCTCAATGACAATTTAAGAAATATTTCAGGAAATGGTACGTTATTTCCTGTATTATTAAAAGTTTTATTGCACTGTTTCGGTGACAAAAATTGGATTCATAGGGATATTTTAACACTTTTTATCGCTTTTCGAAGCATTTAACACTTCAATGCAATTTATATGAGTTTTCGTATAAATAATTTATATAAAGAAATTAACAAAAAAAAGGTGGAACTACAATCAACACTTCTTCATAAATTTATTCACAGTTTAAACCATTCCGTGAATACCAAACCATTCAATTCCATTATTCTTTCAACTGACAGTGCATCATTATAACCATCATATGCCAATGACAAATTGTATATCGCTGATCGTTATCATGACGACGACGAAGATGATGATTAAATTGTGTTGTTATTTTATGTTGTGACAATAACAGCTACAGCAACAACAGTGACAGTTATAAATGTTCGTATACAAGTTGTACTGCCACAAAATATTCGTATATTGACATAATCGAATACATGGGATTAGTTGATTCTAAAATGATAATGATTTTGCTGTCACATGTATTAAATTTATGACATTTCTTTATATTTATTAAAATATTCACTATCCAGAACGAAAATATTCACTATCAGAGATGGCAAAGTGATAAAGTTATAACTTTTACTAATACAAGGTTAAACTTATAAAGTTATAAAGGTTGGTCCAACTTTAAAGCACGATAATAATTTCTCGTGCAAAAGAGTAACCGTTCTTTTTGAACCACATATCGCTCAGATCCATTTCCTCAATCTCTGGCAACAAGAAGTTTGTTATCATCTCGCGGTCGCGACCACCATTCACGGTAACTGCTTGGTCAACCTCATTTTCGAAGTAGTATGGCGCCCGATGACGCTGCCAGCCTATAAACCGCTCTCAACAGTCACTCTGTGTGGATGCATCGACTTTTCAAAAAACACTCGTGGAATCTTATTTGCCCAAATGCGGCAATTCTTCTCCGCTGAGGTGAAAGTGTGCCTGGTTGCTAACGACGATTTTTTTTTGTAGTCACCATTCACTTCTATCTGTTGTATTGACGACGCTTGAAACGGTAATAAGGCCTCAGCTCTTGATTTAATTGAACCTTTTAAGCGTATAAATTCCAATCTCTATTCAAAATTCGCATTAGTGATGCTCGTGAGATGTCACACTATCGCGAACAGCAATGTTTTCGGGAGAACAAACTGGGCGAACATGCACAGGTGTTTTCACATTTCCTACAGACGCAGTTTTGCTGAAATTTGCGCACAATTCTCCCGATTGTGAACACATTTGGTCGATAATGCTGACCAAAAAAATCACGAAGTGCACGAAATGCATTTTGATTTGAACGCCCATTTTCATAAAAGACTTCAACAATCTTAACGCGCTGGTCAATTGTGTTCCTCTCCATGGTTGAACTATGATAAATAAAAAGCTAAAAATACTTGTATGTATGTATGTGAACAATGTTGAAGTTCTTTCTCTCAACACATTCAAAGACACATAAAATTTTGAACATTACAATGTGATTCCCCTTTTTATAATTTCATCAAAGTACATACATATGTATGTACAGATTTTTGACAGTATAGTCAAGTATACGTCTTAAATTTTACCATAATTATAATTAAGAAGAAATAAACTCGAGTTCAGTCAAAGCTATTTTTTTTTAATTTTGAATTTTATGTACCTCATAAGATCTAAAACGTATGAAACGAGTAGTTACACCCTACTCGGGTGATAGGTGTAATATATTAATTATCGATATATCGATGCATCATCTTCAGAAAAATGAGTATCGAAATGTCGATAATTTCAAATAAAGTTGTTTAACCACTAATTAAAACATTAATCTTAAATAATATTTTAATCAAATTGCTATAAAAAAGGTCAAAAACTATAGAGATTTTATTGAAAATTATTATCTCGATACCATACTTGAATTTAGTTGTCGAGCTTGGCTTTCACTAGCATGGTCATTTCATGCGCGGCCACATGATTAATATGATGAGCGGTTTCCAACTCTGGTTAAAAAAGATCACATCATATATTGATATATCGACATCCAGGATCACGAGAAAGTGTCCTAAAGAACCTCAGTAGGCAACCGATATAATATTTTATTTATTTCAAAATTTTTTGAAGCTAATTTTGAAGTTGGTAAAACTTTTTAGTAAAAAAGGTTTTATTCCAAAATTTTAAAGGACTCTTTTTGAAGTCAGTCTAAACATAAAATTTTAAACACTCTAATTGTTATGGTCAGCAGTTTATGAAATAGTTAAATATTACTTTGTATGAGAAATACTCTTCACTTATCAATCAACCATATATTGATCAAAATGGAACCACCTCTGGAGGTTACACTTTCCAACATCACTCCACAAATGATGGAAAAATAGCTCAGTTCATAAAAAGAAGACGAATATATAACCTCTTTTTATTTTGAAGTCGGTTTAATAAAAATAAAAAGATTTTCCGAAACATTTTTTCTCAACTGCCATCAACGCCAAAAAAATGTAATTGAAATGAATTAATTTTTTTTAATACTCTGGACTAATTAGTTCACATTTGCAAAAGTCACAAGTGCTGAAAAATATTCAATGTATGCGGTTGTCAATTTTTACAGCCAATCTGTCTTGAATAGAGTGCCTCGAAATAAGGTAGTCCTTATCTATGAATCGCAGTTTGTTTCATGCAAATCGGTTAAGTGGTTGAGAAGATTCGTACTTCTTTCCTCACGCCACTGTGGGGCGTCAGTGGGTATTATCAAGGATATTTAAGCAACAAATAAAATAAATAAATAATAGCAAAAACAATAAGTTTTATATAATAATGGACAATCGGTAAAAAATATTCTACCCTATAACGATCAAATTAAACTTCTTTTTGAACTCGAGACAACCAAATAGTGCTGTGTCTGGTCAAATAACAAAAAGATTCTAACCGCACTATAAGATGTCAACTCCAACAAATGGTTTTCGGGGCCGTAAGAAAACCAAATATATCCACATGATAGATACATATGTTAAGCTTCTAATGCAGTTTGCAAAAGTCATCCCGAGAAATGGAGCAATGAATAATATTTTTTAATGGCATAATGAGAGCATCAGCAGCATCTACTTGACTATGAACTCGACCATTGCTATTGCTTCACTTTCTTTAAAGTATTGTGGATGGAATATTTATTAGAGATCGGGCGGTATTTTCATGGTATGGTGTTAGTTCCATTTATCGCACGTACCAAAACTTGTAAAAAAGCATATTATCTAGTACAATGAAGCCATATGCGAATCACAGCATAGCAGAAAATCAAAAGCTTGATGCAAGACAATAGTCCGACCAGGGCCTCATAACAGATCCTGAATGATGTTTTAGATTATTTTGAGCAGACTTCGAAAACAAAGAATAACAGAAGAAGTGCAAATAAAAAATAATGAAAATGTTTAAAATAATATTTCTGTTGAAAGAAGAGAGCTTTTCAAGAAAGATTGAAGATTTCTAACAAAAAAAAAAAAAAAAAAACATCAAGCCCAGGCAAAAGGTAAAGTATTTTAATTTTTTATTTAAATAAAATACGTAACGTTTTTTAATTACCAAAAAAAAAATAACAAGGGAAGTGTTTCAAAGTGAGCAAAGGAAATTTATCTCTAAATTTATCCCACAAAACATACCATAACGCTACAATACCTCATCAGTGTTCATGTGCTTATCACCACTTATTAGGAGCTGAAGGTTATATGTAAACATGCAGATAAAAAAGATGAGAAAATAAGTTAATTTTGACCTTTATCATTATTATTTTAAAGCTGTGATTCGAAATCTTTTAAAATTATCGCTTAATAACCCTAGTCATACACCAGGTTCATGTCCAAGTTGTAATTTTCTTAATTTTTTGTTTCTAATCAAGTCAAACGTTTATGATTTGATTTGTATACGTAAGTATACTTATGTATAAATAAAGCACTTGCTCTGGGAAATAATTTATATCTCCGGTCCATTATAATTTCTTAATTGGCTGACGTTTGTAGTGTTTTTCACTCAAGTAGGTAACAATTTCACTTATCTTTTTCACAAACTAAATGTGGCCTTAAATGAAAGATGTAATATGTATAAACAATTCATCTGCAAGATGGAAACTTCGGCTAAATAACTAACTCCTTGAGGGTTATTTGAGGTCTTCAGAAATTCTTTTTCAATGGCAAACACTCGTCCAGAGTTATTGATACTAATTCTGTGTCTAGTAGCCATCGAAAGTAAATAAAGATTATAGAATGAATATTGGGGTATGATGTCAATCTCTTATTCTTCCTGTTGAATATTGATTCGACTAATAAACAGGTTTCTTTGCTTAACTGTTTGAATCAGCTGAGTTTGACATAAACTAAATATACTTTACAACAACAAAATACATATTGTCTGTGATGTTAGATTCGCGAAGTACTTTGTTAGGCTAATTTTCCTTGAGAGAAATATTTAAATCTCATTAATTTCCTACATGTTTAAGAAATGAAAGCAATAAAAATATATTTATGGGTTCTTAATCAAGGTTTTTGTTTTTGTTTTAAGCGCTGGCCCATGTAATAAAAATACTAGTTTTAAATTCTTAAATTTAACAGCCAAATATAAAATGGTAGTGTAATATTTGAATTAATTACAAGTTACTCGTATGTTAAACAGATTAAAAATTATTCTGCGACGACTTGTCTGTAGACCCACAGTAATTTTTATGAGTTCAAGTTTGGCAACTCCCATTTCAGCTCGTTAGTTTTAGAAATGACGATTTTTTTTACTTCGCAATAAATGAGGTAATTTTTAATATGTTATTTACAAGTGCTAAAAACCAAAGACCATATTTTGTGTAGTTTAATATAAAATTTTTTTTAATAATTTCATTTTAAATACATTTTGTTCCACTGTATTTAGTTTTCATAAATCGTTTTCTTTTTTGTTTGTTTGTTGTAATTTGCTGTTGTTTTATGTAAATATTTTGATAAATTTCCCCATATTTTACCACTAATGATTAACTGGACTGAGACTGACTGCTGACTGCTGAGACGCAGAAATTGTGGCTGGACTTGGTGTGGCGCATAACACAAGTTATTAAATATTTTGTATGGCTGCACATCACTTTACTGGACTTTTGGTTGATTTTTAATTGTCCTGAGCATTTTTAAATAAATTATATAGGTAAGCCTATATCTGTGTGTGTGTGTTGAATTTATATGTATATGTATGTATGTATGTACTTACATACATATAAATACATTTGTTGCCAACAACAATTAATATCATTATCAACGTATGCCGATGGTTGTTTGGTGGTTGCCATTAATGGTTGCAACGTTAGTAGTTATAAATCAACACATGCGATAATTAAGTACCATCAGATTGAATAAATGTCCGTTCGTCTGTCCGTCTGTTCGTCTGCCTGTCTGTATTCATGTCCGACTGTCCATATGATTGTCTTTATTGATGGCATATTTATTGAATATTGTATGTCATTCTTGACTTTGTTGCAGCCATCTTTGCTGCATGATCCCTGTGTGTTTTATAAGGAGATATGAAAAGGCAAAAACAAATTAAAAAATTTTAAATAAAATAATTTATGCATTTGGCAATTGCAATTCTGCAATCCGTAGTCCGCATGCAAATTCTGCAGCGAATTAGCTTTTGTTGTTACTTCTTATGTTGTTGCTTTTATTGTTGCTTTATTTACTATTTATTGGGTGTGTTGATATAAACGTTTTGAGCTTTTAATACCCAAGACGTTTCGCTCGTCTTTATTATTAATAAAAAATTCTTGCATGGCATATTAATTATTGACGGCGGTATCGGGACTATTCATCATTCATCATTCTCATCATCATGAACATCATCGCCATCAAAGCCATTATCAAATCACCATAACAAAGATGACTCTTATTGTTGTTTCTTATGATTTATTTTTTTTATTTTTTATTTTTTGTATACGTTTTTATCTTTAAAATTCTTTTTTTTTTGTTATTGTTGCTGAGGCATCTGGGGCCAACTATTTACACAGTAGCTGGCTGGTATCCGATATCGAAAATCGACTAGACACCAACCACATTCGTTCTTATGAAATATTCCATCTTGCAGTCTGTTAGTCAGTCACTCAGCGCTGTGTTTGTGTTTCTTTTCTTCTTTCGGTATGATAAAACGTGCTTAGAATCGTGAATTGTTTGTCCAATGAAACGGGCATTGTTTAGTATTTGTCATGAGCCAACAAAGACTGAATGCAATTATCACTAGGGGGGATTTACGAAGATCACAAATCCAGAGAAGCCATTAGAAAAAATTTTAAAATTAGGTATTCTTCTAATAATTACCAACTTTTATCGAACAAATCAAGGACAAACAAATTATCATGTCACAAGACATATACATATTATACTATATATGTATACATACTCGTATACTAGATATGCATTTTAAAGCAAAATAGTTTTTATGGAAGGATTTTTTCAAGTTATCCTTAACAAAATTTCTTTTCTTTAAATATGTATGTCAAAGGAATTTCATAAGCATGTTTTCCTTTTCTAGATAAAAATGTAAAATTTTCTGCTCTTCCAGGGAGATAAAAAGGAATTATGTGTTCATTAGCAAGTGCAAATTTATTGAGAAACTGCATGCAATATTTTAAGGACTGCTTCGTGGGCTCGAGCTTAAACTTAATTTCACTGTTTAGTCAGCTTATCTGAAAATTATTTTAATCTCTTATTAACTGACTAAAGCTTATCTGGTATTAACTGAGCATGATTTTTTTGGAGCGCAGTTTAAACCTTCCGGTATTACTATACTACACGACCAAAAATGGCAATATTTCTTTCAAATATTAAATCTGTTATCGTAAGTATTGAAAAAATAAAAATTTTCAGCAGTATGGAAGGTATCATTAAGAATTTCTTTATTACTGAAGCAATTCATTCCTATTTCATTTTCTAAAAATCTTATTTTGTTTACTTGCATATTATTTAAATAATATGCATAAATATGCATGTGGTTGTGACAGTTTGACTTTAAGATTGGCGACTTAAATTAAACAAGTGATAGTAATAATAAGTAAAAGAATTTAATCTTCGATCTCAAATTCAAGAACTATCCCAAGAGGCAATTAAAAATAAAAAATATTACATTCTGTATATGAACACAATTTTTCTTTATAGGCTCGAGTTCAAATCTAGTCAAACTCCATTAGACAATGATGTTTTATTTATTTTTAATAAGTTTCATATTTAGAAATGACAGCAAAAATGCCAGAAATGAACACGACATTATTTTCCAATAAAGTACTTTCGAAATTTTACACTTTTTCTTCTTTTAAAATTTTACTTTTCCGTATTTATCTCAAAAATATTTTATTAAACCATTTGGGGCCGCTGTACTCGGCTGAGAACTATATGATGTAAAAAACTAAATTTTTTTTATTATCTCTCAGCTTAATAATAACAAATAATGTTATTGCAATTATTTTGCAATTACAATGAAGCGGTGCGGCATTTTCTTGTACTCAGCCAGGCACACTATTTTATTATTTCCGTAACGTAATTTCTTATAATAAATTAATTAAACTATATCATGCATTAATGGTTCTCAATTTGTATTTACAAAAATATCGTGTTTGCAATACCGCTTCTTTCAATTGAGTACAGCGGCAGAATCCACAAAAAAAAATTCCATAAGGCTGTTGTTATACCGCTTTTGTGGAAATGCGCATATCATTGTAAGAAGGGGATTCCCGAAAGAAGAAATTATTATTACCATGAAAAGATATGAAAAAGAAGATCGTACATCATATGATTGCAGGTTCGATAAACAAAATAAAATTCTTTTTAGTGAAATGAAAGGATAATGGCGTCTGTACAATTGCTAAAATTATGATACAATTGAGCCAGTCAGGGATGTGAATTAATGTCAATATTACAAAAGTATTTCAGTCATACAAAAAACATATTCCCCCTTATTCTATTTGTCGTTGTCGACGTCACACGAAGTCAACACCAATATTTCGGCAAGTGTAGGATCGATGTCGATAAAAATTATATATTATTTATGAGCTATTACTATTCCTAAGACTTAAAAGATGGCAAGCGGTCATCATTAACACTCAGTTGTTGTTCACATCGAACACAGAACTTAAATTTTTTTAATGTCGACTTAATGTGACGACGATGACGACAATTGGAATAAGCGAGATTAACGAAGTTTTCGAGTTGGCTCAATCTATTGGTTTGCAGCTCGCAATAAGAAATGGTTGTGGTTATTATTCACTTACATAATAATCATATACATATTTGGCTATTGTAAACGCCTGGCCCTTGCACGTATTTGGTATCACATAAAAGCATGGATCAGCTCGTATTACGGCGATCTATTGTGAGGTGCTACTTCTCCAAAATCAAAATAAAGCTCGCCCTTCCTACGTCTAGATGTTAAAGGTCACTTACTACACGAACAAACTGGAAACCCCATTACGATATGTTTCATGCCATGAAGAAGTTCGCGGGCAAGGCAAGAAATGATTAAAGACTTTGTGTATAGAAAAAAAAAATTGCGAAAATTTCCACCTACAACACGCCGCTGTACTCAATTGAGTACACCCACCTTACCAACTCGCAGTAATATATATATATATATATATATATATATATATATATATATATATATATATATATATATATATATATATATATATATATAGTATATATTCTTCATACTTATGTCTTTTTTTTTGCAAAAATATCTTTACTTTGGCGGTTAATGGGTTAAAATAAATTTTAAAATGTTCCTTGTTTCAATGGGTACTTATTAAAGGCTACTAATATTAAAAAAAAACTTGAAAATAGTTCTTTTCTTTTCGTTGCAAATTTATTGCACAGACAATTTCATAATTCATATACAACTTTCGATTAATAATTAAGAATAAATTTTCTACACATTTCTAATGTGAGTGCGAAATGTATGACGATGAAAGATTCAAAGTTTTATCTGATTTTGGATCAACCTTATAAATCAAATATTTGAAATATTAATTTTATTATCTCTTTGACAAATTCCCCTTTTATTAGATCATATTTGAGTGGAGTGCCTCATTACCGAATTCAGTTTGTTCGGTCAAATTTAGCAACATTTTTAACAAATTATCTTTATCTTAATCTACTTGGGTTTTGTGCAAACCTATAAATTGTTTGGTATAATTAATCATTTGTTCCTCATTTTAATCCAATATAAATTTGTTTAAATAAATATAAAAGAGGACACAACAGCACCACTAAAAGTGTCATCATTGATGATGTGTCATGTTGAACATTGTTGTGGGCGCCATTTGAATGAATAATTATGCCACCCGTTTTATAAATCAAAATCAAAATCCCAACAAAAACCAAAAAGAAGGTATCAAAAGCAAAGATCGAAATGCACAAAATGTTGGCTCAAATCATTAAATATGCAAATTATTCTTAAGAAACAATCGAATCAAACAACCAAATGTCAAACAAAAGAAAAACAATTTAAGCGAAGCAACAACGAAAAAAAATTTAGGAATAATTCCAAAGCAGCGCCACAATTTATGGTCACATTGGATTAATAATTCAGACAAAGACACTTGCAAACAAACACGCTGTATGGATAAATAATTTAAAAGAGAACAGTCAGGTACCTCTTTCAGTCCGTCTGTCTGAAACCTTAAGACTCAAAACGGCTGCCATTGAATACGAATTAATTGTTGTGGATAAAAAAATATTAATTTGAAACATTTTTTATCTCATTTTTTTCTTTGGGCGTAGGTGGGGATGGTTTACAAAAATGGCATGGAAAAGAACGATTTGGAATTCGGAAAAAAAAAACAAAGAAAAAACACTAAGAATCCAACATATAGTTCTATTTTATTGTCTCACAAATTCAAGGTCGAGCAAAGTATATAAATAAATACAGAAAAACATTTATAAAAATTTATAAAAAAAGAGTAACAACGTCATCATGACATCTTCATGTTTGCATGGCATTTGATTTTAATCGTTTAATTATCTTACGAAAAAACGCAAAACATTGCCATCGTGAGTACCTCTTAGTAGTTTTTTTTTATAAAAGGTATTTTTTTATAAGATACTTTTTTATAAAAGGCAATTTTTCATAAAAGCTGCTTTTTTATGAAAGGTACTTTTTTACAAAAGTTACTTTTTTATAAAAGGTCCTTTTTTTATACAAGGTACTTTTTTATAAAAGATACTTTTTTATAAAAGATACTTTTTTATAAAAGGTACTTTTTTATAAAAGGTACTTTTTTATAAAATATACTTTTTTATAACGGGTATTTTTTTAAAAGCTACTTTTTTATAAAAGGTACTTTTTTATAAAAGGTACTTTTTTATAAAATATACTTTTTTATAACGGGTATTTTTTTAAAAGCTACTTTTTCTAAAAGGTACTTTTTTATAAAAGGTCCTTTTTTATACAAGGTACTTTTTTATAAAAGATACTTTTTTATAAAAGATACTTTTTTATAAAAGGTACTTTTTTATAAAAGGTACTTTTTTATAAAATATACTTTTTTATAACGGGTATTTTTTTATAAAAGCTACTTTTTTATAAAAGGTACTTTTTTATAATAGGTATTTTTTTATAAAAGGTACTTTTTATAGGTACTTTTTTATAAATGGTACTTTTATATAAAAATTACTTTTTTATAAAAGGTACTTTTTTACAAGACATTTTTATAAAAAGTACTTTTTTATAAAAGGTACTTTTTTATAAAATGTACTTTTTTATAAAAGGTACTTTTTTATAAAAGGTACTTTTTTATAAAAGGTACATTTTTATAAAAGTTACTTTTTTATAAAAGGTACTTTTTTGTAATGGGTTATTTTTTTATAAAAGGTACGTTTTTATAAAAGATACTTCTCTATAAAAGGTACTTTTTATAAAAGCTACTTTTTTTAAAAGGTACTTTTTTATAAGATACTTTTTATAATAGGTACTCTTTTATAAAAGGTACTTTTTTATAAAATATACTTTTTTAAAAATTTTACTTTTTTATAAAAGGTACTTTTTTGTAATAGGTTATTTTTTTATAAAAGTTACGTTTTTATAAAAGATACTTTTTGTAAAAGGTACTTTTTTATAAAAGGCAGTTTTTTTATAAACGGTACTTTTTTATAAAAGGTACGTTTTTATAAAAAGTACTTTTTTATAAAAATTATAAAAATTGATTCAATGGATATATAATAATGGAAGCTTCTGTAAAAAAACAGAAAGAAAACTGTGTAAATCATCTACAATTTTACCTTAAACATGCCACCGAACATTGATGTTTTACTAAATTTTATAGAACAAACAGCATAAACCGTAGAAGACCCGGGGGAAATACAAAGCCAGTAATCTGATCATACATACATATTAATATTTGTTCTTGTGTTTGTATGACAAAAATACATAGTTGTGTTATATGTATGTACACAAGTACGAGCACACCCAGCGAACAAAAATGTGTGAAAACTACCGCTTCGGTATCTAATGTAAGTAGGTTGCCTGTACTAACTCTAAGCAAATTTGAAAACAAATGTTGACTGGGCATATCATTTATTAGTATTTGTAGATACAAACGGGTGGATCTATCTGACAACATATACGTTTGGAAGTTGGTTTTACAACCAACCACTGTGATGACCATTTTCGTTACACATTTATTTATTTTATATTTTGTGATTTCTTGTAGGTGAAGGTCAACTTAAACCATCTGAAAAGACTAACAAGCTGACAGTCTGTCTGTCTGTCTGCTTGCTGCCTGTCTGTATACACAGAGTCAGCCAACCGACACAAAACACACACATAATTTACAACGATTAATGCATGTGACTGAAATGCTAATTTGTTTAAAATTGGTTAAATGTGTGTAAGAATAAATTCGTTGGCGTTGGGATTGCTGATTTTCAAAATACGATTAAGTTTTTGTTGAATTTATTAGAAAAAAATTGAATTAAAGTTGCCTATGTTATCATTGAAATTAGCAGGAACATATTAAATATAAAATTAAAAGAATCGTTGCGCTATTAAATAGCACATTTATTTACTTCCGGAGTGTGTAAAAATGGCTTTAGGGGATGTAAGATCTTTTCAATTCGTATTACATATTTTTCGAAATTCTTACACTTTGTTAAAAAAAATATATTTTTCTTACATTCCAAAGTGATGATCTCAAGGATTGAATTTAATTTCTGAAGAAATTTTGAACATAAGTTCGAATTTTCGAACATAACCAATTATAAAAATGTGGAGTATTTTAAATTTGTTGGAAACTAAATTAAAAATTTTTGAAAATTTCATATGTCTTTAAAGATTATTTTCTAACAACTTAGAGATTGAAAATGTTTTTCTTCTTTACTATAAAAATTTTAAATCAAAAACATATTTCTCCAAAGAATAAAATTTTTAATATATAATTTAAAGCTCGAAATCAATCATTTTAAGTTTGAATACACTCTTTATTATAAAATCTAAGTACCAATTGTAAAACTATTATTTACTGTATAATTTGTATATTTGATTTTCTTACCTTGTAATAGGTTTTTTTTTAACATTCGCGTGTTTGATTCTTACGTGTCTTTTGTGCCCTTTTCATTTATTTTTAAAATTTTATTTTCTAATAATAAGCTGTTTGTTTTGTTTTTATTGTTTTCTCTAAGTAATTGTTTTTTTTATTATTTTCTCAACTGATTAAAAACTAAAGCTGTAGAGAAGGCAAAAAGCATTAGAATGTCCATAAGAAATCAAAGGCGATGTGAACAACAACCAACTTAATCACCCCTCCACTACACTATTGTTCTTCGTTTAGCCAAACCCCGTTCCCAGAGATCGTTATAAGCGATTCAATTTTTCTGAAAATCATCAAAAACAGTAGCTGATTTAGCAACAATGCAAAGGCGTTGTTGTAATTTACGATCGTCAAAGCTTTTCTTATCGTGTTTCTATTTTTTTAGATCACAGAGTCCAATGCGATTTTTCTTGCAATTTTAATACGTAAGAACGTATTATAAATTAGAATGAAAACCGCAAGCGTTTGTAAGCGTTTGTAATTTGTAATTAGTTTTTCTAGGAATAGAGCAAAAGCTCTGAAAAAGTTTACTTACAACATGGTGGTTGTAAAATTCTGGTTTTGAAAAAAAATGATACAGAAAATACATGGCACGTGAAAATTTTAACATTTTTAAGAAATCAAGAAATCTAAATGATACTTTCTTTTTCTAAATTTAGAAAAAATTATTAATTGTTGTGGGTATTAATAGACTTCAACTACCATGTGTGAAAAGCATTCCATCTCACATTATTAAACAACTTTCATAGAAATATGAGAATTAAAATAAAATAAAAGTAATCATGCCGAAAATTACTAAAATATATAACCACATTAGGCTTAGAAAACTTTTTTTACAAAAATAATGGTTTAAGCCTACTGATGAGTTGGCATTAGTCGCAAAAGAAATGTCGTCAGCCTGCATTAGTGAATGTAACTGATGGCCGAGTGGACGAAGAAAATTTTCTATTATACGAGTAGTTTTGAAAAATAATTGTAAACTCATGTTGACTAAATTTTGATTTGCAATTAAAGTGGAATGAATAATAAAATTGATTAAATAATTGCAGCTTGCGAAGAGAACAAGCAGCGAACTTAATCAACTCAGTTGTACAGCACCAGTCGCAACATTCAACGGCCGCATTACACGTGCTGCTCACTGTTGTCAGAAGCAAATATTTATCTACATTTTGCAGATTTTATTTCTCAAAAGATTTTTTACGGAAAAATGCTTGGAGTCTCGTTTTAGCACTATTATAATCTATAGATTTAATTCATGGCTTCAGATTTTATATTCTTCTATATATTTTTTATTCCGGGTCCTCAAACTGTCTTCGTTTAGATTCGTAGACGTAAACTGATTCAATTTCTTTTTCAAAGCCGGATTTGCAGCAGACAGAAGAAAAATTATGAGAGGATAAAGTTTTTTTAATTTTTTTCATGCATAAGGTCTGCTTAGCAAATGAAAAGTTTTTACTAAATATTACTACAAAGTGTTCACGTACTCGAAAAAATTTTATTTAGAGACTGAGAAAATAGAGGCGAAAAAGGTTCACAAAATCGTGACTAGTAATTTTTTTTTTAGTTGTCAGAATAATTCATAAGGCTGTTTTATAAAAAAAAAAATGTTTTGCAAAAAGGAAACTGTATTTATCAGTTTTTAATAACAAAAGAAAAAAAATTAATAAAAGCTCTATATTCTTTTAAATTTTTTTAATTAGAATTAATTAAAATATTATTTATCTTTGAGTATTGAAATATGGATAATTATGTATAAAACTTTGTAACCGTTTAATAAGACCTTGTGCTAAAATAATTATTAATTATAAAAAATATCTTTTATTTCGGTCCTTTTTTTAAAAAACAAATTTTAAATTATTTCAATATTTCGACTTCTCTTTGGGCGTCTTCTTCAGGGAAAATAAATAAAATTTCTAAAGAAGTCGCCCAACGAGGCGTCGAAATATTGAAACAAAATAAATTTGTTTTTTTATAGAAAAAAAAAAAATATATTAAGATCGTTTATAAAATACAAGATATATTAAAAGATGTCGAAGAAATAGTGTTAATTAATAGAAAAGAATTAATATATTTTAAGGGAAAATAAATTTTATTTCGACATTAGTGACTTAAGCACCCAACTAAATTAGTTTTTGTAATTAATTTCAATTAATAAAAATAAAATGGCTTTAACCGTTTTTAAAAGAATTTAGATTTCTGCAGCTTTTCCCCTAAAAAAAACCTGTGGCAACACTGGTGCCGGTATAACCATAATGTAATTGTAGTTATCATCTTCTAATTAATTTCTTCTTTTGAACTTCCTTAAGATGTAGTTTTTTAATGGTCATGTTAAAAATTATAACAGACCAAAAGTAAATTATTGCATTCGATGTCGTTCGATATTCCTATTAAAATCGCCCTGAAATTCTCGTATTTGAAATATCGAATGCCATAATTAGCACTCGATTAAAAAGTCACACAATTAATTGAACCCAATGACCAATTCAGCATTTTCGTAGTAAAATCTGTCAACTGGCCACACTGGGGTTTGGTTTGAAAATATAAAATTTCTCATTCATGCACATTTTTCAACTTGAGCTCAAGTTTCTTGAATTCTTCCCCGGCAAGCAATTAAATTTTATCAGAATGAAGCAAAAGCTCTTTAAGAGTCATGTTTGCTTTTCTCTTTTTTTCTACTTTGAAGCGGTTATTCTCTTTAGTCAAAGACTTTTTAAAGAATATATTTTCTATAGTATATATTATACATTTGTTTTATTTTTACAATCTTTAGTTGAGTGTAGTGGAAGAAGATGTATTTAAAATTTACATTTTCTGAATGTAATTCCAACAATTTGTAACCTTGAAAATTTCCATGACTTAGAAGAGAGATAATAGACATGCAGTAATAATGAGTTTTTATAGTTTTTATTTTTTATTTTTCTAATTAAAGATGCAAAGAAATATTATTAATTAGTACGGACATGTGTAATACACACACACATCCATACATACATAAATGTGTACGTATGTGTGTGTGTATTTAGTTGCATAAAAATATGTGAGTATGTACGTGCTTGTAAATAAAGACATTCGGAGACGTTGTCTGTATTTCTTTCTTTATCATGGAAAACTTATTATCAAGTGTTTTTCAAAAGGGTCAAAGTTTCCTAAAGATCGCATTGAGAGGCTAGTTTCTTGTTATTTGTTTCTAATTTGCAAGATTAGAACAAGGATAGATTAATAACAACTTAGTTAAGCATGATGAATATGTAATAATGATGATGACGCTAATGATGGTGATCATAATTAACGATCAATTTTATTTAAAAAAATTATAACACTTTTTGTATTTTTCTGTTTCCAGAAGAAAAAAAAAGTCAGTTACGTTGGCCTTCGCAAAATATACTCTGATACTGTAACTAACTCTGCTTCTGTTGGTGTTTTCACTTAGAGAAATTTATTGATTTACTTCTTTTCATTTTCATTACATGATCTTCAACAGATAATAAAATAAAAAAGATTTCTCATATTTCATATAAATATATATTTTTTCAAGTGATGTTATGAAAAAATATACATGCCTACTTACATTTATTATAATTAAATATGCATAAGATGTAGCTTATGATCAGATCTTCTCAGTGTGTAAAAACTAGTAAAAAAACCAATTTATAACATAAAAACATCCACTGTGCTCCCACTCGGTACAAGTACACATTTTGACGTTTAAAAAATGAAAAACTCAGATTTTCTTTCGATGTCGCAACAGAAAGAGATAAATAGTATATCGATTTATTAAGTCATTAAAATTTTAAATCGCCAGAAATTGAATATCAAAACAAAATAAAAAGTTAGAAGTCATACAAGAAAGAGATGGGTAAAAAAATACAATATCCTCCGTCTCGTAACACCTGTTGCAGTTGAAAGCTCTAAATATGCCAAATGTTCTCAATTTGATGCTCGTGTGCAATAATTACAAATAGTCGACGAACTCTCTTGTCTTAGTAACACGAATCTAGGCTGCTCTTGAAGACAACGATGCCCAAATTTTCACTGTCAATAGCTCGAGTGCATAGAACGTAAGATTTTGCTGCCACGACGTCGGCAAACGTACATCATCAAATTCGACCATTCAGGTGCTGATTTGTTTACATCTAAAAAAAAAAAGAATGCCAAACAAGTTACAACAACTTTAAAATATCATCCGATTGTACAATACGTATTACGTCAATAGGAAAAATTCAAATAAAATAGTTAAGAGCGTACAGACTGACCTTCGTAGACTAGTAGGTAGTGTACTAAACTCGTAGTGCGAAGGTCCCCGGTTCGAATCCTGCCGCAGAACTCTGGCAGTTTGTGTCTGATAACTAAAGGGAGCGCACAACAAGTCTTCACTGGCTTAAGTGTATGTCGTATGGCATGGGCTATCACACCCCTCCAATCAACCTAACCTAAGCTAAGAGCGTACAAGTGCCGTCCAATTCTGATTAACCTTTTTCCTATTTTATTATAAGATTAAATGTCCACTAGAAGGACACAATAAAACAAACGCGAACATAATTAAGCCTTCGTCCGGATCGCTCAATAATGTATCATAGCGCTATTATAGTTTCGATAATGGATTTTATTTATTTTCTACTGTCCTCCATATCGCCATGCAATATTCATTTGCAATCTTGGTAGTGTTTGGACCTACGCCAGCGCTGTGTAAATCTAAGTACAAATTTAATACAGAAATTGATTAGATGGATCTAAATTACTCGTATATTGTCATGGGTCTCAGATCGAAATTGTATGTGATAGAAATTCTACTGAGTAGCTGTCAATCAGAGTTCGTTGAAACAGCACCAAAATGATTCATTCAGAATTTAAAAATTATTTTTTATTTTGTACAACACAGATATTTATGTACAATGCGTGATTTGATAACGATTGTTACCAATTTTATTTGTTATTTACTTTTAGTGAACAATAAATATTTATCTTATTTAATAAACCAGCTTTAGGGTCTTTTTATAAGAAACAAACAAATCTATTTTATTCAATATTTAGAACGCCTCTTAGGGGCTCTTCTTTAGGAAATGTTTTTTAATATATTTGATTATTAAAAAATATATCTGATAATAAAAAATTAAATATTATTTTTACAGACATACATACATACATGAACAAATTGAAAAAAACAAACAAATCAAATAAAATTTTAAAAATTTTAAAGAAGCAAAAACGGAAAAAAATTAGTTTTGAAGAAATTAATTTTTTTTATAATTCTATTACAAACACTACAAAACTATTTCCATTCCTATTGGTTAATTTAACTTACGAATCAAATGCCTACTTATAGCTTTGAACAACATTATTTACAGTTTACTATCTTGTTATTTGGAACATTAACAATTAACGGGGCTTAAAGTTCCTCTCTATATCTGATACTTCCTTTACTTTCTTTCCGGCTTATGATTAGAATTAAAACAATGTTTTGTTTAAGTTGTTTTTTGTGAAGTTGAAACATTCCTATACTTCCGATCTGACTTGCGTCCTGCCAGCCTTGAAATAATTAAATATTGATAACGATTGAAAGAATTAAATATTGGTAACAGAATTTCCATTGCAAAACAAAAAAAACAAAGATACAGACAAAATATGTCCATGATTTGCTTTGCAATATATCGGAAAGTGGAATAGAAATTACGAGTATGTTATCAATATTTAATTGTAATAATGAAACTAAGGGCATCTCAAGCACTATGAGCGATTATGTAAAATCCAATGAGACTGTCGTTTTATAGAGGGGTAGGAAAAAATATTTTTTTTTTGCACGCTTATATTTATTTATTGTATCTTCACATCTGAACTAACAATAAGTATTCAAATCTTAAATATATAAATAATTATTAGGCCCAACCAGTGTCAGACATAAACTTAGTGATAATAATTAATAATACATTAGAAT
Source organism: Germaria angustata (assembly GCA_963681545.1). Lineage (NCBI taxonomy): Eukaryota > Metazoa > Arthropoda > Insecta > Diptera > Tachinidae > Germaria > Germaria angustata. The sequence continues at coordinate 6,891,331 of OY812999.1, read as the reverse complement.
CGTATTTAGCATAAATATATTTTTAAAAAGTTTCATCTGGAGTATTGCGTACTAAAGACGTAGTATCCCTCTTTTTTAAGCGGATGTGTCCAGGAAAGTTCAAGATGTTACGAGCAAAGGGATTAGGATGGGACTCTAGTTTCGTTAAATATTTGCCTGCATATTTTGCAATTTCAGCGGTCACAAGTGGCATATTTAAATCACGATGTAAAATTGAATTTTTCATGTACCAAGGAGCCGATGTTATTAACCTTAAAATTTTGTTTTGCATACGTTGTATTCGCTCTACATTGGAAGCTGAAGCAGTGCCCCATAGTTGAATTCCGTAACACCATATGGGTTTCAAAAGCGACTTGTATATTAAAAGTTTACAATCTAGACTGAGGGTAGAATTTCTACCAATCAGCCAGTGTATCTGGGTTAATTTAAGCTTCATTTGTGTTAGCTTAGAGTCAATGTGGTGTTTCCATGTAAGCCGTCGGTCAAGATGTATACCAAGGTATTTCACCTGTGAATGTTGAAAAAATATAAATTAAAAACTATAAATCATACCAAAGAAGATCTACTTGATGCGTTTACAAGGGAATGGCAAAATTTTCAAAGGCAACTATATATAAATTAATTGGGTCAATGCACCATTTCTACGGCAGTGCAATAAAATATTAAGTCGCTAAATGTCAAGGAAGATTATCTTAAGTTTGCTCTGTTGGCCCAAAACTATAAGGGCCTGTTGCATTAAATGCGAAAGAAAATTTCGGTCGCCATTTTAGTTATTATTATTACTATTATTATTATTGTTATTATAATTTTAATTTTGTCATTTAATCATTGACAAAATGATGAGCAGCGAAGAAAACTGGAAGGCAATCGCACGATACATCGAGCACGTTCTCCGCTCAAAAAAGCGTGACTTAGACGCAGCCTACAAACATGGCAATAAGCCTTAAATTAAAACAAAATCATCACGCCTAGACGTGGGCAATGCAAGAAGAGGTGTGCACATAAGCGCACATAACAAAGAGATCCACCTGGAAGTAATGCCAAGGCGGTGCCCAGGTGGGCAACACATCCCAAGCTTGACAAGGTAGGTTTTTAGCCGGTAACCATTACAAGGAGTCCGGCATACGACACGGATGACGATTCGCGTAACATGTATAAAGCATTTTCCCATCTTACCCCAAAAAAAAAATATATATTAATTTTGTTGTGCATTCTTGGCAAGAATATAAAAGTATATATTGATAAAACATGAATAGAAAATTAATTATTTAAGAATCGGTTTGCATTTATTATTATTTATTAGTTTTATTTGTATAGTTTTTCTATTTAATATTATTTTTCTTTTCGGATACCTAAAATTAAACTATTGACAAATTTTTTTATTAATATTTACGTTTGTTTGCCCCTTTTTTTTTAAATGAAATTACTAGTACTTAATTATATTAATTGTTTACCTGCCTGCCACAACTGTTTTTGGGGCCTTTTGTATTCGGAGTATCCAACTAATTCTTATATCTAGATGGTTGACATTCTTTTGCTTAATTAAATATAATTGAAGTCTTAAATATTCTTAAAAACAAGTTCATATCGTTTATTTACTTTTATTATTTGTTGAAGATATAAAATAATACGTCCGTACATACACATATTTAGCAGCTTAAATTTTCATTACTGGTTCGTAAATAATACTAAAATGTATTCAAGAAAGACATTTATTTATCTACGCATACATACACTGGCACAGTCTGTCCTAATTAGTTTCACCTGTGTCATTCATTGCAAATATACATAAGTTTTTCTCTTTTTGTTCAGCTCAAAAGATAAAACATATTGAAAGAAACCGCTATTAAGAAATACTCGATGTACTTGAATACATTTGCAAAAAAAAAGCAAAAAAAAAACTGAAATTATTATAATTTTTTTTATCTTATAAAAAAATAAAACTCGCAACAGACAGAAACATGGTTAAAACAAGAAGGCGCATCATTTTGTAAAGCCAATAAAATTGATAAATTTCTTAATAGTATTTAATTTTTTATTAATAATATTGTTACTGATTGTTATTACTTCTTGTTGTTAAACGTAAGTCGTCAAGTTAATTTTTAAATCATAATCGTAAAAATACTTTTGAATCGAGTATTTATAACCCAATAACCTCAAAAACGTTTTTTCTCCCTGATGTAAATACTATCATTGTTGTTATTGTTGTTGCTTGCTGTTGTTGCTGTTGCTGTTGCTGTTGCTGGTTGTATGTTTGCATGCCTTTAAAAAAATAACTGTTATTGGGGAGAAACAAGATGGTGTGTCAATGATAAAATATCGACAACGAAAAAAAATCTTTATAATTCCATAAAACAAATCGTTAATTCGTATGGTCTCGTACGTACGTTTGCGAACGCGAACACATTACGTTTTATGTCCCACAAATCGGCCAACATATTGAACACGTTCGGTTCATAAAAACCGCCAACAAAATAACTGAACATCATCATAATCGTCTAAAGTTTATTGCACAAAACATCTAGAGTATCCATCTTGGTGTATGCAACATCACACTCTTGAAAACCATAAATTTCACTTTCTTGCTGGGTGTTGCGGCCAGTGAGACATCTATTTAACCAAAATTATGTGTGCGCATGTTCGCATTGCGGACTCTTTTTTACCTGTGTTGCTATTGTTTGTATAGCCTTGATGCTGTCGTCTGTCAATACGTTATTGTTATTTGTCAGCCGCATTCCGTCCTTCCTGAATTCATTTTCATTTCATTTTAAGTGCAATTTTTTTCGCTGTATCCACCATCACAGAAAAATCGGTAGCATTGGTTGTTTCAATCGCTTGTGTGACATTTCCATTTCCCGCTCTACATTCTTAGAAGAGCAAATCTGCAATTTTGAAGTAATTCGTTGAAAAAATCTGCGAACTATTCATAGCCCTAAAAAGTGCGAAGCCTGTGATCTATTATTAAGAGTCGTCTGTGTTGGAAGTTACTTTTTTTAAGAAAGGTCCCTTTTTTAAAAGGTACGTTTTAAACCTTTTTTAAACGTGCTGTTCAAAGGTATATTTTTTTATCAAAAAGGCCTTTTTTCAACCGTAAGTTTATTACAATTTCTATTTTTTAAAGATATTTCTTTATTTTATGCAATTTTCTAAAAGATACTGTTTAAAAGGTTCTTCTCTAAATGGTACTATTTAAAGGTCTTTTTTTTTAAATGTACTCTTCTTAAACCTATTTTTTTAAGGTAAATTTCTTAAAGCTATGTTTCTAAAGGCTACTTTTTGAAAAGGTTTTTTTTAAAGGTACTTCTTTAAAAGGTACCTTTTTAAAGGGTACTTTTTTCAAGGTCTCCTTTTAAAAAAGTACCATCCTTGAAAGGGACTTTTTTTAAAAAGTACTTTCTGTTAACAGTACTTTTTTAAAAATGTTCCTTTTTAAAAGGTACATTATTTTTAACTGGTAGTTTTTTTAAAGATGCTTTTTTAGAAGGTAATTTTCTTAAAAGGTACTTTTTAAAAGTACTTTTTAAAAGGCTACTTTTTTGAAAGGTACTCTTTTAAAAGGCACTTTCTGTAAAGATACTCTTTTAAAAGGTACTTTTTTAAATTAATTTTTTTAAACGTACATTTTAAAAAGTACATTTTTTCGAAATGCACTCTTTAATGTCCGTTTTCAAAAGGTACTTTTTTGAAGGGCATTATTTGAGGAATTTTTTTTCCAACTGTATTTTTTGCGGTATTCTTTCCTAAAGGTGCTTTTTTCAAAAAGTACTTGCTTAAAGATGCCTTTTTAAAATAAACTTCATAGAAATTACTTATTTTAAAAGTTACTTTCTTAAGAGTTACTTCTTACAGTTACTTATTGCATAAAGTACTTTTTTCCAATATGTAGCGTTTTAAAAAGTACTTTTTACTAGTTACTAATCTAAAAGGTGCTTTTTAAAGGTATTTTCTGTAATAATCAGTGTTCCTTTTAGAAAAGGTTCTTCCTTTTCTAAAAGTCATTTTCTTATGATGAATTTATAAATCAAACAACCTTCGTGAAGTGAATTACAGATTCGTCATAAGTGAAGAAACATGTACGTATATTTAGCGCATTTTACAGCGCCAGTATGTTTTTTGTTTTTCATATGTCAGTGATTTTGTTCGTGTCTTTTTTTTTTGTAATGCTCCTGTGTTGTTTTTGTTAAGATTTCTTTAATCCGTACGCACTCTCAATTATTCGGTAAAATATAAATTTATTTAGGGCGTCACCCATGCCCATTGGTATTGGTGTAATCGTTGTTGTTGCTGTTGCTGTATGATGCTATTCATTGCAATGATGGTAGAGGTACCGGCGACGGTTATGATGATGTTGTTGATGCGTCTGATGATGTTGATGACAATGATGAAATGAGTACTCACGTCTAAAACATAAAACACAAACATAAACGATGCGTTTTTATTTTTCAGACATTGGATTTTCACTTTTTATGAGTCGTTATTCTTACTTGAGATGAAGCAAGAAAAAGTGCACACAATTTTGCAATTGTTTGTTTAAAAAATAAATACAAAATAAAAAAATATTGCTCAACGATTACGAAAAGGAAGCAGCAGCACCACAACTCAAGTATTTTAGCAATCAACCTCATGAAGACCCGCAACCAGACCAAAAGTACAAAAAGAGCAGAAGCCAAATAAGAAAGTGTTTTATTTTTATTTTTTATTTGTGTGTCTGTAAGCCTTTTGTGTTGTATTATTGACGGTGTAATGAAATGATGATATTTACTCTGAAAAAATAGCTGCAGATACAGACCATAAAGTATATTTAAATATCTTTCAGACAAGTGATGACACTTGCCTCTCTTGACTGTTTCAATGCAAACTTTGCGAACTACTAACTTTTTTTTGATTATGAACCTTCGAAAAAAGTGAAAATTACATTGTGTGTGTTTTTTTTTTAAATTTAACTGTCTGACTGTCTTGACTGTATGTTTTTCAAAGCATTTTACATATTGACACAATTTTTATATAAAAAGAAGCATCTATTAAATAAGAAAGAGTACTGCAGCTGCTGTACCTTTCATGAGAATTTGTTTGTTTTTAATTTTATTTTTAATTTCATATTAAAGCACGTATTGAAGACAGTTTCTTTTCCATTGTTTCCTTTTTTGTGTTAAATAAAAAGAAAAAATAATGTCACATTCTTCATTACGCCATCAGTTTTAGTTTCGTGGCAAGATTATTTTCATAATGACTTTGAAAAAAAAGTTGGATAGAACTCCATATGTACGAGTTTTTACGATTAGATTAAAATAATTTAATATTCCTTAAAAAAATTTTTTTTGATTTGCTGAGAAATTCTGGGTTCGAATTAATTTATTTTGATTGATGAAAAAGTCTGTGCTGGAAACCGTTCTGGATAGAAGTCCATATGTACAAGTTTTTACGAATGCAGGTAGATTAAAATGTTTAATATTCTTTTTAAAAAAATTTTTGATTTGCTGAGAAATTCTGGGTTCGAATTAATTTATTTTGATTGATGGAAAAGTCTGTGCTGGAAACCGTTCTGGATAGAAGTCCATATGTACAAGTTTTTACGAATGCAGGTAGATTAAAATGTTTAATATTCTTTTTTAAAAAATTTTTGATTTGCTGAGAAATTCTGGGTTCGAATTAATTTATTTTGATTGATGAAAAAGTCTGTGCTGGAAACCGTTCTATGGCTCGCAAAGTTTTTCTAACCGGCGTGTCCACATTAAATTTTTTCGAGCTAAATTTAAGCTTTTTGCTAAGCTTTCTTTTTTATATATTTCCTATAATTCAAAAAAGTTGTTATTTATTGTTAATTAAGCTGTTTGCACATATCTATACAACTGAACCAACTTATCAGTAGGCCACAACCACCATATTTAAAAAGCCTAATCTAGTGTATTTACGACTATATAAAAGTTCTCCAGTGTATTATTAGAATTTTAAATAATTCTATTGTATTTTTGTTTGAAATTATTCATCATATGTGGCTTTCAAAACATTTGTTTCAACCGAAAGCTTTTAGAATTGTTCCTAGAAAGCTGGGTAGGTCAACGGACAGTCATGAGCAAATTCGTTTGCCGCAACAGAAAACATTTCTAATGCGTAAGCCTTTGTTTTTCTTTGACTAACTTTAATGCATTTCATTGCAACAACAGCCACAATTTGAAGGAAATTATTTAAATTGCATGCAAATAAATTATTACTTCAAATTGTTGTTGTTGCTGTTGCTCCAGCTACATATCCAACCATTCTACAACCGGTGCTTCTGCTGCTGTTGCTGCTGCCACTTTTATTTACTTTTTCTATTCTATTCATTGTTCGTGCATATCACATTAATATACAAATAAATATACATTGATACGTACTTGTAGATACGAGCACTTGGCATGTACGAGTACATCTAAATACAACATGTATTGTATTTAACTATAATTAATATGACCATGAAATTTGAAAAAAGCACTATATAAATATGTAAAAATACCAAATAATAAAAATGTAGAATGATCTTTTCGATGTAAAATGGAAAAAATAGCAACAAAACGATTATACACAAACAACTGAATGTTTGATGTACCAATTAAATGTACGAACATCAAAATTGTTCTTTTGTTTTCATATTTTAGAGGCCATTTCTTTACGAAGAATTTCAATTATGTGCAAATCTCGTCGCCCAGAATGCGATTTGTATTGAAACTTCATAAAATTTTTAAAATTCATATTAATCTTTATCGCAAAATAAAAAAGAGTATAATTTTTTTAACCTCGCGATTGGTCTCTGCTTTTTCTCGCCGAAAAGCGAAATTTCGATATAACGAGGGCCACACATTTTATTCATTACAAAAGCGCTTATACAAGCACGGCAAGTCCATTTCTTCCTTTAAACCACATGAAATCAATAGATTAACGTTTGTAATATCATTAATAGAGAGAGAATGAAAGGTGGGGCAGTACCTTAAAGTAAAGAAGGGAAAAATTAAATACAAATTCAAACTTCTCGCTACAATATAACAAGACTATTTTCGGAGATCGCAACACCCCCTAATAAGTTTACGAGTGTGTATCACAACTTGTGTACATCATGTATGTATGAGAAAAGGATACGAGAATTTTTATTATACCAACATGTACAAATTCTTACCGGACCTTAAAAAAAGTATCAGTTTTAGCTAGAGAGAATAACTTATATATCGCCGTTGTATGTTGGAAATGCTTAATATTATTAATGTTCTAAATAATAAAACTAGGCGTTTGATTCTTTCACTCCTGGAAGGATCATAGGGCCATAAAAAGTTAGTTCCAATAATCGCGATCTTTGGGTCAATGCTTGACTTCGTTTCACTTCATATGCAATCTCAAAAGTTCTGTTGTCAGTTACCGCTTCCAGGTATGTGCTGGTCTCCCGACTCGCCTGCTTCCCTGTGGATTCCAATCTAGGAATGTAAATAATTTTTTGTTTTTTTAATATAATTATTATAAAAAAATTTTACTTCTTCAAAACCGAAAACATTTCTTGTTTTTTTATACATATTTTACTTTCATTTGATTTGTTTAAAAAATTTAAATTTGTATGTACGTCTGTAAAAATAATTATCAAATGTCTTTTATTTCATTAAGGCAATAAATAAATTTGTTTTTATAAAAGGACCTAAAGCTCGTTAATAAAATAAAAGTAATTTGAAAATTATTTTTACAGACGTACATACGAAATGAAAAATTTTAAAGAAATCAAATGAAAAGTAAAAAAATAGTATTAATCAATTGAATAATTTTCAAAATTTTTCAATTGTTATTGTTAGATATATTAAAAAAGTAGTTTTTCCAGAGCCCAAAGATGCGTCGAAATTTTGAATAAAATACATCTGTTCGTTTTTTATAAAAAGCCCAAATAATAAGATGAAATATGATATAAATTAAAACAAAAAGGTCGAAAAATAGCGTTAATTAATTAAAGGAAAAAACATTTTTGTTTTAGTTGGAACATGAAGCGCGGTTCTTCGATTGAAGCCAACTATGGACATAATCTACACTTTGGTTATTGTCTAGTTGTTTTTTTTTCTTAATAACAACTAAAGACATGTATCCACATAAATGTATGAAAAAATTAAATAAATTTATATAATTATCTTTAATGGATCGTGAATATTATATATGTATGTATGTAAGACGAAAATAACTTGCAACTTATACCGTTTATTGAAACCGAAAATACGACATCCTTTAACTTGTACAAAAGTAACATCATAATATAAAATGGCTGCCATTTTGTTGTAAATGGAAAAAGAGCTCTCATAAAAAGAGCTCTCATAAAAAGTTTATTTGAAAGTGTAAATGTGGTGACACTAATTGAAAAGAATTATACCGCTCTCGTTATACGGCATTTTGAATTGTTGCTCGCAACACATGTGGCTCCGAATTGGCAATTGTTTCTTCAAATATTGGTATTCAAGACTTGCATGGTTGTTGTTTTCTTGTGGAAAGCGCGAGATTTTAACAGGCTTTAAAGGAAAAAGTCTTTTTCTGTTAGACCTGGCGATCTTAACGGCCAATTTAAACCTGCAAAAAACGTCCTGGAAATCGGTGTTTTATAATCGTTCTCAGAACAGTTGTATGATTACAGCATTGCCTTTGCAACACCTTGTTATTACAGAGATTCTGTAAATTTAAAATATCGATTCGACACCTTTTTTTAAATATCAATACACAAATAATTGAATGAAATGAAAGCGAAGTGTACAAATACATTGCGGAAGAAAAACATTAATAAAAAAATATTTTTCAAAAATCTTAGACCAAAAAGCTTAAGTTTTGCTACAAAAAATAAAATAAATAAATATTAAAATGTAATAGAATTTTTAATTCATATCAAAGTTTCGGCACAGCCAAATATATCCTCACTCTCACTTCTTATTCGTCACTTTACGGTCCGTGATGATGATGATGATGATGGTGGTGATTATATCCCATAATGATTTTTTTTTTTGCTTTGTTGTTGTAACCTTTGTTTATATTCTGGTTGGTTAATTTCTTTAACCAATTAAATTAAAACTTTATTCTTATTTAATTACGTTGTTATGTTGGACTTTATAATACTTATTTTATATGAAATTATTTCTAAAATTTTCGTATAATTTGTAACGTAAAAATTAAAAGCACGAAAAACTAGCCACGAATAGCAATGTGTACGTAATTCCTATTCTCCTACTGGCCAATTAAATGAATTTCTTGTTTTTGTTGTACATTTAAAGCTGCAATTATTTATTAACTTCTCAGTTGCTGCAAGTTCAAGGTTGGTTGTATGTAGACATTTATTAAAACATTTAGAATCAACTACTCGTACATACAAATACATGTACATACATGTGAAAGCAATAACAACAAAATCCAAAAACAAACTACGTAATAATATAATAAAACATTGAATGATATTTAATTCGTCTTAAAGAGCGACACGCATCCAAATAAGATCGAGTCTAGTTAAAAATAATAAAAATAATAACAATAACAACAATAATAAGTGCTAGTTCTTGATACTTTTATTTAAAATAATTATATTTATTTTAAACAACTCTTTAATTAAGACAATATACGTGGCCGGTTTCAGAAGTTCATGCAAATAGCGGTATTTGAAATATGATATTTGTAAATAGTGGGAAAATTATAAAGATTAAATTTAAACCGGCCATAAATACAAACGAATGATATTTTTTAACACGCTGAATATTGACCAACGTTGCACAGTGGGATAGAGTTAACTATTTTGGGAGTAAAAAAACAATTTCGAAATGTATAGTTTGATTGAAAATAAATTGAAAAACACACGGCATATATTGTATTGCAAATGCATTTTGATGGCTCACAAAAAAACATAAATTCATTTCATATATATGGGTCCCAAAAAAAAAAAATTAAGTTTGATTATTCAAAACAAAATTTCTTAAATTGTCTTATAAAAGAAGAACAAATTGCTGCTGTTATTGCTAAACATTGTTCTGTCAACACCATCGACTGACTGCCTTGATGGCTTAATCATAAAATTTAACGAATAATCTGAAAATTTTAAAATTATTCAACTTTACCAAACTAAATGAAGAGCTTTATTAAAAAATGTTTTATATCCTGCATTTTTTCAAAAACATTTCAATTTACAATTTATTGGAATTTTTTAATTTAGTGGCATTGATTCAACCTGACCAATTTAAAATAAAATTTAATGAAATTAGGGGGCTTAAAAAACAATACGTTGAAATTAGGGGGTTTTGAAATGTCCTGGTAGCATTGTCTTCAATTTTCTTGTGTTCGACTAAGAACGGGAGTTTCCCTATTTCTCAGTAGAGTAAGACCTCTATAGTCGAGAATGTGTGAATGCGGTGTGGAATGACTTTCAAGCTTCTTTCAACGCAGAAAAAATTATTGCCCAAAAATTTTTGAAAAAATTTACTTTCTTATTGCCGCAATAAATTATTAGTTTTAGTCTTTAGAGTACAAGAAAATTCTTGAATTTTTTCAGTTAAATTGCTGCCTGAATTTAGAAAACTCTTTGTCAGTTCGCATTCACACAAAGCATTCACTGATTCAATGAATATGGTCACTGGAAACGAAATTTAGTTTTTTTTTTTCAAATTATGAAAACAATGCATTAATTTTAATATAAATATTCATTCAGTTTCCTTACACTGCAGCCTTGAAAATCTTTTTAATTTAGTGATTTTCTCAAATCCTTGATGAAAACATCCAAAATCTCAAAGACCCTTTGTATTCATTTTCGCATAGGGAAGCGAAAAGGTATCGAGTTAAAGGATTTTATATTTTTTTTTCTCTTCTTTTGTTGCTAAATTGAAAGCGACGACAAATTAAGACAACACAAGTCAAAGCAATTAATTTTGCATTAATATCATGTTTGTTGCTGTTGCTTTTGCTGCCACAAAGGAAATTAATTTAACAAAAACAAAAAGACATTTTACTTTTTATGTTTCTGTTTTCAAAAGTACTTTTTTGTTGCTGTCATGTGTCATCAAAGGGTTAATGCAGTTTAAGTTCAATGTTGTCGAAATAATTAAAATGAAAAATAATAAAATCTAAAAGCAAAAATCAAACCAACAAACAAACAGACAAACACACAAATGAACAATTATGCCAACAAGTACAACTACACAAACGGACTTTTATTTAATACGAGTATTTCTGTAAAAGATTTACAAATACAAAACAAAGTCATATTTTTAATTAATTATCAACCAAAGAACTCAATCGTTAACACTTTCGTACATTTTACACTCAGAAATAAGTAAAACTAATTAAAGCAAGATAAATATTTAAGTGGTTGAATGTGACAGCAAACAGCACAGTTATGTAAAGGAATTCATTCTTTTATTTTATAAGGAATTTGTCATAAAGAACAATTTAAAAGTTTACTTGACATTAGAGAAGAATGTTTTTCCATATATCTGTTCGTGGGAAATAAATTACACCAAGGTTTATGATTTTTAGGAGCTAAAGAGCACTAAGTCCTATCTAAAGTAGTTTTCGAGATAGAAAGTTTAAAAAGCAACACCTAGTCCAAAGTGCTCAGAGGTTAAGAACACCAAGTGAAAATAATTTTTATTGCACAAAGTTCAACGTCATCAATAGACTGCCGTTTAAGGATGTCGCGAAAATTTTTAGTTCTGATATTTTATTTCTCATGCTGTTCTTGTAGACATTGGCAATGCGAAATCACGTTGCAATCATCGGAATTATGAGGGCAATTGTCTATGCATTTAACCTAGAAATAAGTACTTCGGGCGCTGATGCTCTCTTATGTCCAAGTATTACTACCATTCTACCTTTTACCTTTCACGCCTTCTCCATCGCATATGCCTCCGCTAACGATATCGGATGCTCTGGTTTGTGATCATTTCCCTTGGACACCCGATGGTAGCCCCACACTTCCTATTTTCCAAATGCTCCTTGCAATCTATTTTTAAACGGGGGAGGCGCATAACTTTTTGCAGAAATAAAATATCTTCATGAAACTTGCGACTGCTTTGTTTTAAATTTAATTGTTATTGCAGATGATGCTTCAGGAAAGAAATTTTATTTGATTTTGTAAGTGTTCGTCTATGTCATCAAAAGTATTTAGCAAATATCTTCGAATTTGTGAGATATTCCACAGACGAAAAAAAATACAATGCGCTTCAAGAACACTTTCCAAATTGATTTTCATAAAAAGAAAGTTTAATTTAGAAAAGTAAGTTTGATCTTTTGCAGATTTTTTTTTAAGAGATGTATTAAACTCAGGCAATTAATGGTTACTACTTAAGGTGTTACTTCTTTGTGAAAAGGATGATGCAGAGAGGACTAGGACTGGAGCTAGTGTGCTAGACTAGCAGTCCAAAGGTCGCTGGTTCGATTCCTGCAGAAGACTCTGGGTGTTGCTGAAAAGCCAAGCAGTTACCAGTTTGTGTTTGTTTAAAAAAATTGTACAATTGTACTTCTATTGCGCATTTTATTAATTCTTATAGTAGAGTTGCAGCGACTCTGGTGTTCTGCTAACATTACCGACGCATTATGATGTACATTAGCGTATTAATCGCTGGCAGTGCAGTTCAAAAAACAAGAAACACAAAAGAAAAATTCAGGATATTGGTAACTTGTATCGAACTCATGTTCTCACTCATAAATTGCTTTGTTGTGTCAAATTGATTTTGGACTCATAATACAAGTGATACTAGGACGGCATGATTTAAAAGTTTTCAATACTTGCATTTTTATATTCTTTATTTTATATGTCAACATTATAAAAATGAATTTTGTGTGAATTGTTAGAAAAAATAAATAAATTAAATATACCATTTGGCGAACTTGAGGATCCTACCGTCGCCACACCCAATTAGGTAGGTAGTCCCACGCCTGCACGTCAACTTAAAATATGAAAAAAAATTTAATTACAATCTTTGTGAATAATCACACCTAGTTCTTATTAATTTTCATTGCAACTTTTAAATATCCGCCTATACTTTTAAATTCTTTAAATACTTTTAAATGTCTGTCTATATGTTTGGACGATTGCAGCAACTTCGGGTATCAAACCAAATACTTAAGTGTTATAAATAGTTGAATGGATGAGTACTTAGTATGTCATCAAAGTCATTGATGCGTTCAAATTCGAAAACAACAACGACAACAGAAATAAAACAATACAACTTTATGGAATAGAGCTGAAAGAGCAGAAAAAATTAAACAGGAAATGCTAAATTTTTGTTCTTCTAAACGTTTTTTGTTCTTTCATTTTTTATATGCTTTTTAGTCTGATTAATCACGATCAAAGTTTCCTAAAAATATTTGTGTGTATATGTTTGCGAGTCTGTGGTTACTTGCAATAAGAGTTCAAGCTACAATACTCGTATCTCGTCATCATTGTCACCACATCGTTCTTTTTTTTTCAAACTATTTTTCATTGATTATCGATTAGCACATCCATACATACAAACATACAAAATGTACATGTGGTGCGTGTGTTTGTGTGTGAATTTGTTACATTCGACATTTAAAATTAATGTCATCCTCTTTTGTTTTTGTTGTTTTTTATTGTCTTTTTCGGCCTCAAGTTATTGTATTGCCTGCTCCACTCGTCTGTTTGTGTTGCATGGTTCGGTTTTTTCGTTCAAATTGGAACTGGCCCGATATCAGTTTGTTGTACTTCCAAATCATATCTCTTGTTTATGTTCACTTTGTTGACTTTTTGTTAATTTAATTCATTTAACAAACATACGTACCGTGTCACATACATAGATACTTACGCCACCTCACCTTTTTAAGTTCTTTTCTTGTATTTGTTGTTACTGTCGCTGCATATTTATTGGGAGCAAATGTTGAAAAGAACAAAAGAAATAGTTTCAATATTGATTTTATCAGTCATACATAAAATGAAACATACAAATCTATTAAAGGTGTGCCTCCCGTAATTTTTTTGGGTTAATTATGAAGATCGTCTGCAAATAAAGGTTTTTGTATTTTGTTGGTTGTTTTTTTTTGGCTGTTAAAAAATGATTAAGTAATTCAATGAGTAGTACAGACTAGAAAGTGAAATGATGGGAACTTTTTACGCGAGGAGTTGTGGTAAAAGAAAAATTCATTTATTTGTTTTGTTTTAGAAAAAATTAATTTGGCTAAAAGTAATGGAAATGAAAATTTTTTAATGAATCATATTCTCTTATTCCTGATCAAAGTATGTCATTTGTTAAAGGCTTTCCAATAGGGCTTCTTCAAACTTTGACAGTTAATAGCGGCCGTATTGTAGAAGCTGCATCTAGTCAAATTGACTGGTATTTATTCAGTCTGTTTTGCCAAATCACCACGAACGGATCTAGTGTTCAAACAACATGTGCGAATGATAAAATTGTTGTATCAAAATGGATGTTCTGTTTGCGCAACGTTCCGCGCACCTCATCCATTTTATGGTCAAGAAAAAAATTGTCGAATTTGGGACGTTATTCATCCACACGAGATCCAGGAGTGTCCAATGCATCCCGTCACTGTTTGTAGTTGATTTTGGTCTGGCAGCGTTATGGGTCTGTATTTCTTCGATCGCGAAATTAACGAGGACATCACCTCAACGGCGAGTGCTATAGGTCGATGATTACCAACTTCTTTTAGTTTAAATTGAATGATATGAACACTAACGCCATAAGACTTCAACAGAACAGCGCTGTAAGCCTCGCCGCTCGTGCCACATTAGACTTTCAGCAAGAGCGATATAAGGGAGTGGTCATCTCACCGGGAAGTGATATGAACTGGCCACCTGGATCGTGGCGCTCTGATCCCGTTGGACTTTTTTTCGGTTGGGTTTCCTTGAGCTGCAGGTTTGTGCGAATAAATTATAGATCACAGTGGCGCTTGGATAAATTCAACCGTATTCTTATCTGTAACACCATATACCGTCTGCATTACTTGAGAGTAGTTCTATTTTTGATTGATGTTGAAAAAATAACCAAGTGATGTTTGCAACAATTTCCTCTTATATTCTTTGCTATGACAACAACGACACATTTCTCCGTCATAATAAACATTTTTCACTCGTACTAATTCAATTAAAACTAAATGGAAATAATCGTTTCATGCAAAATGACTAGAACATAATAATATTATTTCTTGAGCATTTAAAATTTACAACCACGCAATAATTCAATTTTGACCAATATTTATTGTGTGTGTGTGTGTGCGTTATATTTTTCTCCTCTATTACATCAAAGCAAAAGTGAACAGTTTCGTAACCGCTCACTTCTAAAAAACAAGTAATTTGACTTGAAGGGGTCACGTTCGCTTTGTTATTATTTTCTTAAATGTCTTTTCATAAAAAACTCTCTGTTTTTTTTTTTTTTTTTTTAAATACCTTCATAATTTGTTTCACTAAAAAATTATTTAACACCAGAAGTATTGGTAGATTTTACTATAAAAGAATTTAAAATATTAAAATTAATAAATAGATTCATCCAAAGTTAAATCTTAAGTTCTGAATAAATGTATTTTCGTATAAATCTGCATTAAGTAGAAATTCGTTCAACAACCTTCTTTTTTCTGTATGTAGTAGCAAAATTCTTGAAAGGGTTATACCCAGTGAAAGACATGCAACTTGTTCTTAAGAAGTCGCAATTTCATGGCTTCCACTAGTATATTTTAAAAACTTTTCCTGGGAAAATTACGCTGAGAAAAGTTTGATTGAATTAAGTTTTACATGAAAACAGTTTTTTTTTTAACTGAAACCAATACTTTCACGTAAAAAATAGCCCGTATCCTTTTGAGATTTCCATTCCCTTATTTAATACTAAATAATTTGTTTAAAAAGTCTACTTTTCTTAAGGTTAGATAACAGAACTATAGCCTTGTATATCTTCTCCACTATCGTATGGTCTTTTCCGGGTATAGAGGTCATAGTAAGAGTAATCATCGTTGCCTTCCATTCTGACAGAGTGTGTTTAAGGCGTAAAATAGCATTAAAAATTACCAGAAACTTTTTCCTATACGAGTAGGTCTCTCTTTGTGCTTAGGATAGCGAAGCCTGTTCAGTATCACGAGTATCTGAACTACTGTCCCAATGTACGGCAGTAATAGACGCATGATTTATCGTGTTCATGTATGTGTCTCTTCAGTTTGGGGATCAATAAAAAGTCACAGGAAGGCAAAGTGGTGAAGATGATAACTGAAGCATGATTGCGGTGATGTTTTTAAGGAAAAGATCACTTGTAGGCTGTAGTGAGAGGACATGGGCATTATCGTGATGCAAAACCACGATTTTTTTTTCTACAATTCGTCAATGTTTTTATTAATTGTTGATGTGCTGAGGCGTTCAGAACATCAACGCATCTTCTCAGCCTTTTTGTAAGATCTTCTACCACATGTAGGAATTTTCACTCATAATATGATCACGGCATGCCACTGTCAATATTTCAAATGATTTGAGACAATTAGTTCCTTATTTTTACTCTTATTCAATTTCTTTCCTTCATTCTTTCAGACCTTACTTTTTGAGCAGGCCTCGTATATCTGTATATGTATGTATTTATGTGTATAAGTATGTATGTATGTCTATACGTAGCTGTCGTATAATAACTTATTATTATTTTTTTATATTATATAATAATTTTCTTGTTTTATTTCTTATTCTTATAGTTTGATTATTTTAAGCAATTTTTATTTATTCAGTTGAAAGCAAGTATAAATGCTAAATATGAAAAATAACATATAGAAATAAATTATTTAAAAATAATTACTTTTGAAATCGTTGTATTAATTTTTAACTCTAAAACATTTTTAATACGTTTTTATCGTTATTTAGGCGCAACAGTTTTCAGTTGTGGCCACAAAAGTTATTTTTATACGACTTTCATTATGAATAAGAATATCGCTCATTCGCTGCAATAGCGTCATAAATTAAAAAAGAACAATTTACGCAAAAAGAGCTTAAAGTTTTAAATTTTTACATGACTTAATGGAAAATAAGAAAATGTCTTCCCATCTCAATAGGTGTGTGTATATATACTCGTAAAGGATATTTGTTTTAAGGCTGTCAAAACGCTAATAAGTAAAAAGGAAATATAGACTTCAGCTCATTTGGATTCAAAAACTACATGATTGATGATTCCGATGTGAAGAAGCTGATGATGATAAAGGGGGCAAAGCGAAGGGGAAAGGGAAGAGTAGACTATAAGTGAGAAAAAGCAGTGATGATAAAGGACTAGTTAGAGCTTTTCTGTCGTGTATGTTACACATTGATTTGTAGAAAAGTCAGCGCTGGAATCATACGCTGCTAGTATTGTCTAATTACATGGCCGATATTTCAGACGGGTTACTAAAGTACCTCTTGCTCCTGTGCAGGGTAGAGGTGAACTATCGTTTCCTCTTAGAACTTAAACAAAAGTCATTATAGTGAAGACACAGCGTCTTGCTGAGCCTTGCGAATCTGCAGCGCCGTGGCCAAAAGCTTTCGCTATTGATTTCTTGGAAAGTTCAGGAATTTTGTTGTTGATGCGACTCCAAAGTATTCTCGTCGTGGTGCAGATTGGCTCCATATCTATGTGAAACTTGTTAAACAATTCGTTATCCTTCATTTGTAACGATGTTGCCGAAAATACTGCGAGCTTAAAGATTTTGATAGATTTTTGTTTTGTTTTTGGTTTGGAAGCTCTAAATTTCATCTGTGTACTTGGAGCAGTTTCAATGAACGTTTTTACTCCGTTTACCAGTGCCTATTGTCGCAAAATGCATGAAAGTTTTTTGGCATCATTTTGCAAATTATTCAAACGCTTTCTAATCACTTCAAAATAATAGTAGAATTTTTCGGGGATGGACTCAATATCAATTATATTTTTAACAATATACTAAAGTAAAACAAATATATAAGATGTGGGCAAACTTTATTATGTGGTTACTATTGAGTGGCTGTGTCTCCGACAAAGAATTTATTTTACAATGTGCAAAAAATATTTTGTTATTATTTTTTAAACGTCAAATATTAATAATAAAGACAGTCACGCTGAGTGCAATAGTATATAGCATTTTTCCTAGAGTTGTAAATATTCTATCAAGGTGTGATTTTCTTCATTATCTTTTTTAAAAAAAAAGGAAAATAAAAACAAATATAATATGTGATATAAATTTTAATATTTTATTTAAGAAGTTGGGGCAAAAAATATTTAACTATATTTTAGTCCTAATAAAATTTTTATTTAAATAAAAAAAGCCTGTAATGTTTTCTAAGGAGCATGTTACTGCACAGAACCTTTATTATATGTATTGCAAATTAAAAAATAAAAATAAAGAAATCACATACATTTTTTACATTCAAACTTAAACAAGACTTATTTATATACTTTGTGAAAGAAGTGCGCGCAGATTCATATAATTTCGTCATAAGTTTGTATCAACTGCACATACTAATTGTTGAAAGTTTTTTCAATAAATGCTACTCTTTAGGCTGGTGCTTAGATTTCATACGAGTACTTCATGTATGTACATATTTATATAAGTACATATGTACGTACTTAAGAAATTTTCGTAAAGTGGAAAAACATTATTATCTCTGTAGGTCAAGATAAGATTACAAATGATTTGCTAAATGAAAGACAACAATTTCAACGAGCTGACAAAATGGAAAGAGCAAACTATTTCCACACGCTTTGTACGGGTGACTTCTACACTTAATTTCATCAGCTTTAAAACACTACACCACGGCCACTCAATACTGCGAGAAAGGCAGACAAACACCACAGACGGATAGACATGTAGAAGGAGGGAGTAAGGCAAAAATTTTACATTTGCTTAAATTGTTAATAAAGTCATAAAATGTTTTTTTTTATACTTGACAATTATCTTACATTTATCTGAAGAAGTGTATGATAAGAAAAGATATCTGCAAATTATTCTCAAGTTTTATTTATGGACGTTTAAAAAGTGTAAACATTCTTGTTGTTGTTTCAGTAACCTTCAAGGGAAGCGTAAAGAAGACAGATAAAATGTAAATTGGAATTTTATGAGAAATAGGAAATTGTAGGCTGCTAGTCAGTTAAGCTCAAAATTGTTGACAAATGTCAACTTATTTACAAGTTCCATTCTACAAATCAATCATACAATTATAATAACAGATGTATTGATTAACTCATTACCTTAAAAGCTCAATTCATAAAGTTATTAATAATGTTTAAAGCCTGTCTCACACATCCAATTCGGTGGCCAGTCGAACAATAATTTCAATATAACTAACAGATTAGGCTCATTTTAGTCCCTCAATTAATATTTTTCGTCGTCACATGTCTAGTGCGTGAGTGCAAATCCCAAACATTTTCTATTATATATTTTTTTTGAAGAGATTATGATGGCCATTGCAAAATAAACGTTGTGACTATGAACCCATTGTTTCACCACATTTACTGTATGGACGAGTATACTAATTCCTATTCATCGTGAATATTTTCCTCTGGAAATATTTCCATCTTCTCAGATGAATCAATCGTGAATGATTTCCTCCTTCGAAATAATTTCACTTTTTTGGCCCTTTTTATTTGCTGGGGAACTGTTTGGGGGGTTGTTAGTAGAACTCTGAATGCTTTTAATATTTTTTTCCAATATTTATAAATATATTTAAAAAAAGAAAAGTTAAAGTTTGCAATGGAATGGAAAAACAGATTGTACAGTCATGCTAATCCAGGGTTCAAATTTTATTTCAATATCTCAGGTAGTTTCCATTCACGTGGTACGTTATTTTGAACTTTATGTAACGATATCTATGTACTTATGTATGTAAATAATTACACACATACCTACATACTTACATATGTTTACGTTATGTCGCCTTCAACTGAACTAGCATGGCCTTCCAGAGCGAGAACTTCAATTTGTTCAATGCTGTCTATAATATTATTATATATTCGGGCTTATATGTATTAAAACATTTAAAACTTTAACCTTTTGTATTTCTTAACGTAATTTAAATATATTCTATTGTTTGTTGTTGGCTTAGCTAGGTATATGCCTACATTTCATTGGCGCTAACCAAATCATCAGTACCCTTTTAGCCAAATCATGATTGAAAGCATTCAAAGCTCGTATACTTATGCCACAGACTACAAACACTATATGAGAATTCAAACAGAACTCAATCATATTTTTCTATTTGTAATCAACAAAATGAAATGCAGGCATATACCTAGCTAAGCCAACAACAAACAATAGAATATTAAAATGGTTATTTTGGAGAATATCCTGATTAACGAATTTGATAAATATTGTAATTTAAATATTCTTTGAATAATCTTTTCATATGCACTCAATGTGGACTGATAGCTTAATTGATTTTGAACAACTGTTCAGGGAAGGGAACACAAATTCCACGTAAAATTCGTGATATTAATTTTCATGGGAACAAAAATTTCACTTATTCACTTTAGGGGCGATGATATTTAATTTACAAACGTATAAGATTTTACTTAAAAGTACTGCAGCCATTAACAATGTCACAGGATTAAAGAAAACTGCAAAAAAACCTTATGAACCTTATAACATTTTTTGAAAATTTTAGAATAAATATTGCAAGATTTCCCTGCAACAAAAGAGTCCATAGTCAGGCAAATTTCTTATAGTTTCAAAAATTTAGGACATTATTTTACATTAAATGTCAGTTGGCTTGCATATGAATTAACCGTGCGACAATTAATGGCTCCATGGAGTGACTCAGTGGAGATAAATTATTTTGATAGTGATTTATACCTTCTTTTTCTATGTCTTATGGAACCAAATCTAATCTAGATCATGGCGATCGATGATTTTTTTTGCTTAAGCTCAGCTTTGATCTCCTGTGGATATAAAGCTCGACTACAATTAGTAGCTTTTTTATTATTTGAATGATAGTTTGACACATTTGATATCATCTCTAAGAGGGATAACAATTCTACGGAATGTTGGTAATCGTTTTTGGGAACTTATTTTGGTTTTCAAATCATTAACTTTAATTTTTTAATTGTCAAAGTATTTCTGGGTTAGTATAAGACATTCTCACAATCCTTAATAATTGCATTTAAGAATTCACCAAAAAGGGATAAAAGCATTGTTATCAGCTTAAAAAGCTGTTACATGGCATCTGCAGTATCAGTTCCGGCCTTGTGTTAAACCGGCAGATATTCCCCTTTCGTTAGAAACTGTTTCATCAGGGCAAATGATAAATTTGAGGAACTTCAAAAAAAAACTTTTAAGAATTTTTGGCGAATAAATCGGAATTCCGGAAGAATAAATTTTAAACAAAAGCTCATTATGTAAACTTGAATCGAATAAATGTAATACCAGAAGTCTTACTCTTACTCCTATTATTTTCTTTAGCTGATGTATAGTGCAGTGTTTCTTACGTAATAGAACAATTTTTTACATATTTAAATTAATAAGAATGAAATAAAAACTCTAAGTGAAAATTTACAAAAAAAGCTTAGAGAAAAAGTTTTAAAATCGAAAAACAAATTTTAATTTTCGAATTCAAAAAACCCCTTTTTAAAGCATATATTTTTAAAACTTCTTAGTCTAATATACGTAACGTAATGTTTCAACAAAGTCAATTAAATGACATATATTTTTTTTCTTTTCAGCCACTTGTGGAAACTAATCGAATAAAAGGTAAGTTTTCATAAGTTTCCATAAATTGCATACGGCTCGATTTCATTAAAACCAAATGTTGCTTATAGATTTTCCTCTTGTTTCCGTAATAATAACAAAAAACCAACAACAACACATTTCCGCGGAATAATGAAAATTCTCACTTTTGTAATTTAATTAAAATTAAATGGGAATAATCGTTTCTTACAAAATAACAAGACCATAATATTATTTCTTTAGTAGTTGAAATTTACTTACAACCACGCAATAATTCAATTTTGACCAATATGCATGTGTGTGTGTGTGTGTGTTTGTGCTTGTCTAACACATCAAAGTAAAATTGGAATAAACTAAATTAAATTGTAAAATTATTGTTGTACATTTTATGACGAGGAAAGAATGAAGAAAAATCTTAATTGACTGACTGATAAATGAACTGACCGAATAAACGAACAAATGTTTCACATGCACACACAACTAAAATGGGGAAACAAACACATCGGTTGGGTCCATCAAAGAAGAAAACATTAGATGTTGGTCAAACAAACATTAGAAATGCACATACATGCATACATTCATACATACACATGCATGTGTGCAAGTAGCGTCTTGAATGGACGTGGGGACAAACTAAGAGTTGAAATTTTACAATGAAAATGAAGAATCATACACATGCACACACTTGCATACATACAACATACATGCATATAGAGAAATGGAAGACAAAATTATCAACTTGATGACGATGATCGTCATCATCATCATCAACAACATCATCGCCTCAACTCAAAATAATTCTAATGTTTGAAAATGTGATAATGGACTTAAATTGAATAAATGAAGACAAACGAACGAACTCATCTGAACTGAACTGAACGTTATACGAATAAGTGTTATACAAAAAGAGAACAAAAACAACAAAAAGTATTAAAGACACAAATTCAATAGACGTTGAAGAAAGAATGGACAACTTGTTCAAAAAAGAAAGAAACAGTCTCTCTTCTGGTTTTTTTTGATATTCCTATTTTTTTAATAAAAAGCAACAATTTAACCCATACAATTGCAAACTAAAGTGTTTGAGTTCATTTAAAAATAGTTTATGTGACAATAGTGCCATTTCATAGAAAGTACATCAATACACTAATAGATCCATACATATTTGCTGATTTCGCATGAATAAAATAGAACAACTGCTAAAATGAAAATATGTACATGAAACATATCATTTTCAACTGAAATTAGAAATAAATTTGCTGCTTTATTTCACCGACTGATATTTCAGTTTCTTATAATTTTTAGCTGAAGGCAAGTTACTCATCTACGTGTTGAAAAAGTGTAACAAGCCATACCAGATACATAAATAATTCTTAATAAATCGGTG
Source organism: Germaria angustata (assembly GCA_963681545.1). Lineage (NCBI taxonomy): Eukaryota > Metazoa > Arthropoda > Insecta > Diptera > Tachinidae > Germaria > Germaria angustata. The sequence goes on along the minus strand of OY812999.1, from coordinate 6,868,326 downwards.
AAACCAGATCCTTTCAACCAAAAAATATAAAATACAGACGTTTGTTTGTCTCTTTGTCCAGAAAGAAGGCCTTCGATTACGAAATGAATGTTTCTCGCTAAAGAAAAAAACGACTTGAATACAAAGAGCCAGTCGAATAGAATACCAAAACGGACGCAATTATGGGTGAACTTAAAAATCCGATATTTGCTTAATAATTTACTCCCAAAAAAGGTTGCAATATCTTCTTAAATAAATGACGAAGTTGTACGATAATCACTATTTCAAGCAGCAACGTTGGCCGTCACAGTTCCACTTAAATTTCTATGGAACCAAACCACTTGAAATGAAGAAAGTTTCTCGCAAATCGGTCTTATTTATGGACTTATATGTGATAATCAATATTTCGGGCGGGCAAACTGCCGGCACGCCCTTTCAAACAGAAAACTAAATCATTTTTAACACTATGACTATTTTAGTCAGTCAGACAAACGATAGTTATGTATTGTTTCGTATGGAAGGTATCCTTCCCCCTGGACCTAGTCAGTCAGTTTTTCTAGGGAGTACATGCATTATATAAAGAGAGTAAGTAACTCACAACTGACCTTCGTAGACTAGTAGGTAGTGTACTAGACTTGTAGTGCGAAGATCGCATGTTCGAATCCTGCCGCAGAAATTTGGCAGTTTGTGTTTGATAATTAAAACTCACAAAAATCTTGGAAACTGTCACTACTATAGTCGGTCAAATATATAGTGTATGACTATGTATTACTTTTTGTGGGAGGTAGCCTTGTTCCTCTTGGACCTATCTAAGCAAGTATTTTCTTGAAGCTGCATACATTGGAGGCAGAGTAATCAATTTCCTTTGTTAGCAATCTCACTGTTATAGTCAGTCATATAGAAACTTCTGAATTTTAACAGTAAATAGCGGGCATATTGTTGCAACTTCATGTCTCATATTGGCAAATTACCACAGCAAATTAAAATAGCGTTCAACAACATGTAGAAATAATAAAATCGTTTTATTCGAAATGGTTGTCCAACGGTCGCCATAATCGTCCTCCATTTCTAGATGAATGGGCACGTCGAGAAACAAAGTTGCAGCGTTTGGGGCGATTTAAATCTACATAAGATCCACGGCTGCCCAATGCATCCCGAAAAAGTCATTGTATTTTTGACCAGTGTGTCAAACGGCTACTGCTATAGATCGAATACGACACCAACTACGTGCCACACAGCTCATGCTGTTGGCTGAAATAGTTAACGCTTAGACTACAAAGGAAATTATCACCGAAAAAGTGTGTTTGACTTCTGTTTAAGTCAACTCATCAACATCAAAAATTTAAAAATCTCGCACGTGCTTTATTTTATCTAAATTAAGTTAAGAATTACTTAATGTTTCCCCTACTAGAGGTCGCTAAGTACCATTAGTTGTTGTACATGCTGGAAGTTAAAAGTGCTTTTCACCAAGTTTGAAAGTGGAGAGCAAATTGCAATTGGGCGGTAATGTTCAGGGTTATTATCCTAACCATTTTTGAGGACTGGTATTACATCAGCACCCTCCAGCATACTGGAAATCCACCAGCATTGTACAATGTACAGAAAAGGTTGGCATTAAGACCAGTGCTGGAATTTCATCATGTCCTGGATCGCTGTAGTTTGAAAGAGTTCAACTGATTATAGGATTGAGTGCTCTGTCCTAATAAGCTTCCTCTGACTAAAAAGCAATAAACATCCTTATTTTCTCTTTTAAAGGGCAACATATGTACATATTTTAAATTTCAATTTATTGCAAACTGACAGCTGACAATAACAAAAAAAATCTAAGATAAGCGTATCAAAAGGAATATATTAAATAAAAAGATGGATCCGGAAGGATATTACAGAAATATTAAATTATCTTCAAGAAACTCCTCAAAAATCATCACCGAATTAGAGGCAACAAATATTGCAAACCAAATCTTAACATTTACAACTTAAATGCACACTACCGTGCAACATGTGCCAATGTTTTTGTTTTCTTATTCTAAAAGCTGTTGATAATCGTTTCACTTTCTAAAAGTAAATTTATGTTAAATGAAGTATTTTCCTTGATGTTGGATGTTGTCATGGCTGCTTCTATCAAAAGATTAGGATGTTGCTGATTGCTCTCACATTATGTTGTTGCTGCTGGTTGTTGTTGTTGTGGTTTTCTTAAAGACTCTTTAAATGTGGTTTGTCTATGTTTATTGCTGTTTTTATTATTTTTTTTTTCTATTTAAAAAAATAGGCGCGAATAAAAGTCATCAGTGGCAGGCAGTCCCCTCTTAACATTTCCGCATTTAGATGAACTTTTTTTCATAGACAATTGTTTATCATTGTCATGTATGCAAACATACAAACATCTAGATATTTATGTACATACTTATGTATGTGTGTCAAATGCCCTTAAGCTTAAGTTGTTTTTTTTTTTTGGAATTCATGAAGTTTTTGTTAATATTTTGTTGAAATTTTTTTTTGTGCGTTTAATTAAAATGGTGTCTGGTGGTTATCAAATCATTTTAATTGTTGACAAGTAGAAACGTGTCAAATAGAACAAATTATATAGAAAAAGCATTATATGAAGATCATTAGTGCAGGCAGATATGAAAATTCTACATTTACTTAAAATCATTATTGAAATAATTGGAAATTAGAAGGACATTCTGCCTAATTTTATTTACTCTAAGATTGGATTTACACAATGCATTTTCTAAGGAAATTTGTGGCATGCAACTTCATTTATTCGCTGATGAAAAGGTTATTGAAGCAAGCGAGATAACAAAGCTGTCAGCACGTGAAATTTCTTGCCATTTCATACATTATTTTTATCACAACTGTTTCACTCTACCATACATTGGCAAATAGTTGCATGCAACAGAATTTCATGAAAAAACTCCTAGTGTAAATACGGTCTAAAAGAATTCATTTCAAGAATGTTGTACGGTGAGATCATGTTAAAAAAAATTTGTATATAATGGGTGTCGTAAAATTAATTAAAAAATTTTAATTAAATAGAAATCACAGTTTTTTTTAGGAAATAGAAGAAATAAATTCTTATTTAAATTCAATACGTGTATTAAAATGTAAGTAGATTTTTTTAAACAAAATTCATAGTTTTGGTTTATTTATTTTGTTTATTTTATATTCGTTCATTAATTCAGTAAAGGGTTTCTGAAAGTGCAGTTGAATGCAACTTGTTATCGCACATTAAGAGATATGGAATTCTCCTTTTGTTTGTTTGTCTTATTGTAGGTACGAGTATAAAATATAATCGTAAGCGTATCTTTCCATTGCTTTTATTGCAGTATTTAATTTTATGGTTTTAGAAGAAAACATCATGATTCTTTCTTTAATCTGACGCAGGCATTTGAAATCATTTGTCGTCGTTTGTTTCTGCTCCGCCATCCATATCATTCTCAACTCTGTCATGCCCCAAAGTCAGTATCTTTTCTTGTGTCCGTTTATATGGTTGTTGTTAGAAATACCTCTCATCGGCTTCCTTGCACTGTTCATCATCTAATCAGAGATGTATTTGCTGGAAGATTTTGTCTGTCTGTCCATCTTAATTTTGTGCAGAACCTACGAGCTCTTAGGAATGTGGTATGTTGCCTTCTATTGTAGCATGCCTCGATATTATTTAGTGGTGTTTGTGTTCAGAAGTGCCAGAAGATGATGAAAAAAAACTATTATTACAAATTTAGTTGTTATTGTTGTTGCTGGGTAAAGTGGCCGGCTTATCTAGTCCAACAATAACAACAACAACACTATTTACAATTAGTTTGTATTTGTTCGCATTTGCTATAGTTGCCATCATCATCGTCGTTGTCGTTGTTCGTCTCGTTTTATTCATCATTTTCTTCCATTTGTCTAGAATTCCGAATTCAGTTGTTTTCATAAAGTTCAAAATGAATTTCTTCTCCTTCTGTGGTCCCACTTGTACATGTGTGTCAAAATCACAAGCGTCTTTTATTATTCTTTTTATCATTATTATCATTTGGTTTGTTAGTGTGATATTATTTGAGATTTAGTTTTATTGCCACCAATTGCCGTGGCTTTACGATTTAAAAGACACATGTATGAAATTTGTTTGCACACGTCAGTCTCTTTACTGCTGAATAACATGATTGTTAGAGGCAATTAGATCGTTTCTATGTTCATAGACCTGAAAATTTTAATCTCTTTTAAGTGTTTGCCGTTTAGTTTCCAATTTATTTCTTCGTTTCAACGCTAAATGTTTCTGAGAAAAAGTTGTGAATGAAAATGTAACCACGCCACCCACTGTGTAAAAAAAAGGATGAATATGGAAAAAAGCGGAAGGATGTGGCACTCTTAACCGATTTTTGCTTTAACACATTTCAAAAATATCGGTTTCTTTAAAAACAAACAAAGAAACACCCAACTCTTCTTTACATGGCTCTTTTTACACAATTTTAAAATAACACGGTTACAAATTTAAAAAATTCATATTTTATAAAAAACCCTTCTGTTGTAGCACTTACCAAGAACTATTTTTATATATCATTTTAAGGGTAAAATAAAAAGACCTACATTTTTACAATTAGAGAGTTAAATATTGTATGCTTTATATTAGCAAATAATATAGGGTCTTTAAATATGGACTTCTGAACTTAGACGGCCATATTGTTAAACTTGCATCCTGACTAATTTACTTTAATTTATTCAGCCTGTTTTGCCCAATTACCATGAGCGGATGTAGCGTTCAACAAAAGGCAGGAATGATAAAATTGTTCTAACAAAATGGTTGTTCTGTTCGGGCAACGTTCCGCATGCTCAACTCATTTTACGGTAGCCATAATCGTCCTACCGAGAGGACTATTTGCAGTCCCGTACGGCATTGAAACGCAAGATTTGCCGAACAAATCGTCACTTTTCGTGAAATTATGCAGGAGGATCCGAGTTAGTTGATTTCGTGACACGCACAAAAACTCGGCCTTTTAAAAATTTATTTTAAACTATGAGACCCATATCTGGATGAATGGGATACATGAGCGAACAAAATTGTAGAAATTGGGACGAAACCAATCCAAATTCGAACCAAGAGTATCTACCGCATCCCAATAAAGCCACTGTTTGGTGTGGATTTTGTGCCGGCGGTGTCATGGTTCCATATATCTTTGAAACGACGTTGGCCAAACCATTACCGTCAACAGCGATCGCTAAAGATCGATGAATACCAAATTCTTTTGGTCTGAATTTGATGACATGGACATCAACGTTCCAACAGAACCGTGCTACATGCCACACAACTAACGCCGTATTGGACAATAAGCAAGAGCGATTTGAGGGCATGATCATAACACGTGGAGGTGATATGAACTGGCCACCGATATCGTGCCATTTCACTCCTCTAGACTTTTACTTCAGAGATTTTTGTAGGTCGCAGGTCTATGAGAATAAGACGCAGAGATGCCTCTAAAGACAACATAACTGAAATTTAGACTGATTTATACGCCAGAGTTATGTAAAATTGGACATTTAGGATGCGTGGCGGATATTTGGACGATGTTATACATATTTCACAAACAATGACATCGATTGGCTTTTCAAATGAACTAAGAATTTCAATTTTATCTTACACAGACTTTGTTTTATTTAAATTCAAAGGTAAAATGTCTCAATGAAAGATCTCATGTGGATTGGTTCCGTTCCAAATTTTACAATTCAGTTTGCCTAAGAACTCATTCATTGGAAAATCGCCCTTATCGCTGAATATGTTCCTAAATGAACGTTAGGGTCAGTTTCCAACTGCCCCAGAGGCCACTCAGCGAATACACATCGTTGCCTATGATCGAGGCGAAATCGACCTCATCGAATTCTTCTGGATAATCCCACCGACGGCGGCTATGTTTTCGGCAGATTTTGCGTTTCATTATCGTATTTCACTCAAATTTATACACGACAGAACACCAATTTTATTATAATAATTTTATTTTTTGTGCGCATTGTTGAACGTAACCTCCGCCCATGGTGATTTTGCACAACAGACTGAATGAATGACAGCCAATTCGACAGATGCGGTTTCAACTGATATAGTTTAGAAGTCCCTATTGGAAAGCCCCATATTTGCGAAATATGCATTTTCGGTATACGCCTTACAGATTTAAATAATCATAAAATTATATCTATACAAGTATTTAAAATATTGCATGCGGCTCATAAACGAAAAAAAAGAATTTATTTCTTACATTTACTTTTAAACTTAATTGACTTAAAAGTAAACCACTTGCCCAAACTGAACAACAACAAATGATACCCATGGCCCAAAAGTTCCTCAGGCAACAGATGAGAAGCAATGCTTGCGACGGCATGGATGGTCAAAAATAATTTTGTAGGCAACCAGCCAATATTTTGGCTGTTAAATATTTGTCTGGTCAAGTCCTAAATATCGGCCACTGACTGCATTTTACATTTTGGTAAAATAAATTATTTATAAAGCAAATATTTACAAAAGCACACTCACGCACACACATGTAAGATTATAAAGAAAAATGTTTGAAAGTGTTCCAATTTGTATTGTTGCAAGAGTGCCTTGCAAGAGTTTTATAGTGCATCACTCACTCCTCAGTTGCAAACACAGTTTCTTGGAAATTTTTGAAACGATTTTTACACTAAATAGAATTTGCAAATACTATTAAATGGTTGCTTTTGTACTAAAATTTTCACACGAAAAAAATTAAGTTTAATTGCAAGAATGTTCTTTTTATAAAATTAAGCAATTTGCAGAATTATTCTTAAAGAATTTCTATAAATATTTATAACAGTGGAATCAAGGTAATGAGAACTTCCACTATAGAATATCTGACCATTACATGAACAAAATTTCTTAAATCCCTTAAATTAAGAATAAGCAGCCTAAAGGTTTTGGGTTCAATTCCCGATATAAATCGTTTTAGAAACATTTTAATGTTTATTAAATTTTTTTAACTACTGAAAATTATTGGGTATATTTTAATTGATCAATGTATATCAATATTTTCCCTGGAAATTTTTTATGATTTCATTTAAAGAATTTTTTTTTTGTTTTGGCTAATTATAATATATATATATATAATCGTTGGAATTGAAAACTGAAATTACAGAACAGAAAACACTGAAATTATAATTATTTAAAACTCTTTGCAGATTGAAAGACACAATTTGTATTGAGCTTAAGCTTGTATTTAATTTAAACCGCTGCACGTTCCAAATTAATCATCCAAAAAATTTTAATTTTTATAAATTAGAGTTTCTTGATAAAAACCTGCTCAATATCCACTCGTAAAATAAAGGGTTTCGAAATTTAGCATAGATTTTCAGTTTTGATCAAAATTAAAATATGTACTACAAGGACTAAAACCTTAACCTTAATTATATATTCCTGATGGCAATTGCTGACTGTTAGATACTAGAAATGATCAGCGTTGCCTGTTATTTTGCATTATAAAAGGTTTTCAAAAAGTGTTGTGTAGATGGGAATAATTTTTGTGTTGTTTTTTCAACAAAATTGTCATTGAACAATTGTCAATTTACAAAAGGTTTAATTGTTAAAAAGAATTAAACAAAAACAAAATGTGAGAAAAAGAAATAGAAAAACAATTTTATCACTGGCTCGTTTAAATTTAAATAAAATGAAGGAAAAATAGCACTAATGGCATTTTGATGAAATATCATATCTTTGACATTTGCCCATTAATGATAAAATTAACACTTAAGAAATATTTAAATACTCATAAATATTAGTGGTATGTAAGCATAGCTGCCACATTGAACGATTTATCATCATTTAGACGATTTTGATCTCAAATAAAGCATTTTGACGATTTTTCCCTATATTTGACGATTTTTAGAAATTAAAAGTCAACAATATTTTAATTTTATTTTAATATTCTTAAAGCATTTTTGATCTTATAAAACAAAAATAAAAAACTTATTTCTAGTCCTTGTGCCCATACACATTAGAGTTGCCAATATTATTTTGAAATTACAAATAAAATAAACAAAATGTTTTAAAGCGAAACCGGGCAAATACAAAATTTATGCGCTAAAATGCAAAAATGATTGAGAACGGTAATGAGAAATTATTTAAAATTGAATTTGCCAAAAAATGTAAAATTTTTATTCAATATATTGTAAAGTTGAAAGAAATTTGTTAGACCTGGAAGAAATTTAGCTCAATGATGTTTCGTTAGAAGAAAACTTTATATAGACATGTGTGACCGAACGATTCCGATAAATCTATAGCACGACTTTCACGACTTGTCCTCCAAAAATTTGACGATTTTATCCATAGCAAAGTATCTGGCAGCTTGAGGGGCATGTATGTATTGTTAAGTGATTGTGAGTGCACCGTCTGTATATTAAATGACTTAACTATCAAACATTTATTTACAACAACCACAAAAGCAACAAAAAAAAGAATAATAATAATAATAATAATAATAATCAAATTATTGTATAAATGTTTCTTGTTAAAAAAAATAAACAACATGAAGTGAAAAAAGTAACCATTAAACAAACAGCAGCACTGCACAGAAGTACATTTAAAATGATCAGTCTTTTTATTTTCAAAAAAAAAGTGATAAAGAAATAAAAAACTTATTAAAAAAAATTATTAGCCTCAAATAACCACGCCAAGAGTCCAAAAAAACCCCAACAATACGATCCATAATATGAAATTTAAATACCCTAAAGACTTTAAAGAAAACAGAGAGAAGAACACAAAATTCATACGTACGGGCAAACGGACGGTCAGCGTGTAATTACATGCAGACATAAATATAATTTGAGCAACAACAGCAACAATATTAAACGTACCAAACAAATAAAATACAATCTGATGCTTCTTAAAGCACTTCTTTCATTTATTTATGATCTTTTTTATTTGTCAAATCGCAGACACATTGAACATGGAAAATAAACGTTTGCTCACATGCACGCACGCTGTCACACACATAAACAGGCGTTTAAATTTTGAATAAGATCCATAACATACAGTCGTGTTCAAAATGGTCCCACTAATGGATTTTTTTTTAGGAAAAAAGTGTAAAACTTTTTACCCTCTTAAAATAAGTGTTGCATTTTTTCTTGTTTCAAAGGGAAAGAAGGGAAGGAAAGGAATGTAGTGTTCCGTAATGGTAGTGATGGTATTATAAAGGAGCACTCGATCCTGTAAGGGAGTTAAATATTTTTAGATTAGAGCATTAAATAGATATTTTTTTATAAAATGAAGAAGAAAATGTTACACTTTTTTCATAAGTTGGTATAAGGATTTTTCAGATGGTGCAGTTCTATTTATTGGTGATTTCAAAATTTTACACATGTGGGGCTACATTCTTCTAAGAATGCCTGCCTAAATGTCTGCTCTGGATACTTGGCCAACTGCCTTTGATTTCAAAAGAGGAAAGAGAAAAACGAAGGGAACCAATTCCTTGTAAAAATAGATGTGGTAGCGAAGTTAAGACTGAGCAACTGGCGTAAAATTTGGCTGTGACAAGGGAAAATAAGGAAGAATGTAACAGGAACCTGTAATTTAAAGCAACTTGGAAGGGGCGTGCACGTTACGTTGCTCAGGCCAGAAGCCTGGCTTGATTAATGTATATCTGCCACCACAGAACAAATTTGTGAAAGTCTATTGAGTTTTGTTAACGAGCGCTATATGATATGGACAACTTGAGTGATGACATCGTAAGTTACGGGCTCTCAATCGATTGCCACAAATCCAGCTGAATAAAGAATGACATCCAAGGAACACACATCATCACAATCAAGCAGTTCGAAACGTCGCCAAGACGAATTGGTCCGATTACAGAAACTCGTAACAAATGAATTTTACTATTTTTGTTGACTATTAGTCCCTGCCGAACAATATATTTTGCAGTTTATTCGGGATGATATCTTTACTTCTTATTTTCTGAAAAAAGTTTAAATCTTTTTGCTTTTTCAAAGAGAAAGAAAAAAATTACTGTTCAAGCGGAAACTTATTATTAAATTTATCAGTAAAATTTTGCACATTTTTCAATAATGAAAACGCCCTATAGTTGCTAACGACTCAAATGTCAAGGTTTTGTTCACTGTTTTCTTCGTTTACCGTGGCATAGTACATCATGAGTTCTTGCCAAATGTTAATACGATTAATAAGGCGTCGCTGGCGAAAAGCAATACGAAAAAAAAGTCCGAAATTGTGAAAAACAGTTGATGGATTTTCCATCACGATAATGCACCTGCTCACTCGTCATTGCTTGTTCGAAATTTTTTACCCGAAAAGTGTACCGTAATCATGCCTCAGCCACCATATTAACCAGATTTGGGCCCCCGCGACTTTTTCCTGCTTCCCAAATTGGACAGACACAGAAACGGACGGCCGCGGCGTTTTGCGACGATTGAGGAGATAAAAACTGAATCGCTGAGAGAGCTTGTAAAAAACGCTTGCACAAGTGCATTACATATAAGGGGGAATACTTTAAAGGGGTCAAAATAGAAACTGATGAATAAATAAATATATTTTTTTGAGCTGTAAATATCAAAAGAGATCCTTGGAAAAATTCGATCTCGCTGTTGCCAATAAGTTCCTGCTAAAATACATCCATGATGATTAATATTACATGTTTTCACCACTGCTGTATGAGTAAATTTTTGGTGTTTTTAATGTGTTTCTTTTCATTATTTATGGAATACAGCAGATCACAAACCATTGAATCCCAAAGTAATTGAGAGTTCTTATTATTATTTTTTTTTTTGGGCTAAAGCTCCAACAAAGAAGCCCAAAAAATCTCACAGCTCAAACTATTTAAATTAAAATCTCAAAGATTTAACAAAGTAAAAACTGTAGATAAGCAAAAATTATGTTTAACAATTATGTATTTATGTATATAAAAGTATTAACAAAAGAAATTTGAATACTTTGGAAGCAAATGTTGAGTAAACAGAAAATTATGGAAGAAAAATACACTGTGTATATTCTAATGGTTATTTAAAGAGGTTTCATTGTGATAATAGTTCATTGAGATGAAATATTTTACATAAATATCAGTACGTGCATATGTATGTATATATGTATGCATGTAAGTACATGTGATATGTATGTGTGTATTTTTAAAATTTCATAAAATGTTCGAATAATTGGAAATATTGCCTGTTTTATATAAAGAAATTTTGGACTTGAGATGTTTTTTTTTTGGAAATTTAAAAAAATTTTACCCGTATCACATGGGTTTCAATTAAAGAAATTTTAGAATGAAGAAATATTTTTTACAAATTTTTGAAAAAATTTCATCTGTATGGCATACAGTTTAGGTTATGTTAGGTTTTAGGTTGAGTTGATAGCCCATGTCATACGACATACACTTAAGCCAGTGAAGGCTTGTTATGCGCTCCCTTTAATTATCAAACACAACTGCCAGAGTTCTCCGGCAGGATTCGAACCTGGGACCTTCGCACTACGAGTCTAGTACACTACCTACTAGTCTACGAAGGTCAGTTTAAGTAAAAAAAAATTTTAGAATTAAGAACTAGGTTCTTAAAAATTGTCATCGTTTTTGAAACTTTGCGCTTTTAAAGAAAAAAATATATTAATTTAAGTTTAAACATATTTTTTCTCTTTGACTTTCCAGCTTTTAAAACATTTGTTATTGGCTTAGCTGAGATTTAGCTGCATTTCATTGGCGGTAACCAAATCATCGATGCTCTTTAGCCGAATCATGATCGAAAAGCATTTAAACTCATATACTTACTCGTATATAAAAAGCAACAAATACGAATATTATATGAGAACTCTGTAGAATTCTGTTAACAACCAAAAAAGCTTAAGGGAAAAACAGAACATTTTACAAGACAAGTATTGTTATTAACTGTCCTTGCACTAAGTTGTTTGGCTATTGTAAAATTGCTTTAAATTTGTGATGCCTCTTCTAACGATTCTAAAACTTAGTGATCGTAAATTATCAATTACTTAAGCTTTTTTAGCGGTAAGGACACGCTATAATCAATAAATATACCAAAGAGTCTTAGATGACTTTTTCCTAGTATGAGTTTATATTGTCGAAATTTGTGTCAGTTTTTTTTGTTTCTTCTTAATTTTGAGGCTGTAAACTATTTTATAACATTTTAGCAATTATTTCGTGTTGCAATACTTTTTTGCGAACATCACCAATTTTTTCCCACAATTTTTAGTGCATAAAAATGCAATTTTTTGGTGATTCGGAAGCTGTTATAAATTTCAGTTTTTTAGATTGACTTGGTGAAATTGTAATACTTGTTGCACTGTTGCACTTGTGACTTGATATCGGAATTAGTTTTAGGAAATATGAGCTAAGATTTTTCGGATAGATTTCATTGTTATTAGGATTTTTTTTAACTCAAATTCTTAACTCGCAGTTATCAGTTTTTGAAATTGAGCTCAATTTTGAAATCTTAAAAAAAAATATTCATATATTATACGTCACCATATAAATAATGGAAAAACAATTTTAAACTTTTTGCAAATTTATATTCGTTTCTTACTGAAACTTTTCGTCAAGGCGAATTCATAACAGGTAACCTCAGCATCACAAATAAATGCAACAACATCTTTGCTCAATGTCAAAGGAAAATATTCCAAAATAGTCAAAAATAGTTAAAACAAACACGCCAATAATGAAAAAAATGAATTTTACATTGAGTAGCAAAAAAATAAGAAGAAAAGCTGTCAGCTGTTTCAGTTTTGTTTTTCTTTTCCATATAAATTTCATTTGCTAATATGATTTACAAAATTAGGCCCTTGGATTTTAAGGAATTTTTATTAATAGTTTATATTATTTAACAAATTTGTTATTCGAGATATTCTCTAGAATAACAAACAATAAAATATGAAAATGTTTTATATCTTTATATAGAAAACTTATGTCTGTATATAAATTTTTATTTATAATTTTTTTTTACAAAATTAAACAATTTTTTTAAACTCAATCTTTTGGAATATTTTCAGAGAACAATTATAACAAATTGAATAAATTTTATAATCGTATCAAGCTTGGGCGAATTGTGTGCCACTTCATTTATTTCGAATATTTGGAATTTCTCCCCAATGACTCAGTAAATGGTATATTGCACTAAACCGTATACTATTACCCCAATCCATATGTCAGTTCATTCACTGTCAATAGAAGAGCAGGCTTCCTAATAATTTAAAAAAAAATGCTAAAATAAAATAATAAATAATAAAAATTATTTAAATTTCCTTCAGCCTAATTAATACACATAATAAATCTTTCTCTTACTCTGCAATTTTATACACCATTTTTTACCACGGATTCGTACTAATTTCTAAGTAAACTCATACCTTCGGCTCTCTTTCCACTTCCTAATCATATGAACATTAGTTGACTACGAAGAAACCAATTCGGTTTAACACCTTTTTTTCTAATGCCTCACAGAAGAGTAATGGTTTTTCTGAAGAAATAAAAATGAAAAGAAAAATAAAGTTCGGAATTTGAGATGTTTTAAAAAATCTCCGTTTCGTTTTTAATTTTATGAAACACTCATTTGCATAAAAGAAGATCATAAAAAGCAATTCTTCTGAGATAAAAATTAAAAAAATGAAATACAGGAATACTTTGTACAAACTTAAATTACTAAATCCAAAATCAAAAAAAAAAAAAAAAAATTAGTCTAAGCCATCACCACAAGCTGATGCACCCTACACTATTATCAATTTGGAAAAGTAAAAAAAAATTTTATATTTTTTAAAGGGGCATAAATTATTAATAATTTAATTGCAAACTTAAGATTTTTTTCAAATAAATATCTATTTCGCTAAGATTTTTTTGGCACACAAATTATAAAATCTGCTACAATTCAATAAAAATAAATATTCACATTCTACTACTTACAATCCATTTTACAAAAAAAAAAAAAAAAAAAAAAAAAAAAAAAAAAAAACATAAAGGAACTTTAAGAAACATTAAAATTAGAAATAAATCAGCACGAGGAATTAATTAAGCTTCAATAAAATACGAAATGGCCTAAGAGAAAATTAATAATAAATTTAGGTTCTGGATGTAGTGAAAATTTGGATCATTTCCAATGATTTTAACATTGATTACTTACTTATCATTGTACAATGTTATTTTTTTTTCAATTACTGTTCATCGATTTGGAAGCTCTCCTCAATATGATAGTAAAAGTGTTAATATTAAATTGGAATTTATTATTTATTGGTATTAATGGATTTTAGGTCCATTTACGCGAAAGATAGGTTCTCCATAAAAAGTTAGTTTTTATATGAAAAAATCGTATAAAACGAAAAGGACTATAAGCGATAAGCGAAATAAAACCATAACTTTTTGAATAAAACACAGCGACTGTGAAAAGGCGATGTAAATTGAATCATTTCTTTTTTTGACAAATAAACTGATTTTTATTGATTGGATCAAATGTCAACCGATGTTTCTTTCGATTTAAAACGGTTTAGTTCCAAAATAGTGAATTTTATTTTTTGGAATTTTTCTCTTTTTTGGTTCTGCTACGGGTTTTCTTTTCTTGAAAACTTAATTCTTACCTCCTAACATGCAGCTAATCTTCAAATAAGTTGGCTAATAGAATAAAACGGTTATTGACCTTTTCACATGCGAAATTTAAAAATTCTTCATGTGAGACTATAACAAGCGAAAAAACTACCGTGTGTAACACAAAACGGATTGAACCAAATTTCAAAAAGCGTTGTAATTCGAAACCACGCAAAACGCGACTGTGCTGTATATAAAAAAATATTTTACTTTAGCCTTCAAGTTCACATTTGTTAACAAACCCTTTTAAACTAAGAAATATTTATAAGGAAATCGTAGAAAAATCACTGCTCTCACTAGTTTATAATTTAAGGATTTTTGTTTTATCATTTTTTTAATGATTATAATTCCATTCGAGTAGCCAAATACGTTCAAAAATATGTATTCATTACTTTGAAATAAAATAAGTTATTAAAAATGAATTTTTATCATGATATAAAGGCAGAAGAATGAAATAAAATCAACTAAATATGTACATTGAGTAAAGAAGAATTCAGTCGCTTTTTTTATTCGAAAGAGCCGAGTATTTGGATATCTACATTTTGACATTAGTTTTGATTAAATATAATCAAATAAAAGAAATAATAAACTCCCACCAACTACTAAGCCTTCAAGCTTTAATTTAAGATGCAAAATGTAGTCCTATTTGCTGCATTTGTACAGATATTTTAAGTATAAAATTTACAAAAAAAAAATCATTGATTGTTATTGGTGCAGCCGTTTATAAACCTGAATTTCATTGGCGCTACCCAAATCATGTGTATTGTTTAGACGAATCATCAAAATCATATCCTGCTTTAGGGATGGCCTGCAAGGTCCAGCAGATTTTTTCCATTTATTTAAATTTATAAGAAAACATTATTTTCCTTCAATTCGCAATTGAAATTATGTACTATTCGGACCAAATTTTTACATTTTCCATTCGCCGATGTCAAGTGACTTGTCGTAATTGCATTGTCAAATAAAAAAAGTCAATTTCTTATAACAACCAGCCCATGTTAAGATCATTGGAAATAATCTGAATTTTTACTACGTCCGCATCGCAATCTCTGCATTTTAATGACTTCTAAAATTTTAATCCAAATGGGATATTTCAATTTCAATAAAAATTTTTTATAAAGTACTTAAGGTATCGACTTTTATCACGTTAATTTTTATAAAAATTTTGCAAGACGGGTTGTTTGGCTCTTAAGCTTTTGTGTCTTTTTACGGTTTGGCCATAACGCCAAAATATTTATTGATTTATGCAGCCTTTCAAACAAACAAACAAACCAACAACAACAAAAAACTAAAATTCAAAATGCTTTTTTGGGGTTTTATGTTTTTGTTTCTTTTTTTTTAATATTAAAATACGGTTTGTGATGTCTTTCGTTAATGTGTTCACGTTTGCGAACCGTGTGGAATTAAAGGCGTCGTTGCAGTTTGGCTTTTTAATTGCAAGACTAACCTTGATTCATTAAGATGTGATGTTTTGGGACAAAAATTAGAATTGAAAACAAGTCAACAATAGCAATAACAAGAATATCAAACATGTACGAATCTATAATTGGTTATAAATAAAAGAAGATTTAAACTGTTTAAGTGACAAAGAGCGGACCACGCCTAAACTTACTGTACGTCGGACGGTCGGGTTTGTATGTGAGTAGTGTGTGTGCAGATTTGGGATTTATTACGGCAAAGAAAAGAAGAAAAATCATTTTAAAAAGACCACATTTATTTAAAGATTTGACAGAAAAGTTTACTTTTGTTTTCTTTTTACTCGTATATTCACTTTTTATTGTTAAACTTGACTTGCTTAGACCTACTGAACCCTCTGTCATTGTATTCGTGCCGCACTTAAGTCACTTACTGTCACTTTTTTCTCTCTCTCTCTTGGTGATCTTGTTAAACTTTAACCACGAATCTTGTAAGATTTAACAATTTTACTTAAACATTGGACCACAAAGTAATTGACATCTTTATTTTCAAAGAAATAAAAAAAAAATAAAACAAACCTTTACAACACAAATTTGTTCAGCAATTGCTGATTATGTGGTGTCAATTTAAATGTCAAAATTTTAAAGAGTAAAGTAAATTACCTAAAATCTTTTAAAAATAATTCATTACAAAAATATACTTTTAACTTTTTATTGTGTTACACATAGTTCAACCAACATACTCGTACATATATACATACATACATACATATTTACTTATGACCTTAAGACGAAATCAAAGTTTAGAATTGACTTTATATTTATTTATGTAACAAACGATATTTTCATCATTTAATTTGACAAGCAGCGAAATGAGCGGTTGAGGTGTACAGATCTTAAAATTTAAATTTCAATCAATTCAAGCAGCGTGAAATTTTATTTCTCGTCCAAATAATTTAAAATTTTTATTACACATTCCGACCGACATGGCTCTGATTATACATTCGCGATATCGATTGAAATTTTTTGCGTTCTTCAGATTCCAATCGATTTCAGTTGCTCCAAATAAGTGTAAAATATCTATTTTATATTGAATATTTTAAAAATTATAAATTTTTGTCTAAAAATATTTAAATATGTAGTTTGCGCAAAAAACTTAACGACACTAAATTTGAAACACTTTCTTATTGGCTCCAATTGTTCAAATGATTTTAGTTGAGGAGATCCCGAATAATAAATTTCAATAACAAATGTTTGAATAGGAATTCTGCTTTCCTTTTACCTAATAAATACAATCATGGGCACCCAAAGGGTGTCTAATTGCATGCAGGTTGCCAGAAAAATAAAATAGATTTATTTTAAAAATTTATTGCATTTCATTGGCGCAAAGCAAATCATCGGTAGACAATTTAGTCGGAAAATGTTTGGAACGCATTCAATTAAATTCAATTCTATAGAATTCTCATATAATACTTATGAATCTTTGCATAAGTATATGAATTTGAATCAGTAACATCCGTTAAAATCCTCTTTAACTTGATATTGATACAATATCAAGTTCCATATTTTAAAGGTTTACAAATAGTCTTAATTCTTACAAAAAAAAAAAAAAAAAAAAAATACAAATAAATCATTTCCATGGGAATACATATTCAAATCGATCCTGCAAGGAGTATAACGAAGAACAAAACCATTGCCAAATTGGCAATTTTTTCAACAATTTTAGATGATACACTGATGATGATAAAATAAAATTTATCTTCTAGTCACCATGACTAGTGTAAAGACAATACGACTCCTCCCCTCACGACAGTAATGAGATTCTTTAAGAACGAGGTTTGATCTCTTTATAGCAAATTATAGTGATAGCAAGAATGTGGTCTACATTTCCGAACTTTTTGAATATGTACTTGGCCCTATTTTCACATATATGATTCCTTTAAAAAAATTTTAACTTAAAATTTATAGTCGATTAGGCTTTGTACTCGTAATATAATGATGGCTGCGTAAGGCTCAAGGTGACTGTTTCCAGATTTCTTTTTCGGACTTAGTCAATAGGCTTAGCTGGAGAAATTTTGAGGGTGGTCTACACTCCCTAAGAATTTTTTCGATAGGGCTATAATCCTTCAGCGAAGAGGATGCTACGTCATTTATTAGAATAAATAATCAATTAAATAATTAATAATAGAAATATAATGAATAATACTTAATATTGAAATTTATTATATCGGGATATTCTCCCCATCTAATTGTTAAAAACAATTAGAGTTTTTACAAAATGCATTGTTGAGTATAATTGTTTTTTTATTGAATTCTCATATTGTATTTGATTTGATGGCATAAACATACGAGGTTGAATGTTTTCAAACTGCTTAAAATTCACTGACGATTTGGTTAAGCGACCAATGAAATGTCAGCATATGAACAGCTAAAGCCAGAACAAACAATTTATTATGAATAATGTAATAAGAAAAATTTTACATTTTTTTACGAATTACGCTGTCATAATTGCTGTAAGTAATTTGTCCGGTTTTAATCTCTAGCAAATAAAATCAGACAAAAAACGAATGCTTGACGTGTCATCCAGCACGTATATGTTATAAGATCCAGCCACGTGTGTACGATTTATATATCGCTAAAATATATTCAATCATTAAGTTCACTCTAACGAAAAATAAATCCGCGTTATAAGAGAGATACCTGTATAGAACTTTTTACTTGTTACTTCTACCATCGTTCCGATACCTCATGAAGTCAATTATAATTCATTATTGCGATTTGTTGTCAAGTTAATTTTGCACAATAAAACAAAAGTTGTAATAGTTCTTCTGTTCATCAACTGATTTCGTTTTGTTTATTTATGAAGTACGAGAAGTGTCATAAGAACTGTTGTGTCAGTGATGTTATAGAATAAACAATTTTGTTCATTGAACTTTGATAAATTTGTAAATAAATGGGGAAATGCATAAACATTATGCCATTTGATACAAGTTTTAATTAGTGTAAACAGACAGAATGTATTGAATTAAAAAGAAAAAGGTAGAAATAAAAATGAAAAAATTAAAACTGTTGGAAAGGTGAAATATCTTTTTCTTTGTGTTACTACTTTTAATATTATATTGTTCAATTATTTATAAATAAAAGTCTATGTTTATGTGTCTTTTGAGTGCATTTTAGTTGCGCTGTATGTATTGGTTTAATTAAATGAAATCAAATTTTTTTCTTAGTGAACTCGAGTCTTCAATCTTGTCAGGATGAAGTGCGTGGTGGCACCGAAAACGTCCTGTCATTTGTAAACATGGAGCGTATTAAGATAAATAAATATCATTATATAAAAAAGTCTGATGAGATTTGAACTCAAGCCGCGTAAGAACACATATTTTTGTTTTGTTTCATTCCTTATCAAAACTGAAAAATGGCTTCTATGGTACATGATAATTTTTTTAGAAGACATTTGACTCTGCGATTATATACCGAGGTAACCACTTGTTGTATTGCCAAATTTGTCATCCGCTTAAATTATATTCTAATGATACGTTCATTAAAGTTGGTAACAGGAAAATGTTTCCGGGTTATAAGTTGACGTATGTTTTTTCGAACTAGTAAAATTAATTTTTCATGACTATTTCATGACTGATGCTAAAAAACTTGCGAAAAAGCTCACTAGTTTTGGGATGAAAAAGTCTTAATCTAGTCAGGCGATTGCAAATGAATTTTCGAAAATTTAAAGACTTTCACATAGACTTTGCACTAACGTCAGGGTATAGAAATTTATAGAGGTTGCTGTTGAAAATTAGACTCAATCGAGTTCAAATATTCTCGTCATCCCACACTAGCTACAATCAGATGAGATGAGTGCCCGACAGGGAGCCGTTAGTCTAAGACCACAAGTATTGAACTGCTTGGGAACTTTGAAGCAGAACAATCATTTTTACATGCTCTCCTCAAAGGCATGTCAGACAAATAGCTCTCCGGAGAAGAAAACCTTTGGCAAAAACGTTATCCAAAGGAAATCATGGTTCACTTTGCCCAAGTGACAGGAAAGTATTTTATTTGCAGAATCGTGATAGTTTAATGTCAAAAAACGTACCACCAGCATTGGCTGACTTTGTGGCTGGAATTATTACATATTGCGTTGCAGGCAGGTTTTAGCGTATAAATTGTTTATATCCAGAGTCGGAGCTAGCAATTGAAACAATTAGTTTTCGAATTTTTATCAAATTCAATATTCATTTTTTTATGAATTTTATTTTATTTTTGGTTATATAAGTAGAATACAAACAAATGATTTCGAGTTTAAAGTTTTATTATACATTTAATTAATAAAATTTTATCGAAATTTTTGTTTTAATAAACGAGCTTTAGGTTTTTTTATTAAAAAAAAAAAAATAAACAAATTTATTTATTTTATTTGTTTGCAATCATTTCAAAATGATTTAAATAATTTTTTTAGTTTTTTTTTTCATTTATTAATTAAGTTTTATTAGACTTTATACTATTTTTAGTTTAAAGATTTTATCCATATGTAAACAAATCAATATTCATTCAGGAAAAATAGTATTGCAACCTGATTTTGAAATTAATTTTTGGATCAAAACTTTATGACTCATTTCAATTAAAATTTGTTTTCGAAATTTTGTTCCTTTTAATAAAAAATTTCGAAATAACATATGTATATATACTTATTTATTATTCTTTTTTTATTCGAAAATAAATTTGTTTTACCTCTTTTAACACACCTACACAATTAGATATATTTTGAAGAAAAAAAAAATACTTGAAGCAAAAAGGTTTTATATGACATAAAATAAACCTCACCTTTTAACACAAAACGATAAATGAAAAAAGGAATTAGTAAAAAAGTAACTTTCAAATGTCAAACATGAAAAAATCCTGTTAAATTAACAACGATTAGTCATGCCAAAGTTATGTCTGCATCTTGGCAGCCATTAAAGAAAGAGCAGCACAGATCAAATTCGAAACTGTTTGAATTCAAAATGCAAAAATCCTTACAGATTCCACAGAAATCATTTCTTGTTTGTTTGTTTGTTTGCTTTTATTCCTCTTGAGCAGAAAAGACCTAAATGGCGTTAATCTGTGAATTATTACCCAAAAGCATGCCAAAATGTATTAAAACATTAAAAACAAAAACAAACAAAATCTAATAAAACAACAATATTAAAATACAGGTAGAAAAAGTAATGGGTATAAACTGATAAAATTAAAATCTTAAGCCACGAAATACTCACACAACATCAACATGTTCGACACTCTTGCTTTTAAGTGTTTCAAATGTTTGCAGTGTATGTGTATGTATGTATGTATGTGTGTGTGTGTGTGTGTGTGTGTGTGTGTGTGTGTGTGTGTGGAGGCTTCTTAAAACAAGATTTTTTTCCAATTTGAGTTTTTTTTTCAGTTCCCCGACATTTATATATATATATATATATATATATATATATATATATATATATATATATATATATATATATATATATATATACATATATATATATGCATTATTATTTAAAATGTTTACATTCTAAATATTTACAGTTTAAATAGAGGGTAGTGTTTTTGGCCACTAGTTTTTAACACAAATAATATTTTATAGTCACTCACACATGCCCACCCGCATTGTGTCTTCACATTAACAGCAAAATAAGCCTTAGAAATATTTTAATATCAAATTCCTCTTTTTATGGTCAACGTTCTTAACTGCAAATTCTATTTCGAGTGAAAAAATATTGACTCGAGAAAAATATTAAAAAAAAAATTATTGTTGGAGCGTTTTCATTAGCAGACATTCTAAGCGACAAACAGCCGATTTACGTTCTATGAAAAACTCTCAGCACGACAAGTTTAACGAAAATTAAAGCCAACGAAAACGGAAGCATTTCTATACAAACTAGCAATTTCTTACATTTCTATGTTGGTTTTCGTATACAGTGAAATTCTTAATTTGCGGCCATCGAAAAAAACATTTCTAATTAAAAAGTTGTAGTGGAAATTTTTTAAACCTCAAAAACAACAGCTTTTGGAAAGAGTTGTAACATTATTGCATTTGTGTGATAACAACAAAAAATAGTCTTGCTGCCAATTTACTATTATTTTGGCCTAAAAAACGCCCTGACGTATGAGTAATATTTAATTTTTCTTTTACAAATTTAAACAGGATGATGTCAAACATATTTAAAGTTATCATTTAAGTTGAACATACGACTTTAAATCGCTTAAGGAAAAGCCTACTTAAGTTTACTAGAAGCTTGTGCGCCATCATTATTATAAATAATGATGTGTACAACAGTCCATGAAGCATATCCGTTTCCGCTAAAATGCTTTTGCATGTGCATGTGCTAACAAAACTCCTGCTATTTAGCAAAAGAGAGGAAGAAAACACGAGTAGAAGAAGTAAATGTAACCGCAGAACGACAATGATATTTTGTCGTTCATTCACTCGCTGGTTAATGTCAGTTGGTGTAACATTTTTAAAGACCATGAACAAAATGGAGTCTTCCTTGAAAATCTTAAAAAAATTTGTTTTTTTTTTTTTTTAAATCAATTAAATTTTTGCTTCTTCAACCTAGTGAAAATTTTAAAAATTTCGAGTGATTTTAATAGTATTTACAATAATGGATATGAAAGAACTTGAGGGACTGTATTTTTTAAAGATTTTCATAATGAAAATGTTTTTATTCTTTTTGCTTTGAATGTAAATCAAAGTATGTAATGCTTAGAAGTAATAGGAAAATTTTAATTTGAGAATTATTAAAGAGCTGCACTTACTGAAATATCGAGATTGAGACAACCATAAGCTGATTGTTTACTAAGGGAATCCGATGGAAAGGTAATTGGGAATGTGGCACCAAATTAAATCTCTAAGCCGCGTGAACATATAAATATTTGGATCGCTCCAGATGTACATATGTGGCAAGACCCAATAGGAAAAGCAAGGAAAAAAAATTTAAAAATAAAACAACAGAAAATTAGTTTTTAGGAATATTTTATTGCATTTCTTTGAATTTTGGATTACCTCTTTATTCAGCTGCTACTTGAACAAGAAGGAAGAAATTCGTTACTAGAAAAAGGGAAACAACTTGTTAGACCCTTTTACCTTTTGATACTTTGACAGTTTATTTTAGCCATTATTTACAGAGAGAAAGAACAATATTCATCTCTGATATATACAAGACAAAAGGGAAATCTTGTGTAACACCGTTGTTAATGACAAATGCTATATGAGACATTTTGACGTTAAGCCGGAGTTATAGTTACGGTTTTATCATACGAGTGTATCCAGAGTGAAGTGCAACATGTAGTCTTTACACTTACACTTACTCGTAATAACGCGTTAAGGAGTTATCTATTTTCTGTAACAAAACAAAAACTCGAGAGATCCTTTTTTAGGATAGTTGAGAATAAACAATATTTTTGAATTTCAGATGTCCTTGCAACAAGAAGGTTGGTCGTTAAATTCAGTTACCAATTTTATTTACATCCGATAACGTGCTCCATATGTATGTAGTATGCAATGTTACTAATTATTCATAGAAATGCTCGATATGTCCAAATTTCGAGCAAAACCATAAGCAGAATCGCTTATGCATCATGTAATTTGCTGATAAGAGGAGGGTATGTGTACTTATTTACAACAACAAAATAAAATCAGAGGAGATTAGAATTCAACTTGTGTCGAAAATTTTGGGAATTAATCTCTTTAAAGAGAATGTGGTATAAAAAATTCTCTATTACGAAGAGACCAGAAATTCTGATATAAAGCTCTTTCTATCTGTAAATTTAAATCAAAGAAAATATGTGTAAGTTATCATTAGAATTTTATTTTTTTTTCCATTCGAAAGGCCTATCGATGCCATTATGTACAAAATATAACATTGTACAAATGCCCGCCGCAGCTTAGCTGGGTGACAAGCATCCCAAATATCTAACTTTCCTGACCCTGGTGCATAAATCAAGCTGAATTTGACCGATGTCATGGGTAATTTTGGCTTTGAGCGCCCTAGAGGTTTGTGGCTTAATTGCATAGACTTGGGACTTAAGAAAATCAAACGAGAAAAAGTCTAACGCACGATATTTTTGGCAAGATCGCATCACCTCTACATGTCCTCAAATCGTTCGTGCTCAATTTACCATGAGCTCAGTAGCACGTAATGCCACATGCCGTTAATATCCATATCATCCATTTCTGGCCAAAAGAAGTTGACAATCATCAAACTTATAGCACTCGTCGTTGACGGTGATGACCTGGCCAACGCCATTCTCGAAGAAATATGGACGTTATGACGCCGTCAAACCAAAATCAACACCAAACAGCGGCTTTTTAAGGACAATTTGGGTGCTATTTGATTTCGTGTGGATCGGTATCGTCCTAAACTCGACAATTCTATTTGCTGACGTACACATCCATCCAGAAAAGTTCCTCTCCGCTAAATATGATTTCTTGATTAAAAGTAGAGTGAGTTTCCAACTGCTCCAGGGCCTACTATAAGAACACACTTTACTGACTCTACTCGCTTACTTTTACCTCCTGGGTTAATTGAATTGTATTGGTTCATTGTTTACTGAACCAGTGAACTTAAATTTATCTACCACACTACGAATAGTTTTCCTAGTAGGACGATTATACCAATTGTAAAATGTGCGAATCGACAGGAATTCTGCCTGAACACCTTTTGGATAAAACAATTTTATAACTTTAAAAATAGATTGATTAAGAGACAGGCAAATTGACAAATGTTCCCTATTGGAGGGACCTGGCACTTGATTTTCTGACTCAAGTCATTGCAATTGTTGTCGGTTTTTCCATTTCAGTGAAATACACACATACACGTACACACAAAAATGTTTTATATAAAATAAAATTGCAACTGTCTGGAGGTTAAGTTG
Source organism: Germaria angustata (assembly GCA_963681545.1). Lineage (NCBI taxonomy): Eukaryota > Metazoa > Arthropoda > Insecta > Diptera > Tachinidae > Germaria > Germaria angustata. The sequence continues at coordinate 6,843,470 of OY812999.1, read as the reverse complement.
GTTACTCGGTAATTCGAATTTATATTTTTTCTTAATATTGAAATTCGGAAACATTTTCATTTATTTCGAATCACAGAGTAAACCCCAGAAGTTTCCTAATGATTTCCATCGAAAATTAATATCCAAAAATAAATATTAAAATTTTTAAGGCCTTTAAAAAGGAGTAGTCTTATACAAAATAACAATTAATAGTGATAATAATAATAGTAATAGTTTTATATGTAAATGAAAACATTAATTTATCCGAAAACAAAACAAATGTTCATCTAACAAAGTATCGTCTTTGTCTAAGCTCTTTCTTCACACTCTATGTATGTGTGTGTGCTTCATATATACTAGCAACAACAACAACAATCCAGTATGTTGAACGTATATGAAGAACACGTAAGAGAAGAGATGTGTGGAGCAGAATGTGCCATGTTAATTGAAATGCTGATGGCGGTGGTGGTGGTCTGGCCTAGTTGTGGCATCTGATGTACTCGTAACATGTACGAGTATGTAAAACAATTTGCCATTGTTTGACATTTATTATTGTATTATTCTTCATTACTTTACTTTGAAAAGAGTATTTTCTCTTGGTTTTATTTCCTTTTTGTAATTTTGGACAACAATTGCCTCTTTGTTTTCTTAAAGTTTTGTGCTTTTCGATTATTTAATATTTGACCTTTTTCACACATTTACAAATGTTCATTTTCTGGCAAATGTTAATTTGCTTGAGCTCTTGTCTTCTTGGTAAATTTTGGAAGATGAAATGTAGTTGACGAGAACAGAAATTAACACAACAAAAGTTTTACATAACGCAGAGGATAAAGGTTAGAAATATTAAAAAAAAAGATTTAAATCTTCTTCAACGCACAAATTGCAAAATTTTGTAAGAAGAAAAGTTATTTCGTGCTTTAAAATATTTAAATGCAAATTGATTTGGTTTCTTAACTTGCCGTCAAATGCATGTGAGTCAAATTTAATAAGAAAATTGTATTATTCGAGATTGGAATTGATTAAAATACCGGTCTTAACACTTATTGGAAAAGCCTTAATTTTTCGTTTGAATATTTTATTGGTCCAGCTCTGTTATTATTTTTTAATAAACTTGGTCTTGTCGATTTTTTCTTCATATAATAAAGTATGTAAATGGAATAAATAACTTATTTATGGAAAATATATGGCTGCAACCAGCAGTCCTGAGATTGAGTTGCATTACTAAACTTCCATAATTAAACAAGGAAATTTGAAGTGATTTTTCTATTGATTTTAATTTTATTTGTGATGAATTACGGGGACTCATTGATGGATAAGCAAACGGATGGAATAATATTTCTAAAGTTACAAATTGATGTAAGTGTATATAGAATGTTCCTTTATTGCAATGTAATCATAAATCAAAAAATCAAAATTTTTAAAATATTTGAAGAATTTTCAAAAGAAATAACCTTTGTGCTTTAAAAGTAGTTACCACATCGAACTAGTAAAGAAAGAACTTCCAAAGGAGTCAATAAAATCGAGAACTTGTGATCAGTAAGTAGGGGAAATCCGGTCATTTTCCATAGGAAATCCAGGTATTTTCCATAGGATTATCATTGCAAGATGTTTTCATATTTGGATCCAAATCATTGGATTTGAAGTCGTGATCAAGAAAAAACGATTTTCTGTAAGTACTTCAAATGTTATTTGTCTCACGGTATATATCGATTACATTTTCAATCGGGTAATCAAATACTTACATGTGTATGTAAAAATTATTTACTATTTCAAAGTAAGATCATGTAAGATTATGAGTTTCTATCATAATAGTAAAACACATGAATTTTCCTATGAAATAAAATTACAAAAACAAATTGAATGAAGAAGAATTTACAAGATTCTTTTCATACGTATGTATGCACGAAGTATTGGAATATGGAATGTGGAATGAAAATGTTGCATTCTTTTGCAATGTTAAAGTTTAAATCATATAAATATGTGATAGCAAGGAGATGTCAAAATCATTAATAAAAATGACCAATGTGTTCGCAATAGTTCATTAATTATGGATTTTTTATTGTCTATAAATTAAAATTTATTTATTCTTTGCAAACTTTTCAGTGAAAAGTAAAGGAAAAGAAAACAAAATAAAATCCTTATCCTTATTATAAAGCCCGGAAATAAAGTTGGGTGCAAAACATGTTGCATATTTATATGTTTTTCGTGCAACAGTCCAGTTAAAAAAAAAACTTACAACAAATTTGTTTAAATCACTGAGATTACGATTCGGAAGTAGCGCATTCTTTTTCATATTAAACTACAATTGGTTATTTAACAAGGGCAACAGCATTCATATCCTGTAAGGATACAAACTTAGCAGTTCTAAAAATTTCTCTTTCTTTATATCAAAGTACTATCTAATTGAAGATTTAAGAAAACAAGTTCTGTTTTCATCAAAAAAAATTTATCTGAAAAATAAGACGAAAGTTTCACGGATTTGTTTAAATTTTGAATCAAAACTTTGTCGTGTTAACTCGTTAGAAAGTGGAAAAAAATTTAAAAGCAATTTAATTATGATTTCTCAAGCATTTAAAAGAAATCAAGGTTCTTTTGCTGAACTATTGCATTTTTTGTTTTTAGAAAAGAACGCAAATGGATACCTTAAATCATAGTAATTAGAAAATGGTCGGTGACTCAATAAAAATTTCATGCAGATAAGAAAAACTGCTACCAAAGCTTTCGGTAGCTGCGTAAGAAATTTGAACAATTTTCATTTATAGAAATTTCTTAATACATAAGTACTTAGAACACGCCTGATAGTGCTAATAGTAGAACAAGAACAATATTTTTTTTAATTTAAAGAAAATATTTGGTGATATATTTAGTTATAATAAATCATAATATCACATACATACATACATAAGTATGTACATATGTATGTATGTATGTACACATACTTGCATACATACATACTTAAGTACTAGTACAGACATATCGACATAGTTTTTATTAAATCTATCTTTCTTGGCTTAATATTATATGCCACTTTGACATTATTACTCAATTAAAACCATTTTCCTTGTTTTTTTTCTAATACAATAAACATACATTTCTAATCTGATAATCGTTTATTAGTTTATTACAAACTTGATCTTTTTGTATACAGACTCACACATACATAAGTATATGTATGTACATATGTATGTGTAGATGTATGTGCGATTGTAGGTATGAATATATTTTATATATTAAATACTGATAACAAAACTCAGAACCTCTTATCTCTAACATTTTTTCCTTTTTAAGAAAAAAACTAAAATCCATGGCATCATACTCAAAGATTTTCAATAAAAATATGTATGTATGGAAGTATGTAAATATGTTTGGGTGCATGTGTGTATGTACATATGTAGAAGAACTACATCATATTACTACGTATTTGTGGAACTCTTTTGAATGTAATTCGAAAACTAAAGAGAAAAGTATTCAAAGAACTGCTCTTAATATATGTAAATATTTCATAACATTAGAAATTTAGCAACGAAGAAATAAGAAAAACACTTTAAGTTCTGAACAATGCAAATAAGAAAAGAATAAAAAACAAAACTTAAAAATAAATAACAAAAACTCTGAAAAAATGAATTAATGAATGTTTTTAAGAAATGGAAGAAAATGCTTTTAAAGTGTCTCATTCTTAATAGTAAGATTCTTGGTATTTTTATTTTCTATTGCTTTTTTCTGTTTTCCTTATTTTTTCTTGATTTTATTTGGCTCTTGTTAGTTTTGTATTTGTTCGTTCTTGATGATTCGCTTAACAAGTGTGTTGGTAGTGAGCATGTGTGTGTGTGTGTGTGTGCTGTTGGAGACGGCTGCATTAACAGCGCTAGTTGTGGTGGTAGTAGTTTTATTGTATCCACCACTACTGTTGTTGCTTTAATAACCCCCACCAAAAACAGCGGTTCTTTAGTTGGTTCTGTTTTCAAATTGTTTTTGTTCTTCGTTTCGTTAATGTTCGTTCGTATTTTCTTAGTTAGGGGCGCTTCGTTGTTCGCATTCGTAGAATATGAAGAGAATTTGCTCGTGCTGTCGTCCGTTATGTGTTGCGGTGGTTGTGTTTGATGGTCTGCATGCTGATGCTCTTCTTATTGCCTTTTTGTATTAATATACAGCAGAAGTGCTCTCTTTGGTTTTACATTCGCACATATATTTACATACATATGTATATGCATATATAAATACATGTGTATATATGTATATAAATATATATATATACATATATATATATATATATATATATATATATATATATATATATATATATATACATATATATATATATGTATATATATATATATATATATATATATATATATATATATACATATATATATATATATATATATATATATATATATATATATATATATATATATATATATATATATATATATATATATACATATGTATATTCATTATTCTTCTGCATTTTGATTATTTGATGCATTTGAAATTTTCGGTGTTGGGGTTTATTTTTGCATTTTGTTGCTGTTGCTGTACACTGACACACACACACACACACCCATTCAACTATGTGCATATGTGTGAGTGTGTGTTCATAGAACATATGGATGCACGTATGCTGTATAATTTCAGTGTTTTGTATCCATTTACTCTTTTACTCTTTTTTTTGCTTGACTTGGTTATTTACTCAGAGTAAATAACTTTTGTTGTATATTTTTTCTTTAATTATTTTAGCTACTGGATGCTATTTGCTTTGTAAAGTATAGTCTCTTTGATTTGTGTGTTTCTCTTTACGGTTTTGTAGCGAATTGTACTGGTAGGCCAACTGTTGGTAACTCTTGATTTCTTTGCATTATCACTTGTTGTTTGTTTGAGGCGTTATATTTCGTTGTTGTTACTGTTGTGGGCTTCAGTCTTATGCATGTAATAGACTCGTATAAGTCTTGATAATTTTAATTGTTTACGACGACTACGAATACGAAAGTGTGTTTTTGTGTGTATTTTGTCAGAAGTAAAGTGAAGTACTTATGAGTAAGACCATCAGACCCAGGCCATCAGATCTCTGTACGAATTTCGTATACAAGTCTGAATGTGTTGTTGGACTCACTGGCTGACTGGCTTGTTGGCTGGCTCGCTGGCTGTTTGGCTGATGGTGTGTGTACGTTGGATGACAGCTTATGGTTGTATATTGAATGTGCGAGCATTGTGTGGTTCGAGTTAATACTTTGTGCTGGGGTGATGTTAATGTTGCTGCTGCTGCTGCTGCTACTGCTGAATTTTGCTTTTGTCTTGCTGGTTGGTTGGTTTGATGGGTCTGGCGTTGCTTGTAGACTCTTTTTGAAAATAGTTACAAGATGTTCATCGAAGTGAATGGAACATCTAAGCGGATGGTGACTATTAAAACGTTTCAAAACATCAGTCGTTTTTAAATCTTCAACATCATCCAGTAACAGAACATCAGCAAGAACAAGAAAACCAAGTGAATTTCCTCTTGCTCTGCCGAAAGTGTAAATTGACATCATCCTCTCGTGTTTGTGTGCGTGTGTATTGAACACATATTGTATAATGATGCATATGTATGGGAGTGTACGTGTGCGTGTCGGTGTAACGCATTCATGGTGTCTGTGTGAAATAAATAGCTCTTTTTCGTATTGTTAGCGATTTTAAGCATTTCATTGGGTCTTTGTTGTGCTTTTTCCTTTTATTTTTTTTTTTGTTGTTTGTCTGAAACTGCAATGAATTTGTGAAAAATAAAGAATAAGTAGCAACAACAACTTTAGCAGTTAAAGAGTATTTATCTGTAAGAGCTACCGAGAGTATCAATGCGCCACGGCACTTTCAAAATTTATAATATAGTGATGGCAAAAGCACAAATTATTTTTATAACGCATCTGTTATTCTGCTTCAAGAAATAAAAGTGAATATTTTTTAAGGAAATGGAAAAATATTAAGAAAAAATACCATATTACAAGAAAACAAGAAGCTGAACTTGAAAAAATATGAAAAAGTTGAACTAGAAGGAAAATTTTCGGAAAAAATTAAGTTCTTAAAAAATAATGTAACATTCTTTTTAACAATGAAAATAACCAATAACAGTGGAACAAGAAACAACAACCAAAAAATTTTTGCATTAGAAATAAACAAATCAAAAATGTGCAATGAAACATATTTTAATAATTTTTTGATAAAGTCTTAATCTACTTATGTAAAGAGAATTTTGAAAAATTCTTAAGCCTTAGGCAAGTGCATTTCAAAGGAAACAAAAATCACCATAAATGATATTAAAGTGTTTAAGTGGTTTTTCTTAAATAAAAAATAAAATAAAAAAAAGAATGTTATCTCTAAATAAAAGTACATAAGTACGCACACAGATTCGCTCATGCATATGTTTAACATTTAATGCAAAAAAAGAAGAAAAGAAACAAATTTTAAGTAGAAGTAAAACAGAACTAAATATTTGGTATACAGCCATCATCAGCCAACAAACAGCTCTGGCTGTTGTTAAAGAAAAAAAACACAAAAAGAATAAAACTTAATGAAACAAAAAAGAAATAAACTTCCTAGTGCTAAAAATACTACACTCAAGAATTTGCTACTGAAAGTGCTGGGGTATAAAAAAATTGAAGAACAAAATAATCTAAAATATACTACAGGAAAAATCTCATTTTCCAAAATACATTTCTTTTAAATAAAAAAAGGCATTTATGATAAAAACAAACAAAAGGAAAACATGTAACATTTCGCTTTGGATACAAACTACAGAACTTTTGTTTTTGGAATAATTTACTGATATCCCTACGACATTTTTGGATTAATAAAATTTTTTAACATAAGGTAAGTACGAGTACATACATAATTGTTAAAAAAAAAAAAAAATTAAAAAGGCTTATCATATTTTTACTTTATTGGGCATGTGTGTTCTTCAAGGCCCACTTCGTGGACTTGTGCTATTGAAAATTTATTGTCTTTTTTTATTAAATCACTCTCATTCGGTTATTGTTTCTTTTTGGATAAATTTATTTAGTTTGTCTTCATTTAGTATAACACGAGCAAAAACTAAGTCCTCATATCTTAATTCGAATAATATAAAATAGTTCCAGCCGACGCTGGACGAAAGTAAATATTTATTTATTCAAGTCTTTAATCACAAGCAGTAGTATAATTATATGGATCAATAAAATGTCTTAAATACTTATGTGAAAAAAAATTAATTCTATGATACATACATATACTTTTTTATAAATCCTTTCAAACATATATGTTGTTTTTGCTAAAATATTGAAATATTAAAATGCCATATAATAGATTTATTTGAACATTTCTTTCAGAAAAAAAAGCTCAAAAACCCACGTTGCAGATAAAATTAGTCTTTTATTTTAAATTTTTGTTTGTTTATTAATTTTCTTCAAGAATCATTAGAAAATTATCTTCTTTACATAAATGTATATTTTTTAAAAATAAATTTCCAATATTAAAATAATACTGTAGTTAATATTTTTTTTTTATTTTATTTATTTCTAATTCATTAATTTATTTATACAATAATATTTTCAACGCCTCAGCGCCATAAAGGCTTTTTAGAGGCTAAAAGGCAACTCTGCGTTTATACATGTAAAACAATCAAAAAATATTTATAATAAAAAATATAAAAAAATATTTAATTCAATTTCCAATTTTAATTTAAGTTATTTATGCTAGAGTTATGCTAGAGTTAAAGTCGACATCGTTGACGACTTCAAATATAAAAAATAAAAAACAAAAATTGCATCGTGTGAAAAAATTTAAGCCGAACATCACAATTTCGGAATAAAGACGACGTCGACGACGTCGACATTAACTCCAGTATTGGAATAAATTTCAAAAATAAAAAAGAACAAAAAATAAAAATAAATGGAAGTAATAATTCTCGAATAATTCTCTATATTAGAAGTGCTTCAACGTTACTGAGTAAAAGATCCTTAATCGATTTCTTGAATGTAGACAAAACTTGTATATTCCGAATATTGACTGGTAATTGATTATACTCAATTGGTCCAACATAAGCAATGCGTTGTTTTGTCAAATCTAAACGACATCTTACTGTACTCAAATTTAGAGCCTGTCTGGTATTTCTTCGAGTGTGCAATATATTTTGTGTAAACTGCGTGGAACCACTAACATCTGTTCCTCTAATTTTTTTAAAAACGTACGTTAAAACTTTTTGTTTATATAAGTCTCTTACTGGAAGAACATTTTTAGCATATTCTTTAAATAAGTTAGATTTGATTAATTTAGTCAAAGCCAAATCTATTTGCACCAATAAAGAGCCCAAAATTCGGAAATACAAAGTGAAAAAGCTTCTTGTGTCTCATTTTTTTCCTTCAGAAAAAGCTCAAAAGATTCACCCTTTCAAAGAGGGAGTTAGTTGCAATCGATTAGAGTGACAAATTATATACAAATATATGTATATGTACATATATTTTTCAAAGTTGATTAACAAAATGTTACACTTTCATTAGAAAAGAACATCCCGTTATTTATGACATAAAAATTCTTTATTTAATTTTCAAAAAGATTTACTTTAACGTTATAGCCGTATATTCAATAATATTTATCCAAACTGGCAAATTTTATTTCATTTATATATAAGTGGAAAATATAATAAAATTAATATGTTGAATATTATAATTGACTCGCTGTATTTTATTTATGAATCCAGAAATGCTGATCCAGAATTTCAAGATTTCTTGTTCTTAAAAATTTAAAATCGCGGTAGTCATAATTTCTAAATTCTAAAATCGCGAACCGGAATGTCAAGATTTCCGGTTCTTACAAAATTGATTTAAAATTGAAAAAATATTTAATTTTACTGAATTAAAATTATAAATAGTTTGTTGTGTAAATATTAATTCAGTTAAAGTAAATTAAATTCAGCCTTTATAACTGTTACTATTAATAATTTTATTATTATTGTTGTTTTTATCTTTGTTTTCAAAGGGCTTGAATATTTTATTTCGGAAATTTCAATTCTTAAAAACGCCATTCATTAAGTAGTTTTAAATCTGGCTAAACTTGTTTTCTTAATGTGGACACTAATGGAACTAACAAAAATATTTTGCTCCTCAGGCCTAAAAAAATACCCTAAACGATATACATATATTTATAAAATGCGTCTATATTGTTCATATTGCATCCTTTGGTTGGCTCCCTTTCAAATTAAAATTTCTAAAAATTAAAATTCATCATATCGATTCTATTGCAGATGTGGCTTTTCTCCACCTTAACCATTAAAAAAGAATTGCACCATTTGTAGACTTTCCCATTTTTCTGCTACTACCAAAGTATACATCCCTGCAACATGTAAGTTATTTTCCACCGTATGTTGCGAAAAACTATTTCTAGCATAGGACAAAGGAGGACTTTCTAACATTCTAAAGAATATGAATACGCATACTTACTTACTGCCAAAACAGCACTAAAACTAAATCTGCAAATTTCATAATCGTTAGAAGTGACACTGTAAATTTATATCAATATCAATTTTTCAGTAGCCCTGCAAGTTAGTGTAAAGGCAACTAATGAAAACACTTCTCCTATACAATTGTGTATAAATCATTTCGTCTATTAAGGCACGATGTGACTGAAAATGTTGTTCCATATTAAATTACAGGCGGTAGCTGTCGGTATTTTTTATATGAAAATCTAATTTAGTGTTCGATGGACTGAATATTTTTCTAAATAAGTAGTAGATACATTGGCCATCGCACCTCTTTTTTACAAACAGAAACTTCAGAGATATTTGCAATTGCCTAGAGAAACACCCAGAGGTTTTAGAGGGATCAGAGAATGATAATGATTGAACCCTTTACATCTCTGCCAAAAAATGCTCCATAACTATTTTGCAGCTGAACTTTTTCAATTAAAATTAATTAAATTACCAACATTTTCGAACAATCAATAGTTGAATCCAAAGTATTATTACTCGCATGAATGTTAAGTATATATGTACATATATGTATATGTACGTTAAGTTTTATATATATGTAAGAAGTAATTGAAATGATCATAACTCTTAAGATAATTAAAACACATATTGCAAACCTCTGCAAGTGAAAAACATTCCCACCTCTGCAAGTGAAATTGTAATTTCAAATCTAACTCATACGCATTCGTATATTGTTGATTACGGTATAGTAATTAATGACACCTTGTCATTCCCTGACTACTAGTGAAATACACTAATTATCAGTCCATGAGAGCACCCGTGATATGATCACTTTAATAGTTACACCATCTATGTACGTGGTCTATTCAATATAATTCGAGAATTTTGAAATTTCTCGGGCTACGTGCATTCGATTAGCGTTTTTTTATATGTTGACACACTTGTCTAGAACATATGCTCTTAGTCGCGTTTGTTTGTGTTTAGTTTAGTTTGTTTTTGAGAGGCATAACAGTTAGACGTGCTTGTTCGACGATTTTTTACTGTGGAACACAATCGAGCAAAGAATTTGTATCAAATTTTGTGTAAAAAAGTGCTCAAAAGCACTTGAAATGTCCAGAGGCATATGGTGATTGTACTCTGTTTCAGAAAAATGTTTACAAGTGGTAAAAGCTTTTCCAAGAAGGTCGAGAAGATGTGAATGACGACGCTCGTCCTGGAAGCTCCATCACATCAAAAACCGATGAAAATGTTGAGAATGTGAGGAAAATTTGTTGTGGAGAATCGTCGAATCACTCTAAAGTTGCATAGGATGTTGGCATATCGGTTGGCTCATGCCATACAATTTTTTCGCAAAAATTTTGGAATGAAACGTGTGGCAGTAAAGCTCATTCCGAAATTGCGAAAGAAAAAAAACCGTCGCGTGGGAATCGCTCAGGAAATGTTGAGTGACGTTAACAATGATCCAGACTTCCTTAAAAGGGTCATAACAGGTGACGAATGATATATCCGATCAAAAGTGGAATACAACTCTCAACAGAGGGCGAAGAAACTCGTCACTGCAAGTAGCGTTTTTAACTAAATTTTCTTTCTGGAATGTGGATGAAAGATGCGGCGTCGTTGCTATAATGGGACTTCGGCAAACATTATTACTATCGCTAAATCCATGGTGCCTCCTACTGCCTGACTCTTTATAAGTTGGTTGCAAAATTTATTCTCTTGGAATTGGGAATGAAATCAAATAGATCGTTTAAACGTGTACAAATCAGTACCGTAAAAAAAACTTTTTTTAAAAGAAACAACGGCCTCTTTTTGATAATTTAATAGAGAATATCGTATGAAAATTTATATTAAATTAGAAAAATTAATTTTCTTTTTGTTTTTAATATAAATCTTTTAACGAAACTTTCTTCTAAATTTATAAAAACTGGCATTAAACTTATATAAGTTTCTTTCAATGTAATACAAAAGCGGTACCCACAATCCAGACGCTCGATTTCAGTAAAAAATTATGAAAATCATATTAAAAAAATTGGGTCTTGCCATAAAAGTTTTCTACTCATATCAACCGCATTTTAGTACTATTTTTTAACATGAGCAACAATTTTCTCTAAAAACTTTATGCGAAAATCATGCAAAAAATTAATATTAAGGCTGAACTATCTAAATGCTTATTCAAGCCGAAAATATCGGTTCTTTCAATACACAACTCATGCCACACTAGATATTCAGCACGGCCGGTTTGGGGGCATAGTGAACTCACGTGGAATTAATGTGGACTGGCCATCGAGTGAACACGTTAGGCTTTTGTTTATGGTGTTGTCTTAAGTCGCGGATCTATAACCACAATAAATACTACAGCTCTCGCTCTCGGTGTATCACTTTCCCCATTTGTTCTTTCTACTATACATACGTAGAGGTTCAAATAATATAAAGGCATGCGTGTGTGTATGTGTGTATGATACCATAATGGGTCATTGTATTTTGCTGGAAATCTCCATTCTTCTAATTTCCTGAAACACTTCCTCTTTTGCCTTTTAAGTATTTTCATGAAAAAATAAGTATGTATTGCAACAATAAATTTTACTCTCAAAGCAAATGAAGAAAATAAAAATATCAATAGAATAAAACAAAAATTTGACAACTACAGTTTAATTTTTAGGCTTCAAATTAATTGCATTTTTTTTGTAATTCTAAACAGATACAGACAATACAATTTTATTGAAAAATACATGTAAAAATAACATTTAATTTTCATCGCTTTCTAACTCACTTTTAGTACATATTTTCCATATAATTTAATTTAATTTTGTTTGTCGAGGAAAAATTTTTGAGTGTGTTTGTTTAATAAATAAACTGATTAAAAATAATTATATTCGATTGATGAGACACAATAATTAATTTTTCTTTTCTTTATATTTTCTTGTATTTTTTCACATTTTTTAATTTTTCCGAAAATAAGCCATTAAAAAATTTATGATCATTGTTATGAGATTTTAATTAAGAAAATTACGCATCCCTTAGGATTCTATAATTATACAATAAAATATATCTATATTTACAGTCTGATAAAATATAAAATCATCCTTTAAATTACGAAATATTATGAATAAAAATATTTGCGGGTCCTGCCATAAAAAATTTATACAATTCAGCTGTACGCAAATTCCACTGAATTCACAGTGGCTCGAACTACCTAAACCATTTAGAAGAAAAAAAAAAACAGAAAAAATTGGTTTAAATACTTTTTTCACTTACTCGTAATCGAACTTGCTTAGATCACTTGAGACATTAATTTAGGATTTCAGTTTGGTTAACACGATCCCAGCCACATTAATATTACTTTTTACCACATACACTTAATGATCATGAACGATATCACGTTTATATTCACCACTATCGGAAACCAAAGTCGAAAAATTTTTTTACTTCAATCATTTCCCATGAACAAAAAATTGTGAAAAATTCAACAACAAAAACGAAAACAGTGCAAAATTACCGATCGGAATTTTTTGGGAAAAGGAAACAAATTTCACATCGAATTGTATTCACGACAAGGGCAAAATATTGTATAATTCTTTAAATGGATTTGTTCTATTTATAACATAGTTACAAACATATTTTGTAATCATACGCTTATGATCATCCGATCATTATTTGATAAACGAATAATACATATTTTATTAAAAATTGAAATTTTATTTCAATATAAAAAAAATCAAAGAATAGAAGTCAAAACGTTCATAGGGATATTTAATTTCATCAGCGGATTAGTTGCTTTTGAAAAACAATTCAAAAAAATTGTTTAATTGTTTAAAACAATAATTTTTTTTAATATTTATTAAATAAGTTTTTGTAAATATCAATCACAAACACACACACACACAAACAAATCATACAACGTCGCAGAAATGGTGAAAATGGATTTTTTGAACCTCAAAACGCCGAGATCTAATGAAAGATCGACTTTTCGAATATTCCCATTTTTTTTATAAAAATCCAATGGAAATTTTTGATAACAATAAAAAAATCATTGGATTTATTCTTAGTTCAACTATATTATTGTTAACTAAATGAACATATTTTCCCTTGATGTACTCAACTTCAAATATCATCAGACTCCTTTGGAAAATGATTTAAATTTGAATACTAACTAGCGGAGCAAGCGTACGTTCTCTGTGTCGCCACACATTTCATCATCATCCGAGTCAAACGGCATTAGTATTTAAAGTAAGATTAACTGGAAGAAGAAAAAAATTAGAATTGACGAACCAATTGTAATGATTTATATTTTATACAATTCTTTATATTTTAATCTCATTTGGGAAAGTTCTTCAAATGATCAATAACAAGAATTAAATGAAAACATTTATTTCGAGTGATCAGATCAGATCACTCAGTAAAATTATATATTTTATTAAGACAGTGTCTATAATATATTTTTTTAGGAAATTTGTAGCATGCAACTATTTTTATAAGATAATACGAGGAATATCAACATAAGAGGACGAAATTAAATTTCACACAATTTATTCTTTTTGATATTTATATATATTGAATCCTGCCCAACAAGACATACTCTCATAAATATGAGGCAGAAGAGTTAGAGTTGCAAAATACTTTCGACAACTTTTAATGCCACTGCTCCATATATTGGCAAAAGCAGTTGCATTTTCCAAATTACTTGTACATGAAGAACTTCATAAACTAAACCTCGTCTGAAACTGGCCTTCGTACACTAGTAGGTAGTGTACTAGACTCATAGTGCGAAGGTCGCAGGTTCGAATCCTGCCGCAGAACTCTGGCAGTTTGTGTTTGATAATTAAAGGGAGCGCACAACAAGCCTTCACTGGCTTAAGTGTATGTCGTATGACATGGGCCATCACGCCCCTCCAATCAACCTAACCTAACCTAAACCTCGTCTTAGAAAGTAATCCATACTTGAAAAATAAGTTGCTATAATTTAGTATATGACTCTAAACAGAATAGAAATGTTCTTTGTTCTTCGAAAATATTTTCTTTTGTTTAAATAAATGTTTAAGTAAAGACGCAGGTGCCTTTGCCCCGGCTTCTGAAACATGACCATTAATCACGTTCCAAGTAAACTTTTATAAAATATTTATGAAATTTAATTATATATTAATGTAATTGAGAGAAAAAAATACATATTGCATTTCTATAGCCATACACGTAAATGACATGTTTGTACGTTTTTAATTCCCTTTTTTGTTTGTTGTTGTTGTAATACGTAAGAGTTTTCATTTCATTTAATTAAATTGTGAAATAAACATTGTTGGGCCAATGCCTGCCACCTCTCCTTAAAGCTGACCTCGCAAAAAATTATTCGAGCAGCAACTATTACGTTTTCGCACTGCGTGTTTCATAACTTCTTGTGTTACGTTGTTTCTTTTTTTCATTTTGTTTTATTTTTTTATGTATTTCAGTTCTTGAGTAGTTGTTAGTTTTATTTGCTTCAAAATTCATTTTATAGAATATAAAGACGAACGGGTACTCGTCCAAATACTTTCTAAGAAAATGAAACTTATTTTCTTTCTCAAAGATACTCTTACTGCAACAACGTACCAATGAGTACGTTGTTGTTGCTATTGCTGTATAGTTGGTTGATTGTTATTTTGTTCTTCAGTTGTTTTTAACCATGGCACTAGAAGATTTTTCTTGTTGTTTTCATTTTCTTAATTTCAAACAAAACATTTCTACTTTTTGGCCAACAGCCAAAATTTTCATGTTAAAACATAATGGGGAGATTTTTGTTGTTGTTGTATTCGCTCTTCTCTTTGGTCTACAAAAGTTGTTCTGCTGGTGAATGAATGGTGAAGATGATATTTTTCGAATGCTGCTGCTAGTTTTGTCTAAAAAACAAGCACCTTGCGCTATAATTATACAGCAATAAATTAAATTTGTTATTGAAACTTAATCAAATAATGTTTGATGAAAAAGATTCAATTAAGAATCTTTATGAATAAAACGACTGGAAATGTCTGCAGTTTTTCGGCTAAAAAGTAACAGCCGCCAGTTTTTAAAAGGCTTGAATTATGATCAACCTAGAGCCTTAAGTTTACATCTATCAAAACTAGTTCTCGTTTTGTTTGACAAGTAAACAAAATAAAATATTGTACCACAAATGGATATCAGCCCCGGGTCCATTTCCAGTCAGTTTACTGGCATTAGGAAAGGGAGGAAAGAAAAAGCTTATAAAATATAAAAAACTTAAAACTTATAAATTGATTTATATGTATAAATAAAAACTAAAATAAAAAATTGTGAAAAGCGAAAAATACTTTGTGAAAATTATTTAACAATTTATATATGCCACATTTTTTGTTTGTTATGGCAACTCTTCAGACTTCATCCACTAGGTTTGGAAAATTTTCAACCCCGTATTTTTATATAAAAACTATCAAGGAAGAAATAAGAATTATATGAATTTGATCACACTAGGGTATGACAAGTTTTCTACAAACAACACAGCCAACAACATTTCTTTTATATAAAGAAATTTCTATCATTTAAAAGTTTTTGCTGAAAATTTACTATTTTTATAATTCTCATATGGTATTTGAAAATGGCTAAACTCTATTACTATAAAATAAAATAAACATTTAAGCGCAAAGGTATATATGTACATACATAAGTTTATACTATTCCCTTTATGATTTTTATTGTGATCCTTGTTTGCAGAGAAACCAACACGATAACTTCTCTTACTATTCTGGTTTTCCTGATAAAGTAAAATAAAATAAATAATTTTCTTGTGAGATGATAATCTTCTCCTCTCTATTATCCTGCAGGCTTTCTGCCTGACACGCACTTTTTCTTCAAAGCAATTACAATTAAATTTGATGACCCAGTTTTTTAATTCACAAATTGTAGAATAACTAATAAGGACTTTGTATAAAGGTATCCGTCCACATCCTATATTTAGGCTTTTGCGTTTTCCACTGCTATACCTTCAAGCTTTTGCCCTAATACACACTTTATTCCCACTGTAACGTATCAAAAGTTGGGAGAGTGTTTCTGTTGTAATTCTCCAAATATAGAACAATTAATAATTAAATAGTTTGTAAGGCGGTGCCTGTCTCCACCATTCTATGTTTCCATGCTTTTGTTGTAATATACAAGTTATGCCCACATTAATAATTACTTTGTAAGGGATTTACCTTTCCCCTGCAATGTGACTATAACGATCATCAGTATGTCAGCTAATAAGTCATTAGCATCCTTTAAGGAATAATCAAAGAAACATACAAACACTTTCTATGAGGGTATCAGCTTCCGCCCTCCTACGCCTCCACGCTCCTACTCAAACAACTCTAATATGTGTGATCCAACTTTCATAATACTTTTTTTTCTTGAAAGGTTAGCTTGCTAATTGGTCCCATTTAATTTTGTCCCGAACTCAGACGGACGATTGGCCCGCCCGATATATAGATTATCACATAGCTCCTCCATTTGTGGACCGATTTTGAAAGTACTTTTTTTTATTTGTAAGTGTATGCTTGCAGTTTGGTCACATAGAAATTCAAGTAGATGTTGGACATACAAAATGGCTACCTGATATATTGATCATACATGTATGGATAGCTTTTCATAGTTACACGTTTTGTTCGATTGGCTCTTGGTATTGAAGTTGCTCTACTCGTAGTTATCAAGTAGCAAGTTTTTCAAACACAATAGTTGGTGGTGTACTGATGAGCTTGGATGAAACAAACACATAAAGTTTAACACAGCAGCAAGAACTTTTTTCAAAAATTATGTTAAATAATTGACTTTTCACTGAGCTTTCAACCTAAAAGGTTTATGCTAAACTATTCAGGAACAATATGAGAATTTTCTATTGCATTCACTATTGCAAAACTAATAATAATAGTAGACTCAGAATGCTTTCATACAAACAATATAATAAACAATTTATATTCAATATGAATCTATTTTGTGTTTCTTATGTACAAATGTTGTTTGGGTACAGTCCCACCTTTGGCTTATTTTTCCAGCAGGTGACAACACTTCATCTTACCAACCCCCACACGATTCTGTAGTAGAAAAATATTGTTGAACTCTAGTGGTTTAAACTCAGTGTTGAAATTTTAAACAATCAAGAAACGAGAATTTACTAAAGGCCATATTTTATTTATCAGGGGGTTACTCTCTATTGCGATGCGTAAGAAAAATGGTATCTAATCCGATAATTGCTAACCTTAATTGGGTTTATGCATTTTCCTTTCGCATCCAAAATTTTCACTTTTGCAAATCTGGCATCAGTCTACTCTGTAATACAAAAGCGTATGTTAAAATCCTTCGTTAAAACTGAATATCTTGCGCTAACAAAATATCAAACGCATCGAACTAGCTTAGAGACTAACCGCAATAGAGACTAACCGCCCAGACCTGCAGGGTTGCTGTTGCTGTTTGCATTTTTGTCGTCCAGATGCGTGTGCTAAATTCAACAAATGGGCCATTTTAAATGTTTTTCCTGATTTTTTCTTTGGTGCTCAAGCAAACTATATAAATTATTGTAATTTTTAAAAATACCTTTATTAAGTGTATGTTTTTGCCAATTGTGTTACATATCCAAGTGGCCTAGCAGATTTCGATGAAATAAAAAATAAAAAATATGTGGCGGTTAAATATATACGTAGAAACATAATCCTTCGATAGTCTTTTTTCGCATTAGAACGACTGAAATAATTAATTAAAACTAGGGAAATCTTTTTAATTGTACTAAACAAAATATTAGTATAATAACAGCGACTTTAAGTAGTTCCACAATAAATGCATTAGTGCCAAGTTAGCCATCCCTGATTGAAATTATCTGCATTAAACATATAAAACAAGAGTATAAAGTTGCAAGTTTTAAAAAAGGCAGTAATTTATTTGTGGTAATTCACAATAAGAAATGTAATGCAAACAGTAATGTTTGCTGAATTTTCCATTTGATGACTTCCTTTTCTATTGATTGATTTTCTTGAGTGTAAACCTATTCAATCAGGAAAAGGTAGAAATATCTAGTTTCCTACACTCTATCTATACCACATTTTCCAACAACAATTAAGCACGTATTATTCTCATCTTTCAATTTTTTTGAAATAGAAAAGAAAAAGTTTTTCTGCTTTTAGCCAAACATTTTCAAAAGAAATAGAATTAGAGGTAGTACTCGTATATAAAAATGTACCCGACTGAAACAGCAGTGGCTTGCAGTTGCATAAAAGGTTAGAGCGGAGGAAAAGTCTGAGAAAGACCCTTCTAGATTCTATTGCAAAGAATAACATATAAAAAAGTATAGCCTGCAGTATAATTAAACTAATAAATCTTATATTTATAAGTATGTCCTTCATGTTGAAAAAAGCAACAAACAACAGCAAAAAAACAAGCCAAGAATTCTATATTCTCTATTTAAAGAAACCAACATTTTCTTTTTATTTCATGGCTTTTTCTTGCTCTTGGAAAAATATGTTGTGGTTTATTTCTTTATTAAAATGTCATAAATATAAAAATATCAACAATGAGTGTTAAATGGCATTTACTGCTTCAGTACTTTATTTGGAAGGCTTTTTGGTTTTATGGACTTGTAAGTATATCCCCGCAAAATTAAATAAAGAAACATTGATGACGAAGCTTTAAAGCACGAAAACTTAAAGAAATAAACCGCAAGAATACATAATTGCAGACAAGGGTGAATAAAGAGCATTAAAATTTTATTTATTTTTATTACGTAACTGAATTGATATTAATTATTGTGATCCGAGTTCGAGTAGTGGATTTGTTTATTCAGATTAACAATTTTTTTTTAATATTTTTATCAAAGAAGAAGTATCGCACTAGCTGTTTGCTGTTGTAAACAGTAAATTTTTAATTTTTCTTCTATTCTGGTTTTGAAAATTAATATAAATCTTATTTTCTTCTAATCAAAAGTAAGTGCATTTAGAAATAAATTTTAATAAAAAAAATTTTAATTTAAAAAAATATGCATTGCTTGTTTTGGCTTTAGCTGTTCATATGCCAACATTTCATTGGTCGCTAAACCAAATCGTCAGTGATCTTTAAGCAATTTGAAAACATTCAACAAACAAATATATTTTGTAAAACTCTAATTGTTTTTAACAAATAGTTGGGGAGAATATCCTGAAATAATAAATTTCAATTTTAAGTATTAAAAAAATAAATAATTTTTTTTTAATTTTTACATTTAAATGATTGGGATAATGTTCAAAATATGTTTAAAAATAAAAAATCAAAATTGTTTTTTTAATAATAAATAATTTTTTTTTTTAAATTTTTGCGAAAAAGGTGCGTATTTTTGCGAAAAAACAGCAAAGTTAAATTTCTTTGTTCTGGTTTGATGTATGAGTTTTTTGTGAGTGTTTGAAGCAAACCAAGCAACCATTCGATATTGGTCTTCAAAAATCGACAAATTAAATAGACTTTTTTGTGGCCACTGGGCTACTACTAGTAAAAGTTAATTGAGCTGAATTTTGTCGTCGTTTTTCTCGTCACCGTCCTGATCCGTTTGGTCAAACAACTAACAGCACAAAAATGGTATATCTGGGTCACAGAGAATCCCCATGAAACGAAAAGCCAAAGCGACTGTTTGGTGGGGCATTTACAATGAAAAAAAAAACTAAACGAGTTTTCTGTCGCGAGTGGCTGCATTGTGTTGTGGTCATTGTTAATTTCAACAGAACGGAGCAAACCCTCACACAACTCGGGAGGCGATGGGGATTTTGATACAGCAATTTCCAGGTCGAATGATCTCCCGTTTTGGAGATTTGAACTGGCCGTTCAGATCGTCACATCTAACAGCATCTTTTAGCTCTTTAAAATTTCGCGTTTAGCACAAGAAACCACGAACCTTGTAAGTCTGAAATTGTAAAATTGAAGAGTAAGAATTCAAAATGCCATAAAACGAGCGCAATTATGCATCAACTCGCAAATTCAAACTTCCAATTAAACTTTTTATGAAAACATAGCTCCCTTTTTTCATTTGGAACAAAATGGCAGCCAGTTCAAATTACGCCATTACTATTGCGCCACCTTGTATTTAGAAATCTATTTGTAATATTGAATACATATTCAATAAAGAGCTTTTCTATATGCTGAAATTTTTTATATTCATATTCTGAACAAAATAATATAGTTCCTCGTGTTTGTTATTTAATATTTCCACAATTATATATCTATTGAGTTTATTAATTATGTTCTCAGAATGAGTCATTTTGGTAAAATACAAGCGAAGGGGGCAGGCACAGGCAATTACTGCTAGAACAAAACTCGCAACTGTTAATTCAATAGAGTGTTGCTGGTCGAAGGTGATGACAAAATGTAGCTGTAGTTCAAGTATTGCCAAGACTTGGTCGCGGTGTAGATGGTGTTGGTGAAAAATATATTATATAGTACAACTGAAGTATTATGTACATAAGTATGTAAATATTGAAAGGCAAGCATGCCTCGTGATGTTGCTAATACTCGTATTGTTGTTGCTGTTGTGGCTCAGTAGAAATAAAATAAAATAAATAAATTGTATATAGTTGGCCGATCTTTAAAAATGCGTTTCTCATAATACAATTTGTTTTCATTTTCTTATTGCTGTGCTGTCGCCGCTAAAGCAGCAGCTGCTGCTGCTGCTGTTATTATTATTTTATTTATATTGTTGTTGCTGTTGCTGTTGTAGTTGTTGTTGATTTTTGAGGCCAAGGTAGCCTGTGTTGAGTGACATTCGTGTTTGCTGTTTTTGTTGTTATCTATTTTTGTGGCAATATATATGTACATACTCGTACAACAAAAACAGCGCCGAGGAAAAAACAGTCGGTCGGCCTTTTTAAAAATTTTATGGTTTATTTTGAACAACAATATGAATTTCTACAAAAATAATAATAAAACTGTTGTTACTAAAAAAGGCTGGGTGTGTTTTACTACAATTCGTCGAAAAATTATTTGGTAAAACGCAGCAGAAATGAAACAAAATGTCCGGTAAGAATTTCATTAAAAAGGCTTGAATTATAAAATTTATTTGTGTAGTTTTTTTATCCATCTTTAACGTTGCTGTCATACTTTTCAATGAGTTGTTCTAATAACATCATTGCCGTAAATTCAATCAAAATGATGATTTATGACGCACTTTTAATAAACATAAACGCAGTCGCTCGAATACACATATAAAATAGTATTTATCTGCAAGTGTGTACGAGTTATGAGACTTTTATTATTAGAATGAAAACAATAAACTACAAGCGACTTTTCCTCCTGTAGCAGAGCATAAAACGTATGTCTTATTCATAATTTCTAATCCTTTTTTGATATATTTCTTAAGATTATTTTAATTAAAATTTTGCTACCACTTCGAATTCGGATATAAGAAAATGGAAAATTTCGGTAGTTTTTTCCGCTTAAGCAAGATTTTCCATTAAACTGAGATCGAATAAAAGAAAATCGTTTTGCTTAAACGAACTCAGCTCTTCAAGAATTTTTCTTTGAACCAAAAATAGCAAATATGATATATGCTGAATATAAAATAGATGTATTCCGATTTTGAATAAAGATTTATTTTATAAAATCAGATTTTAACAGCGGTAAATAAATATTTTTTTTTTCTCTCTTACAAATAAAATTTTGTACGGTTTAACGTTTTTCCGTTTAAACGGATTTTATTTTAAGCCAAAAAAAATGTTTTGAAATTAATCAACAATAGAAGATAAGAAGTTATGTTTGCGATTTTTTTACTGCATCTGTCTATTCCATCTCGACTATATTTATCAAAATCATTAGAATCCCAACTAACTATAAAAAAAATTGGTAATTAATGTGGGTTGAATTGTGTATATGCCTCCATTTCGTCGTAGCTAATACCAATTACTCAGTAAACTGCAATCATCATGTTGGAAAATCGTTCAACCAATTATGCTTTTAGAAAAAATTTTAAACAATATGAGAATTTTAAAAATTACAAAAATATAACCATCGTAGGCTTTATGAACCTTTATACAAACAACTAATGAATTAGTATTAGAAAGATATATAGACAGCAAATAGTCCGCTTAATCTACAACAAAAAATAGTTTTTATTATTCATATCAAATATTATATATAATATGTTTTTTCGCCTGCAGCTTTCATTGTAATTTATTTACTACGCTCTGTCTGATTTTCTTGTTGAAAGCATCTGTGCATTCCACATACACAGCCACATGTATTTAACACACAAATGTTGATTGCAGATGTTTCTCTTTGATGAGTTTAATAAATGTGATTTCAAGGATTTTTTTCATTTTAATTTGGATTGCAGAAAAGTTTATATATCCATAGAATAAATTTTGTAACAAAAATTTTTAGAAAAATCTATTAGATAAATTCATACAACATGTTGCAGCATAATTAAACACTTAAAATTTTGTTTAATTAAATTCTTAAAAGGATTAAAGAATTTGAAACTTTTTCTAATGCTTCGTAAGGCTTTTTTAATTGGCTCTTAAAATATTACAAGAGTAAAATAGCAAATAAAAACATTTCATTTAAATATCGTTACTTGAAACGTTTGGTACGGCGGAATGAGTTTTAAATAAACAGCAAAGCTGCAACAACATTTTTTTACGATTCAGAAAAAACATTTTTTAATCTATTTTTCATTAAAGCTTTAAAGGTAAGTTCTATATATGCCTGCATTACGAAATATAGTTGAAGGTGTATTGGTAGGCTCATTTCTGCATATGCACCAGCGAAATGCAGAAATGTAGAATAGATTTGAAACACATTAAGAATTTCAGAAATTATTTATTTATTTAGTCATTTAGTCATTCATTTATCTATTCATTCATTAAACTTTATTTATTAGTTGATGGCTTCAAGTTATTCTGAAATTTGTTATGGTGCTTATGCCAGCTCATCTTTACACCTCTGACCAGAGAAATGTAATGACAGATAAATTAATCTGAAACGTACTACAAATCAATAAAGAAAACTTTATAGTTACTAATAGATGATTTTTAAAATATTTTTATTTGTTTATTTTTGGTCTTTTCACAAATGATTTGATAAAAGGCGGCCTTTGTTACCACTTTCGGCATCTAATTAATGAACAGTTTGCAGCCATTTGGACGATAATCAAAAAAATTTTGACTTTAATTGAATTAGGGATCATTTCGCCAAAAAAAACCAAAACGATTTCAATGAAATAGCTGAACACGCTCTGGGGTGGCATTTTCATTAAAGAAAATTAATTCTGTTACCATAAGATTTTTTTGTTGAAAGTGACGGAAAGCAAAAGCCCTTTAAAGAAATCATATAATTTTATTATGTTTTCTATATTTTAAAGCGAGAAATCCTTTCTCATCCTCCATACAAAATATTTCTCGCTCTTCCAATGTTTTCACCCCTAGAAGAATTTTGACTAGATTTGTAATTCTTGTTCTCACTTATGGTTCAATCAATGGGAAAATTTTCCAACCAATAGGAGCTGAATAGTGTTTGTAAACTATTTAGGCTGGAATTATTTTGCCTCTTAATCTAATGGTGTAAAATCATTCGATATGTTTGCCTGTTTCTCTAAAAAAATTAACAAGAATATGAAAAAAGAGTTTCGTTAAAGAGATTTCATTACATTTTTGTACATTAGAATTTTTATTTCGGAATATCAAAGTTCTTATGCAAAAGTTACAATTAATATATAATTATAAATTTAATTAATATATAAATACTAAAAAAAAGTTTAAAACAAAGATTATAATTTGGCGCCTTTGATTTTTTTATATTATTAGATGCTGAGGAGGTGCTCCATATTTGAACTCCAAAGTACCATACTTTCTACTGGCAATTCCTAATGAACACTTGAATATTTTCGTTCTTCTTTGATGGGCAGAAGATTTTACACCTTTTTTTTAGTAAGGAATAGGTATCTTAGTGTTAATATATTATTACTGAGCCCTTCCAAATCAATGCTATGAAGCTTTGCTTCAAATATAATTCGAATTTCATTCCACATATATGTAAAGGGCGTATTGAGAAACACCTACATATTCCTCAGTAGCTCGAATATTTTGACTGACACTGTTACATTAGAAAAACCTAGCAAATCGAAATAGTAGAATTTGCAATCTTGTGTATTTGAGATTGAAAATTCGTGTTTTGTTGGCCATATTCGTTGCTTACAGAACGTCCATGATTTTTCTTACTCGTAACTCTAATTTCAGAGCTCAATAATCAAATATTTTTCTTATGTCCTCCTCAGTCAATTTTTTATTTAGACTGTGCCTTTTAATGTGTCTTGTAATGTTTTTATTTATTTCAAATTTTCTTTTCTTCTTATTCTTTTGCCGTCAGTTTCCAATCTACTGTGGGATGTGTCATACAAATGCATATGTATGGGAAATGCTACAATGCAAAATCATTTGCATAAGATTGTGAATAGGGCTAATATATGTAAAATATAAATATTAAATGCTAAGCAAAAAGAATTGAACTACATATTACATTCTCATTAAGAGACCTTCTTCCAAATTCTTGTAACGTGACGTTATTGTCGGACGTCACTAAATAGTTTGAGAATTTTAAATGCGACACAATTTTACTTGAGTATTAATTATAGAAATTCCTAAGCTCAAGTTTACTTTTTACTATCACATAACATTCCCTTTCAGCAACTCATTAGAAGTATGACTAAGAAAATTGTCTTAGAATGTTTATTGTTCTTTTGGCAGCTACTAAACCAATAAAATAAATAGTGGTGTCGTGTTCTGTAAACACTATTTAGTTACTAAAATATCATGGAAATTTTCTGGGATACAATGGATTTCTTTGAAACAAATTATTTAACTTCTTTGTCCAAAAGAGGGCAATTACAAATTTGATTAAGAGTCTTTGGAATACAATGTTATTCTTGATGAATTATTTAAATTTTTAGCATTAATAACATGACGTGCCTAATTATTCCATACATAATATATTTAAGCTTGCAATTTTTGCATGCTTTAATGAATCACCTTAATTTAAAGTTGTTGTACTTATTCATAGATATAAGAAACGTTAAGAGTCTTAATTGCGCACCATTCATGTTGTATTGTTTAACTAAAGTGACTAGCAACTTGGCTAAATGACAGGCTGAGTCACAATATATATATATATATATATATATATATATATATATATATATATATATATATATATATATATATATATATATATATACTTATATATAATGTATATGAAATATGCACACAAAAAATTAAATGTAATACTTGCATCTAACTAGTGGCTTACCTTTCTTTCCACATTTCCATTTCCCTTCGTTCAGAGCATAGAAATATGTATATACAACAACTGCTTGCAAATATCTTAAAGACTACATCGGGAAAAAAGAATCAAAACTCTCATTACAAAACAATACAATTGCAAAACAAGCCGCACAAGGATACTTTATAAGAATAGAAAATGAAAAAGAAATAAAATGAAACACATTACATTAGTGCAACAAAAAAAAAAGCACTGAAAAAAAGACATGAAAAGCAACAAATCACTAGTTACTTATGTGTTCTTCTTATCCTTTTACACAAAGAAAAAAAATATCATTGCAAATATAAAGAAAGGATGGAAAAATCAACAGAGCAAAGAAAGCCTCCTTTATATATATATTTTTTTAATACAAAAATTCTTATTTTTTTGTTTCATGTTGTTGTCTATTTTCATAGAATTTTCCAAGTCTTTAGTTGTGTTGTTTGTGCGAAAGCATTTGAAATTGTGTGTATCCTTGTCTTGTCAGTCATTGCTCTCCCTTTTAGTTGTTCCTCTATGCTTTTCATAAAAATCTATTAACTTCTTGTGATGTTGCTTAGTTTAAGGATTATTAAGTATTTTCTGGTACCTATAAGCTAGTGTTTTGTTCAAATATTTAAGAAAAAGAGTGTTATAAATTTCTATTATATTTTTAGAAAGCAATCCTTAAAAATCACCGGCCTAAAGTTGTTTGTATTCTCTGCGTGTTGAAATGTTGGTAATAATACGCTGTTTTGTTTCTAGAAAGTGTCATTTTTCAATCCCTTTTACACAATAAAGGCACAAAATTTCATAAAGGATATCCAAGAATGCTGAGCAATAAAATTTATTCCTCCATTTGAAAGTAGCATTTGTAAAACTGATACCTTTTCAGAATAGTACGTGATTCTTTGAAAAACGTTAGAGGTATTTTATATAAATTTTTTTATAAAAACTCACATTAGGAAAGGAACTTTTTGTAAACATCATATATGAAGAATCAAGGCAACTTATATAAAGTCATCTGAAAATATATATATCGAGGGTAGCTTTCTAAAAGTAGTTTCACAAATCCTTTCTAAGTAGTTTACATTTTACATTTTGTAAAGGTTCTTAGGAAAAGTACATTTTATAAAAGCTACTTTTTTCGCGAAAGGTACTTTACAAAATGTTCTTTTTACAAAAGGTACTTTATACAAAAGGTACATTTTACAAAACGCACATTTTACAAAATGTATATTTTACGAAAGGTACATTTTAGGAAAGGTACTTTTTGCTAAAGATACTTTTACAAAAGGTACTTTTTACAATAGATAATTTTATGAGAGGAACTATTTATAAAAAATACTTTTACAAAAGTTAATTTTTTGAAATTCAAGCACTTATTAAAAAGGCACTTGTTAAAAATGTACTACATAAAGAATATTATTAAAAAAAATGGAGTTTTTCCGAAAGGAACTTTTTATACGAGTACAAGATGCTTTCTGCAAAAGGTATCTTTTAAAAAAGGTATATACTTTTAAAAAAGGTACTATACTAAAAGAATATTTTACAAAAGGTACTTTCTTTCAAAAAGTATATTCGACAAAAAATAATTTGCTTCAATTATATTTTACAGCAGGTTTTTTTACAAAAAGTGTTTTAAAATAAAGCACGTTTTGCAAAACACTATTCTTAGAAAAGAGACTTTTTAAAAATACATTCTAAGGTAGGTACTTTTTAAAACAGCTGCTTTTAAGAACATCGATTTTTATTAAAAAAAAGACTTCTTAAATTATGTTTTTTTTTTAGCAAAAGGTACTTTAAAAAAGTATTTATTACGAAAAGTACTTATTACAATTGTATTTATTACAAAAAGTACTTATTACGAAAAGTACTTATTACAAATGTATTTATTACAAAAAGTACTTATTACGAAAAGTACTTATTACAAATGTATTTGTTACAAAAAGTACTTATTACAAATGTATTTATTACAAAAGGTACTCTAAAAAATGTACTAATAATGAAACTAATTGAAAGCTCTTCAGAAATGCATTTCTTAAATTTGTTTTAAAATGCAGCAACACATATAATCGAAGTGTATATATAAATATACACACATATATATATATATATATATATATATATATATATATATATATATATATATATGTACTTATATATACATATATATATATATATATATATATATATATATATATATATATATATATATATATATATATATATATATATATATATATATATATATATATATATATATATATATATATATATATATATATATATATATATATTTATATATATTTATATATATACACTCATATAATATTCTTGCTTTGTCATCATATACATACATACATACATACTTATTTTTAGGAATCATGGCGAAAATAAACACTTGAATCTGAATAAAGAACAGGCTTTAAATACATACTTGTATAAGAATGATTGGCAAAAATATTAACCAGCATTCTTATTTGCAGCATCTAAAATCAAATTTGAGAGAAACAATTGCATTATAAACCACCGATGTCTCGTATTAATAGTCCCTTCCTCTATATACGAGTAGATAATAAAAAAAACTTTTTTTATAATGAAACAGAACACAACAACTCTCATAGAAAAGTAAAAGAACGACCTACTGAATCATAATACATATAATAAGAATAATAACGATATCAGTGGGCATGCAGTCAATAAATACGAGCATCGCTTTCGACGTCGCGACGTCAACATCATAATCATTCGCGCCAGGCATCATTAAAACTAAACATGTAAGTGCTATTTGCCCAATGTATCATCACCAACACATGCAGTGGCACTCTTAACTACAAACAATTCATACAATTTAACTGAACTGAACTGGCAGACGGACAAACAAACTGACTTGTCGAGTTACCATATACTATAATACAGTATGTACATACATACATATTTCTATCATCAAAATAATGATAACGTCAGCTAGTCAAGCATACAACGAGATCATATTTAACATGCTACATACATACATTTGTTGTACAAAAACACCCATATCACATCAACATAAAACGAGGCACATTTTCAATATTCTTTGGCATCATGAAACTCATGTTGTTAGTTGATGTCGTTGGCTGCCGTTTCTGCTACATGTCTGTGTAGCTCAATGACAAAATGTTTGACCTATTGATTGATTGACTTGTGGAAGAAAAAAAGAAGAAATAAACAAACAAAATATGGAGAAGAACTACTACAATGCATCTGCACTAACATTCGCTCAAACTTATAAATATGACTTATTTGTGTCCATAGAAACCACTGTTCACTTACAAATACATACGCGAAAAAGTAAACTGATGTTCACATACTCGATATGTAATCAATATATTTGAGAGTATGTACTAGATCCATATGTATGTATGTGTTTGAAGCAGACTCTATTATTAGAAAAACAGTAAAATTGGTTCAAAATAGAACAATTTTACCATCATCAATTAAAATGGAAAGAATCCATAGAACCTAAAAGGTCTTCTTCACCATCTCGCATACTTGTTTACATAAAGATGTTTACGATTACACTCGTACACATACATACATACGTGTACATATATACATATGTCAACATGTTTAAGGTAATTATACTTCAAAAATGAATTTGGAACGAATACAAAGACTTGATAAGAACAAAAATATAATTATTTTTTGAGACTCATCAAAAGGTTTGGTACAATTGGCATATGGTTTCAGTCAGTGACGACAGGACGAAAAGCATGCGGAAATATAAAAAGCCCTACAATGCATAATTTCAAGATTTAAAAAATTATTTAATCGGAAAAATGGCACAAATGCAAGTTCACATGAAAACTGTAACTTCACCGTAGAATTAAAAAAGAGTGTTGCATAAAAAAACAATTATACGGTGCAAAACATGACATATAATTTACAAATGCATCGTAGTACATAAATATACCAAATATAAAATCTGTTTATAACGCTGATTGGTGCAACAACTATATTTTTTTAAGTACATACCTATTTTTATAAAGGATTTCTTTTTAGAAGGGTATTCCTTTTAGGGTTCTTCTTATGAAAGGTACTCTTTAAAAGAGGTATTTTTTAAGGGTACTCTTTATAAAAGTACTTTTTATAAAAAGTACCTTTTATAGAGAGGTACATTTTTTATAATGTACTTCTTATTAAATCTACTCTTTATATTAGGTAGGTTTTTTATAAAATCTACTTCTTTTAAAGGGTACTTTTTTATAAAAGGTATTTATTATAAAAACTATTTATTATAAAAAGTACTTATTATAAGATACTTTTTACAAAAGGTACTTTTTATAAAAGATACTTTTTAATACAGGTTCTTATAATAAGATAATTTTTATAAAAGGTACTTTTTATTAAAGACTTTATAAAAGGTACTTCTTATAGAAAGTACTTATTATAAGGTACTTTTTATAAAAGATACTTTTTAATACAGGTTCTTATTATAAGATACTTTTTATAAGAGGTACTTTTTATAAAAGGTACTTTTTATAAAATGTACTTTTTGTATAAGGTATTTTTTATGAAAGCTACTTTTTAAAAAAGGTATATTTTATAAAAAGTACTTTCTGTAAAAAGAATGTTTTATGAAAGGTGTTTTTTGTATAAGTATTTTTTATAAATGGTAATTTTTATAAAAATACTTTTATAAAAGATATTTATATAAAAGTTACTTCTTGCAAAAGGTCTTTTTTTAAAAAGGGTAGTTTTTATAAAAAATCCTTTTTATATAAAGCACTTTTTACAAAAGACACTTTGTAAAATATACTTTCTATATACATACATAATGTACTTTTTATTCCACGTACGTCCAATGAAATACTTACATTCATAAAATTTTTATAAGTTTGTTTTTTAAAGAACTTTTTAAAACAGTAATTTTTTATGGAAAGTATGTTTTATAATGTACTTTCTATAAAATCAATTTTTTATTAAATATGTCGATATTTTCTTATTAAAACAAATAATTGTTTAATAGATTCTTTTCATTTGTTGGTAACCAAGCTGTGCATTTCAATGGCGCTAGCCTGAATGCTTTTCATACACGGCTAATGGCTCACAACAAATACCAGGAATTTTTTTATTATTATATTATTATCTTTTTTCTATTTTCCTTATGTTTTATTATTACTTTATCGCCATTTTAATATACAAAACATAAGATAAAAACCTTAATTGTTTCTTTCTATTTTGCTATTTGCCTTCTCTTTTTTCATATTTTGGTTTTATAACATTTCAATTTCATTTTTATGCTGTTAGGCACGTTTATTAGACCCTTATTTGCTTTAGAGCGTTTTTGTGATTGACTAAATAACCTCACAAGCCTCTTTCCATCACTTATGGACAGACTTGTTCTATACATTCCTGCCATAAATGATTTATTTGATTTTTACAGCAGCGTCATTAGGGTGATCGATTTTACGAAAATTTTAGATTTTAACGAGACCCATAATTATTTTCCAAAAATACACAAATTTATTTATTGTCTTTCAAATCAAAGTTTTAAAGTTTATATTTTTTAGTTTCGGATTTTCTCCATTATGCGTTTTTCATAAAATTTGTTGCATGAAACTTTCTTATTTGCCAATGTAAGATATACTTATATACGTAGAAAGATGGTGAAAAAAAGTTATGAAAAATCATGGCTTGGCTTATCCCACGTATAAGCCAAGCCATGTGTGAGATATTTCAAATTTAATATATATAGAATATGCTCGTTTGAGTAATTTATAAAATTATTAAAAAATTCCAAAGGATGCCACACGTTCACTTTTAAAAATGATACAAAATATACCGCACTGCTACAGAGATATAATATACCGATAATAAATCAGTTTCTGGTCTCTCATAATCGACTGCATTTGATCCTGAACAGATTCCAACATTGCGTATGTCCTAAGCACACAGCAACATCTTGCGTTCACGCTGAAGTTCAACATGCCTCTCTTGAGGTTTGATTATTAATCTAACATCATAAAAAAAAGACTTTTTATTAAAAATTATAACAAACTAATATATTTTAATGACACATTTTTTACCCCTCAAGAGTATTTGTAGGACGAAAATATTTTACAAATATTCGCTTAAATTTTGCGAATACGGATCCGAATGTTCTGAACTATAACGAATATTCGTTGCATTAGTAAGACAAATTTTAATTATTCGATTAAATAATCTATTACCCTAGTTATAACATATTTTTCTCTGCTCTCTCTCTCTCTCTCACGGTCTCACTTTTTTCGTGTTTCTTTTTAGAGAATTGTATTCTTTCTTAGAAATAGAAAATAAAGCTCTAAACACATAGACGACAGCAGACTTCACGACTTCACGGCTTCAAATGCAGCCAACTTCAAATGCTGCTCTGAAGTCAGCTTCATAAATATTTTGAAGACAGCAACAGCATAATAGTCAGCTGATGTGTATTTTAGCAATACAAAGTTCAGGGATGCCGGATATATATTTTATAATGAATAAAATTAAAGTTATTGATAATAAAATGTGATAATATCACGAAAAACTATAAAAACACAGAAATTTATTTCTTTATTGTATTTTTGTAATGTGCTTTTATGTTTAATATTAAAAAAAAAATTGTTTTTATTTATCCAATTTATATATATAGTGGCAACACTATATTTGTTTAGTGCTGCCCGTCAAAATAGAAAATAGCCTAAATTGGCAGCAGCAGCAAATGCTGTTGTGCAGTCGTGCTGCTGTGCTGCCGTCAAAATAATCGTTTTCATTTAAATACATGCATTTTATTTTTGACATATTGCTGCTTGCTGTCTGCTGTCGTCTATGTGTTTAGAGCTTAAACGTTTTTAGGCTTTTAAGTTTTATTTTTTATTATTTGTTTTTGCTGCTTTCCATTAAAGATTATCTCTGTATTTTTATGACTTTTTTCCAGAATGTTGTTTTGGCAAGCAGTCGCTGTACACTCAAAGAAATTTTAATAAACGAAATATGTACAAACGAATACAATGTTTCAGAATGATTTTGTATACAAAACTGCCATTTTGTCGCTGTTAATTTAACTAATTGCAGCGTATTGTTCCAGCGTGTTGCTCTAAAATATTTTTTACTTTGTTCATCTCCTCTTTTCTATTGTTATTAGTGCTGTCCTTCAAGTAGATTTTTATTATAGTCTTGTCATTGTTTTGTGCTTGGAGGTTTTATTCATTCTTTTTATTAACACATACTTACACACTTCCGTACTCGTATTTTCATAAATTTTCTTTGTTGTATTCCCTAAAGATTGCAATGGATTTTTGCATGTGTTATAGGCTGCGTTACAAACAATATTTCCTTTCATATTAACCATTACCATCATTGGCACTCACACCTCTAACATTCATTCCATCTAAGAATACAAGCATTCAGCCGTTTAGGCAACCATAAAAAAAATTCTCTGTGATTTTGTTTCAGAGTGTGGTGAATGCTTTATCATTGTATCTCGATTCGAATTTGAAGCTTCTAATGACAGTGACATATTAAACCATTTATGATCTATTTTGGCCATATAATTAATTAAACCTGCTTAATACCATTTGAATTTTCAAAAGCATTAGAAAATTTTTTACAATCTTTAGATCAAGTTTAATTTACGACCTGCTTAAAAAAAGTTTCTTTAAAAATCGATTATAACTTTTTGGCATCATTTCGAAAAGCATGTTCTTATTCCACTTTACTGGCGTATGCTGATGTCAATAAGACTATAAGGATTTATATGTAATTGCACTGAAAATGAGAATTTTTTTGTACACATTTGCCCTTCACATCGTTATTTATGGCCAAATGGCCAATACAGCAAAAAAAGGACATAAATCCCTCAACTCCATTTAACACATTCACACATGACACACTCGCGTTGTACGTGTTTTATCTCTCCAGCATAGTGGTTTAACACTTTTCAACATAATTGGCAAAACTATATGGTCATAAATTAGTCTTAATGACTGTACTTTTTTTAAGCAAAATTGTTATAAATTTTAAAAATTAAACAAAAAAATAAATCAAATGCTCATATCAGTACCTTAAAACAAATACGCTTTTTGGATAGATTTTTTAACAAAAATATTCGCTTTTTATATACTGTAGACTTCATGCAATATGCTTGTATTTATATAGCAACAAAAAATTTTAATAAAAATTCTTTTAATAGAAAAGATATAAACATGATTCTTTTGTGACTTTTGGGCATTAAAATGTGAGCAATTCTTATCATGCAGAACATACTTTGTGTTAGTTAAAACTTATTTTATTAGCTCCAAAATATGTATTCACAAAAACAGACTTATTAATTAATTATATTTGTTTTTCTTTTTTATCTTTGCAGTGTACCTTAAGCAAAAACAATGCCCACATGAAGTAGGTAAGTAACACCATTAGTCTTAGACGTAATAGAAAATGTTATTTAAGAATAATAAAATACGAGCCCATGGAGCATTTCATTACAAATTTGTAGTTGAAATATTACAAAATCTGTAGTTGAAATAGATATTTATAATAAACGGGGGGAAGAAATTTAAAAAATAAATAAATTATATATTTAGTTACATTCGAAAGTTCTATTAGTATAAGCATAGAATTTAATCCTGGAAACTACTGTATGACTATTAATGGATATGAGGGATAAATTTCAGTTTTTTGGCAGACGATGCTGAAATAGTTTAAATAAAAATTTACGCAATTTTATTTTCTTAAAAATACCCCTAAGTATATCCCTGCAGCATTACATTTCAACAATCGCCATGAGTACTGCTAATAATACCTTGGAGAACCTTGTGTCATCAACGTTGGGACTACAGCTGTGGTTGAAGTGTCACACATACGGCCAACCACCAAATATGGTTGCAACGTTCGGTTTTAAAAAACCATAAGTAACTCATGATTGCTCAGTTTTTGACCACAGGGTACTTAATCAGTATTAAGTGCGTCGTTTCTATTTGATTAGTTTGAAACATAAAATGATTTTTTTTTTTGATTTGGTTAAAAATTATGTAATTTTTTCATAAAAATTAATATGGCAGTGTATAAAATTATTTTACAATATTTCACAAGAACTGTTTACATAAATATGTTTTCTGTTCATTGATTTATAAGATAACAAAAAAGTAAATACTTAATATTGAAATTTATTATTAGGGAGAATATCCCGACTAATCATTAGAAACAATTAGTTTTTTTTTTTTTGAGAGAAAAATAAAATAGACTCACGTTGAGTATAATTGTTTGTTGTGTTGTTTGTATAAAAACATTCTAAACCTACTATGATTATGTATTTGTTGTAATTCATATGCAATATTGAAATTCTCATATTGTATTTGTTTTATGTGGCATAAGCATACGAGGTTGAATGTTATCAAACTGCTTAAACTTCACTGACGATTTGGTTTTAGCAACCAATGAAATGTCGGCATATGAAGAGCTAAAGCCACAACAAACATTTTTTCAATAACAAAAAAGTCATATTTTGATGAAAAAAAGATAAAAAAAATTAATTGACTAGAGGAATTTGCAAATAATTTAATAAAATTCTAATTTGTGTAATAATCCAGCAAAAGGTCTCTTTATAAAGTTTTCATTTTATTTATAATTATATTGAAATTTCGATACTCTTTGGGTATCATCTTCAGGAAACTGCGTACGATATATTTTATAAACCGTAATTTAAAATTCTGTTCCTGAAAAAGTTTTAAAACAATTTATAAACTCAAACATTATTTATACCCCTTAGGGATATGCTATTACATACATACGAGTAAGCTGCCTTTAAATATGCTACACACTTACTACTCACAAAAAAAATCAAAGAAAATTTTAAGGGAAACACGAATTGAAACTTTCTTTTCACAAAAATAAGTTTAGTTTAAATTAAGGTAAAAAAATATGAATTTGAGGAATAGAAAAGAAACCACTTCCTATACGGTTTCGGATGTTGACGACCGTACAATTTATAGACAAATTATTAATTAATTAGAAGCCCACAATTTTTTTTTTAAATTAATTCTCTATATACATAATATTTTCTTCCCTTAATTCATTTTAACGTTCTACTAACTTCGGCAAATATATTTCTATCCCTTGCGACTATTAGTAATTGTCCTGTATTGCTTATGCCAGTCCATTGTTCTACGAGCATATTACAATGGCATGAGAGTTGTTTTATATCAATTCCGCGATTTTTCCCTGCCATATAGAAAAAGAATAATAATTTTTAGAATAAAATTCGCTATAACATAAAGCACTATCGGAATAATTTATTTATAAATGTTATGGAATATTCCTAAACAACACGAGTAAGTAATGGCGTTTTCGTTTCCTATAAAAATGTGAGATACACGTACACATACGCGTATATTATATATTCTACATGTCTGTATTTTGTTCCATAAAAAAACAATAGTGTAAAAAAAGCATATTTCTTTTCTAAATATGTTGCACAAAGGAACATGTAAATATGTAACATTTTTTGCACCCGACTTTATTTCAGGATTATATACTACAGTTTTTTAATTGTGTTAACTATGTTATTTATACAAATAAAGATTTTGTTTTTCCTAATAAAAAATCTGACAAATATAAATATATGGCCATTAAATATTCCATGCAACTGTTTTTATTCTAGTGTTAGTTTTAAAAAAAGGCGATAACGAAACTTGTGTTGGGACTTTTTGCATAAAACATATTCATAATATTTTATATCACAAATATCTATAGTAAATTAATGAATTTAATTTTTTATTACTATCATTATTATTATTTTCATTAATTATTGTTATTATCATCATTCTTTTACCGAACATACAATAAAACTATTTTACTTGTTAATTATTTAATAATGATTGTAATATTGTCATTGAAAAAAGTTTGTTTGTTGCATCTTATCCTTCAGACATACACAGTTGCTTAATATCATTTGACCTTTTCAACTCTAAATGCTTAAGAAACTGTTTTCTTATATTCTTGCAGAACCACTTGCCATTTTCAAAAGGCATTAAAATTTTCATTTATTTTATACTTCACTGCACTCCCTCTAAATTTGTCTATTTCCGCTATCCGTGTGAAAACTTTCAACATGAAACATGATTATGTGTGCTTGTGTGCGTCTGTGTGCTTTGCTACGGACTATAATGTTAACGAACAAAAATGTATTTAATTTAATGTACATATTTAAACAAAAGCTTGTTGAACTATACAAGTGTACGAAATATTATGTGTGTATGTGTGTGTGTCTATTTGTGTATTTGCAAGATCTAGCGTATGTGTGTATGTGTTTATGGCTGTGTGTGCGATTGCATATAAGTATGTATATTTACGTAGTTTTTACAATACATGTCAAGTGTTGTTACCATAACATGTCCTGGCAGAGTGTTTGTTGTAAATTATGATGTCACTCACCCACAGTGCGATACACATGAAAAGTAATACAAAATAGTTTCGGTTAAACGTTTTGTCACTTATTACATACATATGCATATACACACATACACGTATTTCTATGAGTAAGATGGTTCATGTGCAATTATCACCATTAAGGTGGCTCCGAATGTTGAATTTAAATATCTTCAAATGCGTTAATATACAGTTTGTTAGTTTCTTCATACTGTCTAATTACTAAAGAAAAGAATATTTGTCAAAATTAATCGGAATGGAATGGTCTATATGAGTCGCTTATTTCCAAAAGATGTCTGAAATTAATTTTCAAAAACCTAAATACATTTTTTTGTTTAATATTTTTGTGTTTCAAAGAAATCAAAACACACCTTGTATATTCAACATAATACATATTTTTTGTAAACCGCAATCTGTTTTAAAACTAAAAAATAGGTTTCAAATCTAATTTCGGCGAAAATTTTTATTAGTATTAAAAAAAAATTATACCACATTAAAACAAAACAAAAATTTATCAAAGAAAAAGGCGTGGTTTAGGAAAAAATTATCGGATCTATTATTTTAATCAAAGAATGCTTATTTCGTTTTTCGTATGGCTGGTATTGTTTAGTCATTCCGACTCTAATCTACTTTATTACAACCAATGGGGGCTCTTTGGTATTAGAGTTGTTAAATTAAATTAGAATTTAATTTGTTATTGCACTCTTATAATAAATAAATACGCAACTAATTAAGAAATGTATTAGAATATTATTAAAATAAAATGTATATGATTTTTATATAAATGAGCTTTAGGTCTTTTTTATAAAAATTATTTTTATTATGATTCAATATTTCGACGCCTCTTTGGGCGTCTTCTTAAGGAAAATTTTTTTATTAATAAAAAAATTTTCCTTAAGAAAATAATTTTTATAAAAAAGACCTAAAGCTCATTTATATAAAAATCATATACATATATTAAAAAAAGGTCGAAAATAAATAGTGTTAATTAATTAAAATAAAATATTATAAATACAAAAAGCTAAAACCAGACCGTGTAGAAATCGAAAATGATGAATATGTGTAGCTAGTAAAATTATATATGTTCTTTTACTAACACTTATGTAAGAATTTTGAAGATCGTAATGGAACATTGATCTTGCAGTGAATAAATTTTAAGAGCCTCCCTAATGTTCATGTATTTGCATACGTGTAAAAACGTATTTACATATTAATTTGCATATATATATATATATATATATATATATATATATATATATATATATATATATATATATATATATATATATATATATATATATATATATATGTGTTTGTGTGTGTGAGTTTATGTATGTTCTGCTTCTGTGCTATTGTCATTATAATTTGAATGTGCCTTGTAGTCATATTTACTCTCTTCTGTCAAATGACACATCAAATAAATGTGCGTGTGTGTGTGCGTGTAGAATTGAATATTTTGCAAACATTTATGTGCAATTGTCTTTTTATTACAACATTTTCTTGCTGTGTGGAAATTTCGCTATATGTATGAAGCATTTCATATAAAGTATTTCATGCCACATTTACTTGTTAAATTAAATGCAGTCAATTATTTCGAAAATTATTGTCTGTGTTGACTTTAAGTTGAAATTGTGAGTCCATATAATATATAAAAAATATATAAGGTTTTTTTTCTTCCTCGCTTAGTCAGCGATCCAATTTCCTATGAGATGGATAATGTTGTAAGTAGGATTGTAGTAGGAAAGAAATAACACAATTTGTTTCTAGGCTTTATATTTTCGACTTACTTAATAGGCAAAATTAAAGTCGCTACTTGATCCTTTCATGCTAATGGTCAGCACATTGATGTTGAGATGGAAGATAATGATCCTTGTGGCTTGTCATGAAATTAAACTTAGTACTAAATGGTAGTGCCTAGAATATCTTATTCTTGGAATGCGCAATAACAAGTCAGATGCTTTAACACTTAGAGAAGCTTGTAGTGTAATTTTATATATAGAGCTGCTGCAATACATACTCAGCACCGCATTTCGGATCGTGGAAAAAATATCATAATCTATAATATCAAATAACAATAACCAATTTTTTTATCTTCTACCAAGAGTCTTTGAACTGTGTTCATTTACTTTCCCAGTAAAAACTTGTATTGAGAAAAAAAATTACAAAAACTTTCCCGAACTCTAAAACATTTACTTACGATATATTCAATAATAAAAAAATGTCTTACAAGCTTTAATTTCATTAGCTGTTTGAATAGTAAAAAGTAAAAATCTTACCAGTAAAAATTTTATAAAACTTTTCTCTCCCTTAATTTCTTACGCCATTTGTTTACTCTGTCGCTGCGAGTACTTCACCACATCCAGTAACAATCAGCAACAATTTGTTAAAACTTTTAGTTAATGAATAGATCTAATGTTTATAGACTTTTTGAATATTAGAATGATTAAAAATCCGCATTTGATATTAATCAAAATCATTATTAACATTCTTTCGCAATATCTATTCATATTTTGTAATTTTTCTCATGACTTAAATCTTGCGATAATTACTTTCAAAATATTATAGTGATTATAAACTTTTGGGAATAAGTTTTAAACTAACAAGAGCACTGTCTAGACTATAATAAATTTAATGAATTTCAATTAAATAAAAATTTTAAATTTAGTAAATTTCAAAAGAAAATTTTAAAAATAAATATTGAATTAAGAACCGGTAACACTTTTTACATGTTACTGACAACTCGTAAAGAATTGTTTTTTTTTCAAACTCACAATAGAACAAAAATAGTTGCTTTAAATATTTAATGTCCATATATTTAAGTTTACACATGTTTTATAAACTTTTCATACAAAAACGGAAATAAAACAAACCCGAACTCCTGTTTGTATAAACAAAATGATTATTAGTACCTAGTCCTGAAATAAACTGGCCTTCGTAAACTAGTAGGTAGTGTACTAGACTCGTAGTGCGAAGGTCGCAGGTTCGAATCCTGCCGCAGAACTCTGGCAGTTTGTGTTTTATAATTAAAGGGTGCGCACAACAAGCCTTAACTGGCTTAAATGTATGTCGTATGACACGGGCTATCACACCCCTCCAATCAACCTAACCTAGTCCTGAAATAAAATTCAGTTCAAAACACTAACTTACATGTAATATATTTAGAAGCGAACATTTTCTTTTTTGCATTACTTACTGTTTATTTCCTTAGAATAGTATATAAACATGTGTGTTTTGTCAGAAATTAATGCGATATAAAGCTTCTAACATGTGTTTTAGGGATCTTTCCACGTGCCACATCAATATCTTTATACTGTTTTCATTGAAAAAAAAAAAAAAACTTTCCACTCATAAAAAAAATTCCCATCTTTTCTACTTCATCTTCTTTTTTTCTGAACGGTATTCTTGTTTTTAAAGTGTTTTTCATATATGTAAACGTTGAAAACCTTGGTAACATCCTTGATGTCATTTTTATTCTTGTGATTTTGTTTTATTTTGCAACTTAAACAAAATATGTATTTTGACAAAAAACAAAAAACTAGTAACACCTTGGCGTTTTTTAATAAGCTTCTTATTAAACATTTTTTTATTTTTTATTGCTGATCAGAAGACCAAAATTGCAAAATAATATCAGGGCATTATAGACCAGAACATGTTTTCTTTTAAAACCTTAAAACAGAAGAAATCCACTACTACTTTGCTATTAACTTTTATGTCCTATCTATCTCTTTCTCGCTCTCTCCCCTTCTCGCTCTCTAAAAATTCATCTCAATGTCATCAACATAGTTTGTTTTACCAAATCAAGCAACTACCAAAAAGTTAAAACCTGCAACTGCAGCAGCAGCAGCAACAACAATAATCCAACTACAAACCACAATTTTATTTTAGTATTCAACCAAACAAACCCAACCAACCAACTATCCTGCCCGCCAGCCATCAACAAACCAAACGAGGCAAAATTTATTGTTTATTCTTCTTTTTTCTTTCCGGAAAGGATGAAGGGGAGTCAGAAAATGCTGTTTGTGTAAGCTTTCGGCTAAAATATCTTAAAAATTTTAAGGTTTTGTGTTTCAGCTTTTATTTATATATTTATTTATATGTGTCCCTCCTGAAATCGCAGCCACGGAAACAAACACGTCATAATATCCTTGAATATTCTTTTAATCTTAATAGAGAAATCTCTTAAAAACAAAAATAAAGAAAATCTAAGATATCTATGTGTAGATGTACATGAAATTTCATCCTTTTTACTTGGCCAGAAAACTGATTGATGGCCGTTCGTTCGCTCATATTTTTTTTTTTTTTTTGTATTTTCCTTCTGCTTAAACGTTTGCAGCCGAAAATCCAATAAAACCAACTGCCATTTCTTACTGGTAGACATCCATTAAAGTTATTAAATAAATGTTTTAGAATTTTGGGGAAACAAAATAAAGTTTCTTTAGAACATTGATGAAGTAGAAAAAAGGAATCATCAATGCAAATTCTCAAAGTTCTTATAGAGTTGAAATATAAACCAAAACACTTTTAGGTAAAACTTTGTCGCTTGAAAAATCAAATTTAATATGAAAAACGAATTTGAGAGAAAGAAACTCTAAGGAATTTTGAAAATTGTCTCCAGTTTATTCTTAATGAAGAACCTGATTTTTAATAAATCAACATTTATGGCGTTTTCTTTTCTGAAAAAGGTGCAACATTTTGTTCATCAATTTATAAAACTTTGTTGCCAATTTTTTTAAAGACAAAACACGTCGCTCAATAAGCTGACAGCAACTAAATTAAAGAAAGGTTATATTCAATTTTCTGTTACAGGATACAAAAAATATTTGCACTAGAAAAGAAAAATTTAAATTAAGGACATAAAGAGATTTTTTTTGGTCAACAAAATATTGCCCTTTTTCCAGATGAAAACGCCATTAAACGCCTTTTACCAGTTTTAGTTCCTTTTTCTATTTTCGATTTTGCTTTAAAGAACATAAGAACATAAAAATATATATAGAATGTCAAGTTTTTAATTAAATCAAAACTTATTTCAAACAGCTAATTTATAAACAAATATTTAAGTGTAATTTGTAAAAGCATGCTACAAAATGTTGCACAAGTTCATACTTTTTTCAAACACATGTTGAAACATAAAAGTACTTCATATCACTATTATACACATGCTAGTACATATACATACACATACAAAGATATATACATGAATATGTATATAATTTTGCATCAGCGTTGTCCGTCCGAAAAGCGAATACAAAACGTCCGTGTGCAGGAGAGGGCGAGGTAGTTAATAGATGATAGTATTGACTCATTGAAGCATCGCCGCAACATGAAGTGCATTTCCCTGTTTTACATTATTATTATTGAATATGTTCCCGAAATCCTCGCTTACTTATGACTTACGAGTCGGTCTTCAGTAAGATCGTAACCTTATGTGATCGGCATACCAACGAATCGGAGTATGCATTGCAGGGAAAATTCGCTCCTTAATCAAACAAAATTTTCATCTAATCAAATCTTATTTTCCCTCAACTTGTAAGTGGAGTTGCTACTTGAATTATTACCAAAGGCTATAAATCTTTCCTCCGACAATCCCAAATCTTTACTATTCACTTTAAACTCAAACATTTAAAATTTTTCTCTAAAACATTTTATTCCAAATAAATGTTAAAGATGGGAGTTGAAATAATATAAATCCCTTCTTTTATATAAATTTTATAGATTTCTCCAAATTTCAATGTTTAAAAATATTAATATTATTTGCATGAATATAGTGATCATCATCATATTTTTTTTATTGCAATTATTTGCAATGACAATTCGCTATGGTGAGTGCCATGAAATTGACACTCAATAATATTGTTTGCATAAATGCATGAATATTTGAACGTTAAAAAGACATCAGCATTTCAGTTATTGTGGTTGTAGTAGTTTTAGTTGTAGTCGCTGTCAACGTCGTTTCTGTTAATGTTGCTTTATGTAGTAGCGAAACAACTCAATTAACCTCGACCTTCGTT
The DNA here is from genome assembly GCA_963681545.1 of Germaria angustata. Classification (NCBI taxonomy): domain Eukaryota; kingdom Metazoa; phylum Arthropoda; class Insecta; order Diptera; family Tachinidae; genus Germaria; species Germaria angustata. The sequence continues at coordinate 6,800,378 of OY812999.1, read as the reverse complement.
AAAAAGGCTTGAATGATAATTCAGCCGATGATGATGTTACAATGCATTCAGCACGAAAATTCTTAAAACTCATGCTAAATAAGTGAAACGAACAGTTGCGTGGCAAAAAATAGCAGGATATGCTAAATTAAAAATATACAAAGTTGTTAAATAAATAAATCAATCAGGAGAGAAATATGATTGACTTTTATATTTAATTAATTATTTGATACTTACCGACTATTATTATGTACAAGGATAATTTATATAAAAAATTTTATTAATAAACTTAATTTATTTTTTAACCTTAAGGTCTATTTTAATTTTATAATTTTTAATCGATATTTCGGTACTCATCCAGTACCATCTTCAGGTTATATGTTTTTTTTATAAAAATTTAAAAATATTAACATTTGAAAAAATAATGATGAAAATTTTTTGTCCTATATGAAATAATAATAAAAAAAATAATTATCAATAAGAGACCTTTAGCTTAAAAAATAAATGAAGTTTATTATTTAAAATAAAACGGTCAAAAAACTATAATTAGAACTAGAAAAAATTTAAGTTAAAAAAAGAACAATTATAAATTTAAACAATCAACAATATTGCCTTTAATGATTTAACTAGAAAAATTAACAAATTTAAATTGATGAACTAGCAGCAGCATAATCTACTCTATATAAAAACAACAATGGAACATAATTACAAGTATTTTGACAAGTTAAAATTCCTAGTCAAAAGGAATTCGATACAAATGCTCGCATATAACAAGCGAATCAATCCTTTTATCATAAATGAAATTTTCAGCAGTCAAAAATTGAGGGGAAATTATGAGGTTCTCCAACGAAATTTCAAAAGATTTCAATCGAAATTTATGGAACACTTTAGTCGACATCTAGTGTCATTATTCGTTTTTAATTAGATTACGAATTCGATCACAGCAGCAGCTTGAAATATATTTAAAAAAATTTTATTAATTTTTTCGACGTCTAAGTAAGATCAAGGGCTTTTAAAAGTTGTGAGAGGTTTACGTAACTACGCCCATAGAAATGCAAATACACACATGAAAACATACATACATATGTACATATACAGCCGTACAGACATCATCGCAGAAGATGAATGACTTCATGGGACCTCGAAACGTCGATATCTGATCAAAAGTTGAATTTCTAAAATCGATCTAAAACCAGTAAATTTCCGCTTTTTAAAGCGGCAACTTAAATAGTAAAATCGTGTACATACTATTTTACATATAATTAAGAAAAACATATTTAATATTCTTGTTATTGTGTTTTTTCAAACTTGTCTACCATACGCAGTAAATTACTACAGCACAGAAAAATATAAATTTCGTTTTCAGTTACCAAATTCATTGAATCACTAAATATTTTGTGTGAATGCGGTCACACAAAGAATATTGTAAATTCTAACAATAATTTAAATGAGAAAAGTCAAAAAATCTTGTATTCTGTAGACTCAAACTAATAATTATGTAATTGCGTTTGACTAAAAATTAAATGTTTGTTCGAATTTTTTGTTTGGCAAGAGTTTTTTCTGGGAACTTGAAATCTATTTTTGTTTTCTAATCCTGTTTTCAGCTACAAAAGGACTTTTGAGTACCACTTAATTTTTTAAGTTCGAACTAAATTTCCAACTTCTTTATGACTATTTTTTATTAATAAAAAACGTTTTAATATTTAAAACAATAAATATTTTTATGCCGAAATGTCAAAAAAAAAAATTACATTTTCAACAATTTTTTCAAAATTTTCAAAAACTAATTTTATAAAAGAGAATCATTCTTAACAAATTTTCAAAAAATAAATTGTTATAGTTTTATATTCATTGCCAAGTTGTAAAGCAAAAGAAATCAATGTCAAGTTTAATGTTTAATACAAAATTGCAAAAATTTAAATTTTTAAACTTTTTTTATCAACAAAAATTACAATTTATATTGCTAAGATTGTATTACAATGAGGCAAATGTATTTAATAATTCTAACATTACGATAGAAGTCTAATGAACCATTCCATTCGTAATAAACACTACATTGTGTTTCTCTAGACCAGACAAAATGACATCGCATTTTATATATTTGTGCTCTCTTATGAAGCTCAAGTGTAAAAATATTCATAAATAAAATGCATTTTTCATTAAACGATTGTTTGAAACATGACGTCATTGCCAGTTAATTACACTTCTAAAATGAATTCGCAAATAAATAATTCCAATTCAAATTTATAAGTATAAATAAAATCTCACTCACAAGTACAATTTAACAAACAGAACATTTAAATAAAAATTCAAGGTGACAAAGCAATAAACCAACTTATAATTCAGGTTCAAGCCAAAACGAAACAATTAAATAATTATCAATATTCCATTTGTTTATAGATTGGCCATCGTAAATGCCATAACTGAAAAGACATCCATATTTTTTATTTTTATTAAGCTAACAACATGTTGTTAATTATAAATTAAATGCACGCACTTTTTTCGGTCGTCACATTAAACACCAGTTAATAAAAGCAAAAAACAAACGCCCTCTTGTTAACCATGCAATTGTGTGATTTTATTTCTTTTACTCTGTTTCAAAGCGTTTTTTCTTCGTTTTTTTTTTCTTTTGATAATAAACCTGGTAAGTAAGCATGCGTAACCACTGTCAATGTTAACAGACCATATGCATGCCTCAGCAAATAGCCACAAACAAACTATCTTCAGCCAACACACGTAATATAACTTTAGTGTATAACTTTTTCATTTAGACCTCTGTAGCTGCATGTCGGCCTAACAACCGCCAGTCTTTCTCGAGTTTAGTCTTAAAGAAACCTGTATTTTTCTTACCATAATTGTTTCGATTACACACTCATTTACTTAGTATGTCTGTTTATTTGAGTTGCATTAAAATGATGTTGCATGATGCACAATTGTGCATTTTATGAACAACGCTCATTTCGTTGTTTTTTATATGTATATTTTTTTTTGCATTCAATACTTTAAGTCTCGTTTTCATTTCAAGAACCAGGTCAAGGTTACGCTGTTTGTATGCGACTTGCTGTTGTCAACAACACCACTACTCAAACACCACTCAGCCTCGATTTGTATTTTTTTTTATTGTCTATACTCGTACACGTACAAACATTTACGTTGATCGGTGGTATTCCTTCGGCCAAAGTCAACGTTTAAAGTCAAGTATTGTTGTATTGTGATTTGACTACAAACGCGATTTCATTGTTAGTAGTTACTCGATCAAACTTGTTTAAAAAAAATAGTATTACTGTTTGATATCAAACATGTTTGAGCCCGTTAAAGCCAACTTAAGAAGAGATGTTTTACAGTGTTTGGTAATTAAGTAAGAAATATACTCTTTTAAGAAAAAAGAGTTTTGAGCAAAACTATGCAATGTTTTCTCTTTTCTATGGAAAGTTACTTACCAACACGTCTACCCATTTCAATGGCAGCTTCCCAATGTTATACTTAAGTCCATAATTTGTTTAATATTCCATCTTAATAAATGTTTATAATAATAATAAAATTATTCTTAAATGAAGAAATAATCGATAAATGAAATCAATCAATGGCATGAGTCTATTATTAAGAATGACAAGATAAGTCGCTGATTTTGTTTTGTTATACAATATCTGACATCTAACAAAATTATATTCTCTTTTTATCCTAATAAGACTACTTGTCAAATGCACAATGGGATAGAAAGCTGAAACGCTTGACAGTTTTATTTTAAACTCGGTATACAAAATATCCCCCTATTCATGTTCCATATGAAACAAATACACTGGGAATTGTCATAGGCGCTATTGTTATTATTATTTTATTTGCAATAAAAAGAAATTCGATAAACATTTTTGCGAATCAAATTAACATGCATCATTTTCAAATGGTTGCTGTCCCAAAGCAAATGACACTACGACAATCTAATGCTGAGCAGTTTGCGTATGAGAAACTTTAAATACTTTTATGTTGTACAGAGACCAAGGCAACCAAAGATATAATTTATAGCATTATTCCTCATATTCGGAAATACTTTAATGCAACACAGGCGAATCTCAAAAAACAAAGAACTTGGCAAAATGAAATTAAAATTTTTAAAGTCTTTCCTTCCACATCGAAATATTTTGGTATAACTTGGCTTAACTTAAGATATCATTCCGATTTTTTTTGTATCTATATATAAACGATACTGAGTTAAACTTGGGTGATTTAAAAATTTTGAGTTTTCGATATATGACTATGTTGCATGGAAGAATTGTTTAATTTCAAGGACATATCGATACTTTTAGGTATAACTTCGGTTGAGCTTCAAATATGATTATGATTTTTAACCTACAAACAAAGAAGATATTAAGGAATCATTTTTCATCAATAACAGAAAAATTTAGATTTTTGAAACACGTCGTTGTCGCAGCATATAGTAATTATTTTAATTAAAATATTATTCAAGCTCAAGGTCTTATTTAATGGCTAAACAATTGTGTTGTGTTAAAATCGATCGATTTCGATACGCATTGAGTATCATCTTCAGTTAAAAAAAAAAACAATTTCCCTGAAGATGATACTCAATTAGTAACAAAATATAATTTATATATTGAAATCACTCGATTTCAATTTAGTCAATCAATTAGCAAATCAGGATCTAAGTCTAGCCGGAAAAAAAGAGACTGGTTGCAGGTTTGGAAGGCATCATAGCACCTTCGAAATCTTTGTGATCCTATTTGGCTTGAATGTCAATATTGAATTACAATTTCTAAAGTGGTTCTAAATTCGTAAGATTCTTTATTGATTTCTACAAATCAATACAAATAATTTTCAAAGTCAATAATGCGATTTTTTCTATTTATTTTTTTGTTGAAATCTTTCAATAACCCTGATTCTTCTATACATAGTCACAAATACCAAATCATTTCTACAATTGCATTCAAAAAACAATGTCACAAACACTTGCAAATTTTTATTAAAAACAAAGCACATGAACAAAATAAATATCAAACATTTTTCATGCAACAGATGTTTGTGAGTATAGTTTTTTGTTTCAACAGAAATTGTTGCTTTAGCCATGTTAAAATAAAATCATTGTCAATTTGGTTTTAATTTTTATACATATTCTTATAGTAGTTGCGCTCGTGTGGTTGTTTTTGTGATGTTGTTTTTTTTCTCTGTATTTTACTTGCAGTATCAAGTGCAACCACATTTTGTGCCACACTTGCAGTCGCACTTGTTATAAGATCATCAAAATTCATGCGTGTAATTACTGTGTGAGTAAGAATTTATCCGTATGTACGAGAGTCGTTATATGTGTAGTATAGATTAATATAGTATATACATATATAAACCTTGTGTTTTGTTTTAGTAAGTTATGGTTATCGTATGTTCAACAATTAATAATATTATTTTCTATTGGACTTTTATATATTAAATTAAAAATAGAAATTTTATAATAGGTAATAGAGATTAAAAATGTATTTTTAAGACATGAACTTATGACTCATAGCAAAAGCTAGACGAGGACTAACTAGAGCAAAATATTTATCTGTTTTGTTTCATTAGGTCAATTTCTATAAGTGCAATTAACTTTCAGAATATTATAATACCGCAAAGATAACAGCGTTTATTGACTGAATATTGCTGAAAATTTCACTGAATTATATGACCAAATAAAATTTCGGCATAAATTTCATACACAGAATTGTATAAAATTTGGTTAAAAATGGAAAGGGAGGGGCTTGCGGAAATTTGCTAAAGTTGCGTATGATTAATACCATGATAATAATTTATTATTCATACGTTGTGGTATTATGATAGAAAAAGTCACATTCTGCCTTCGCCTAGTGTAAACCTGGCTAGTCAAAGGCAGTTTTAGAAAACGCAACTACTATAGTAGATTAATAACTAAAACTAAGTATTATTCTGGTAAAAAACCAATTATTTTACAGTCTAGACAAAATAAAGTAATGGAGAAAATCCCTAAAAAGGATAGAAAAAATTTGATTATTGTGTTTTTACTGTATAATTCACAAAAACTTAAAACACCTTTATTAAGCAGATAAATTGTATTCAAGTTGACTTTGAAACATCGTAGTTTTAAGTCTTTCTTAACTAAAACAGAAAGAGTTTCGTTCGATTTAAAAGAATACATATTCAAAACAGTTTCGTATATGAAAAGTTCAAAGTGGGCACAATCCTGCAAGAAACATACTTTAAATGTATATTCTCAGAATATAGCATACCCGTATTACCTCAAATATCTCTATATATATGTCAAGTATAGCATACAGAGCCTCATGTTGCACCCTGATATAAAGCTAGGAGTCTTACCTCTTACTGAGAGGTTATTATTAACTTGGTTTATCGAGAAATTTGACTAAAGCATTCAACTGAATCAAAACACATAAAGAAATTCATATGAAATTACTATCTTTGATTCATAAATTCAGATCAAATAGCATGAGCTTTTAAGATCAACAGAAATCAGAAATTGAATTCATATACGAGACAAGTTGTGAAAAAAATAAATAAAGTTCTTATTTCTAAGCATTAGCTTCCGATTAGATGACCGAAACGATTTTGCATATTCGTCAAAGCTTAAAAATATGAATTAAAAATTTCATATAAACTTCTGTTGCCTGAAAAAACCTCTAAAAGCTAAAAATTTCTTTATGGAAAGAGAGTGAAAAGTGAACTACAATGAAGTATAAAAAATTTTTATAAAAGGCAGTCATTATAATTTTTGTAATTGTCTTAGATATTTGAATGCAAGACAAGGGCCGCCCCCAATTTAATATAAATATAAATCTTTCAGACATAGCCGGCAAGAATGTAGAATGCAGATAGGAGTATTACACAGATACTCGTATCATCTAATAAAATCGCAGCCAATTTTCGCGTTAATAAAATAGAATTGTGAATCAAGATTTTTTTTTTTTCAAATTATTAAACCTCGAAAACAATAGAAAAGCATTCTTTTTTTATTTTATTGCAATCAATATTTTTGCTATGACTATTTTCTAAGCATATTAAAGTAAATTGGTTCAAGATCAGCTGCCAGCAGTATAATTAAATAACTATTGATACACAGACTCACATACATACAGTTCTGCTTTGTACCACATATGAGATTTGATATCTAAAACAACAAATAAGAAAATAAATCGGCAGCGGTATGATGGTGTGTGGTGCACAAGCATGAGCGATTATGCACATACGTATGTGTGTGAATGTGTGTATCCATGAATTTTAGCATTTGTGGCATCGAGAATACTTTGCAACCTTGTCCCTGAAGCAAATAAATGCGTAAATATAATACAATCTGTTTATTGAATAAAAAAAGTTAGTAATTTTAAACAATTAACTATTTCTACAATAAATTACTAATTTTTATTGTTTTTTTTCTGCAAAAATAAATTTAGAAATAATACTGAAAATTTTATGAGTAAATACGTTTGCACTTTTAAAGTCAATTTTTATCTCTCTTGTGGTTGACTTTTTTAAACATATTATTAAACAAAAATAAATAGCTTTATTTTATTGTTGACAACAAGGTTATTCTTAAACGCAACAGTATTGCGCCAATTACGCCTTGGATGTGTCATCAATATACAACTACTTTTACATATTAGCATTAAAATTATTTGAAAAAATATGCAAGGAATTAAAAAATAGTTAAGAGAGGAGCATACGCATACATACAAAGAAAACACCTGCCGTCTGACTTAAAGATTATATTTTCTGTATTAAAGTAAGAAGGGAAGGTGTCATGTACGAGTCCAAAGTGGCGCCTCCTTGTAAATTAAGTGGGTGGAGTAGTGTGCACATCATTTCTTTAGTGTTGCGGTTTTATTTATGTCCGATAGACTTCACAAAAAACAAAACAACAAATTATAAAATTCATAAAAAATTCTGGGTGGTTTTTAGACGCAGTAGGAAATTGTTGCATATTTATATTCTTCTTATTTTAAGTGATGTTTTCTTTAAATTTATTTTAATAAAAACTATAGTTAGAATAAAATTAAGTTTTCATTGTTAATTTTACCACTTGGCATAAGCAGTAGTACTCACATTCCACCTTCTCAAACGAATGTCGTCATCACCAGATGATTAGATGAAAAAAAGAGACTATTGTCCTTTTACCATAAATTAGACAGTCATTTATAAAATTTATATGAGAAGCGCAACTTTTTTTAGTTATTCTTGTAAAGATTTTCTAACAATCTCTTTTTTCTGGATTGGAGAAACAAAAATTGTGAAAACATTTTTATACATTCAGAGCAAATTATTTTTTTTTTCTTTAATTTGCTTTATAAATTTTGTTATACATGAACCAAAAACATTTTTACGAATAAGCACGTAGGTGAATGAAACCAGAGCTGTAAATGACTGACTCTTTTTTTTATGAAACATCGAAACATTCAAGTAAAAACATTTTCAATGCATTCACTTTTCCCAAAAAACGAACTGAAATAAAATATGAATGCTTTGATAAAGAATTAAAAATCCTTGAATGCATTAATTTTGTTAAGAAAAGGAATTTAATGCAAATTAAAAATTAAATAAACATGCAGAAAAGCGTTCATGAATGCATAGTGATGAAATAGTTCTCTTCAGGTGAAAATGCATTACTTCAACATTCTGGTCTCTTTTGAACTCAGTTTTGAAAAAATGGCTCGTCATTCTAATAAATGTTTTGAAACCAATGAAAATTCGGTGATTTTGTTTGCAAAGCAAATTATCATTCTGAACTCCTTTTGGAAACTCATTCAGGAATAGCATTTCTTTTTGAAATCCATCCATACTTTTGTTGGGTTATTTATATAACTATTTAATTAATTATTATTTTGTTTTTAAGTTCTGTTTTAATAAAAAATTTATTTTTTTCATATTTCCATACTCTCCGAAGGAAAATGTATTTGATTTAGGACCATTATTACAATTTCGCTGTAAAGTAGACGTTAGTTAAAGGTGTCTTTAGCAAAAGTGAGTGATAAACTGACCATTAATAATTTTTATTACAACTTAATTTTTGCACATACCGATTGTTTTTAAATAGTAAAATTAATTCTTTATAAATACAGTGGCGACGTCGTACACATGTACCATTTAACTTTTTATAAACAAGTTATTTTTGGCTAATTTATTTCTTTCGCATAAATAATAAATTAGACATAATATAAAATGCCATCTTCAGGGAAGTTTTAGCGAGAAAGCGCCCAAAAAACTGTGTGGCTGTAATTGATAAAATATAAAGTATGGTAACTCTGGAAAATGTGGCAACTTCGAAATGCTAAACCTCGCGATGAAAGTTTCAGTTAGAATGAACTTGCCTTTAACATGTTGCTCGTTTTTAGATTAAATCAAATTTTTAATAATGAAAAACTGTTTATCCGTCCTATAAAATCCTACCTTTAACTAACGCCAAGTCATAATAATGACCATAAGTGGAATTAAGCTTAAGCTTGATTAACTTGCAATGGTAAAAAAAATTATTTTCAAAAATATTTATTTTTTTATACAATATATTTTCATATTTGTTAAATATTTCTTGCCACTGTTGGTATTTTTCAACTTATCTATTTATTATATTTTATTACTCTTGTCATGTTTTTAGTACTATTCGATTAATTTTATTCTTATGTCTTAAAAATTTATACTTTTAATGTCAAGAATAATGCTTTTCTAACTTAAGTACGGTAGGATACACAAACTGCCCTACTACTCCTCTTGCCTGACTTACATATATTTACTTTTGGCGCTATATGAGTTTTATTTTTATTTTTCGCACTCTCCATTTCACTGACTGACTCTCCGACTCCCTGTTTTTTTTTTCTTTTTTCATTGTAGTATTTGCTTTGTTTCACTGGTGTTGAGTTGAAGTGTTATTAAAAGTTTACTTTGTGTTCGTAGCTGTAACAGTGCCAGTGAGCGCTCATGTGTATATAAATGTTCAAAACATATTCAGCTTGTAACTGTACAGGATGTGTAGGAAATACTATCACGTTGTATAAGTTAAAAATAAATATTTGTTTAAGATTTCATTACAACACATTTGGATGTGTTTTTCAAACAGTTGACTTAAAGGAAGCTTTATTTAGTCTTAAAGTATGCATTTAAATCACTGCTGAGGGTTAAATAATTTTATAGAATTTAATAATTATGTAGATTAATAATTGAATTTAGTTTCGTATTAGGCGGACAAGATTATTTTACTAAAATGTTTTCTTGTTTCTCATTTTTGCATACAAATCAATAATGTTTAAGAACACCTACTGACTTAATAGAAAAGCCTGACGATAGAAAATGTTTAGATTTGGTTCTGGCAGATATTTTTGATATATCTACTCGTATATGTCTCAATAGAGCCATGTAGAATACTTTTTTTTCAGCACTTGCATGGATCTATGTAACTTCCAACGCATAAAATAAAAACTGAAAGTCGAAATAAATCAAAATAAATCAAACTTTTTGAAAATTTATTTAATCCAGCCCATGTTCGAGTTCTGCCTTAGAAAGTTCAGCTTAATAATGTCTTCAAACTTTTTTTAATTAAGGAAGAAGTAAGAGGGCGCTGTTGGCTGAAGTAGTTAGCGCGTTCACTACAAAGCAATTGTGTTAATTGTTGTTGGACTGTATAAGTGATAAAGGCATCACTGAACAGCACTGGCGCCGTGTGATATTCTTCTTCGCAAATGTATTACATCACAGCGTCCTCCTTACACCTTAAACACATTTCGGAACATACTTTGTAGAGATATAGCGGGAATAAATGACGATGAATTGGCAATTATTTTAGGAGGAATTTCAAGTGTCTGTAATTTAGAAGCTGCAGCATTACTTCTAGAAGCAGAGCAAGAAATAAAAAACAGATCTTGTTGGGTCAAGCCATGGAGACAGTCTCACAATTCTGGTGGTAATTTCTAGCCCCCCCTCAAAGAATATAATTTGCTTTACGATGAAGAAGCGTATACTTCTTTCATGAGGATGGATCAGAATGTGTTTTTGAAAAATATTGAGATTTGTAAAATCAGATATTGAGCGGGCTGATAAATCCATGAGAAAATATATTCTGACTCCAACTATAAGATCCTTAGCCACAGCGGAAACTATTAAGGACATCGCCAAAATAGTAAAATAGTACAGAAACATGAAAAGTTAATTTTTACATGTACATACATATTTATGTCATCACTCAAAATTAGAAAGGCCTTTCATTAACCAGTGAAATATCTTCTTTCAAATTCAGGTTTTCACGACGATGACCAACTAAAGACTAATTACGCTCTGTAAAAAAGGAAACACAAAAGCCTGTGTAAGTAGGTGTATATGTATTAGTTCTGTGCTGCTAATGCGGTGATGTAGTTGGTTGAAAAATTATACCGTTCTCTTCACCGAATTTGCCACAAGTTGCCATTTTATGCCCGTCTGAATATGCCCAATGAGTCTACATACCACCAGACTCGCTCGATTATAAAAAATATTAATATGTATAAAAGAAAAACGCGGAATAGTAGAATTTAAAAAAAAGAATTTTAGCTCTCCTACTCTTTCTTCTCCTTTCACCACCTGTCCTCTCTACACTATCCCTTTCACAAGGAATTAACACCTAATTAATTGCCTGAGAGTTACTTTTGTTTAAAAAAATACAATGTTAACCTTATTATAACGCTGTTATCATAGTACTGTTTTTTATGGTCACCACAACACCATTATAAGAATTCATGTGTCTGTTTTTTTTACCAATTTTTAGGTATCTTCTATTATTTAGAAATATCATTTATTTAACACACTTGCGTGTGAAGACAGGCTGCAAGAAACGAAATGTTTCTCGTATAAGAACGAAATTCCTTCCTACTCCAACCGCTGGCTTGAGCACCTTTAAGCTTTGTTTTTATTTGTAGTGGTTTTTCTTAGTGGATTAACTTTTTGATTAACTACCAATATGGTGGCCATAATTAATAATATATTCTAACTTAATAAATAAAATCTAGACGCTTAAATTATTAGAAGCCAATTAAAATATACATTATAGTAATAATTTATTAATAAACACAAATTATAGTAATAATTTGTTAATAAACTTAATTTATTTTCTTAACTTTCTTAATTTTTTAATTTTTTTCGATATTTCGGTACTCATCGAGTACCATCTTCAGGATATTTGTTTATTTTATATAAATATCCTAAAGGTAGTACTCGATGAGTAGCGAAATATCGATAAAAAATTAAAAGAGACCTTAAGCTTAAAAAATAAATTAAGTTTATTACTTAATATAAAACGGTCAAAAAACTACAACGTATAGTAATAATTTATAATAATAAAATATAATATTAAAATACAATACAATATTGAAATTATAATACATAATAATAATTTCATCTAATTTATATGTGTGTTAAACAAAATAAATAATTTAACTAAATATTACTTATTTTGAACAAAAAAATTATTTAAAATCATTAGTAACTGCGTTACTTGTGATAAAGTTCTCTTTAAAATGTATATTAATTGTATTGAGTATACTTTTAATATAATTTTCTCTTAAATATAATGTTTCACACTTTCCTCTTTACTTTCTCCCACAATAATGGTTTTAAATTGGTAACTGTTGCCATTTGCGTCTTTGATGCTGCATAACAGACCAACTTAACAGAATCAACTGCAGGAGCATCACGGTTTGTTCGGTTTTAACACAAATAAATAGTACAACAATTGTGAGCGCAACATGTTTCAATGGTGATGTTTAAATATTAAACTCAGTTATTACGAGACAGTAAGAGTGTAAAGTCGTGTTGTACGGTTTAAATGCAAAAAAACAACATTCCATTCTTATATAAAAAAAAACAACAACAGGAATGAATTAGTATAACAGAGTTTGTTGCATATAAAATGGGTACAAATGTACAATGAATATTATAAATATAGTGCAATAAAAGCAACAGTCGGCATAAGTTTTGGAGTTTATCACGTTTCCTTTTTCACGTCGTCTGTTTTCATTTTATGCGTGAGTAATAGAACAAGGAGGATTAGTTGCTTGTGTAGGTTAAGAGTGTGTTGATTCGTGTGTGAGTGTTATTAACTTTCAACAGTGTGAGAGTAAATAAATTAAACACACATATCGAATTTGCAGCAAGAAGCGTTAGTATTGGTAATAAACCACATACAAACACACATATATATGTATGTAATTTGTATGTTTTCTTAAGTTTATGTGTACAACAGAGCATATTTGTATTGGTAAATATATTTTAATGCTTGTGTATACAGTGTGATGGGTTGTTTTTGATTTTAGTACGAGTAGACTTTGTCATAAATTCGCAGTCACTGAACAGCATCACACAAGAAATTGTCTTCATACCTATTGTTGTTGTTTTGATGAGCATACTATACTATTTCTCCGAGCCTGGCATATGAGATGTTGTTAGCCCGTGGGTGCGTGTGTGTGTGCTTTCTTTTTTTCTGTGTGTTTGTTAGAAATCTTCAAAAGGTTGTTGTCTTTTATTATTATTTGTGGTATTATGCCCCAATATTTGTTTGTTGCTTCTTTGGTTTAACATTTTGCAGTATATGGAGGACATACAATATGTACACATACAGAAACATATAACTGTAAAAGACTCATTCAAAAACGGTTAATGATAAAGTTTAACTTTGCTTAAGAAATGCTCGAAAAAAATATTTTTTATACATACTTTAATATAATTTTTCGTTATTGTAATGTATTTTATCAACATCTTTATTAAATGGACTAATATTTTCTCAAAATGCTGATTGAGACAGCTATTTAGAGGATGTTTTATATGTACATACATATATATAAATATGTTATTTTTATTTATACCATTGCAATTCTCTAACTATCAAAGATACCATGACGTATGAATTTTTTTTATTAAAATATTTATTATACGCAAGCAAGCATGACCAAATTTTATTGTGATTATTCCCCCTTATTATAGTTGTCGACGTCGACGTCACACCAAGTCGACATCAATATATTGGCAATTGTGGGATCGTTATCGAGAACTATTAAATATTATTGATAGGATATTACTACTACTATGGCTTATAAAATTACAATTGGCCATCAATATTAGTTAATTATTGCCTACAAGGAGTTCAGGAACTGCTGTCTTTTTACTGTGGACTTTATGTGACGTTGACGTCGACAACCATAATAAGGGGGATTATCTTTATTTTTTTCCTCAACAATCTCCCTGGAGTAATGAAAGGAGTGTAACCTAAAAATAATTAACAAGTGGTTCGGCTAAATAATGTAGAATATTAAATTATGAAATTTTGAAAGCAAATTCAAAAAGTTTGCATTTTTTTTAAATGCTTAATATTGAAATTTATTATTTGGGATATTCTCCCTAAATAATCGTTTAAACAATTGGAATTTCAAAAATGTATTGTTTGTTGGGGCTCTAGCTGTTCATATACCGACATTCAATTGGTCGTTCAACCAATTCGTAGACTAATAGCTAGTGTACTAGACTGGTAGTCCGAAGGTGGCAGGTTCAACTCCTGCCGCAGACTCCGGGTGTCTCTGCATATAAGCCAAGTAGCTTCGCAGTTTGTGTTTGTTAATTAATTAAAAAATAAATATAAAAAAATTTAGCCTATTGTTTATGGCAAACATTTCAAATACACGAAAATGAGTTTTGAAAAAACATTCATTCTGAAATTAATTTTAGGCTACCGCTACTATTAATCCCAAAACATAGCTTCTGAATTTTTTGTTAAAATTTATTTGAAAGATTTGGGATTTTTATTTCTTAATAACTCTATAAATTGTCGTCAATTTAATTTTACAGATCTAGTTATTTTGATGAACTTGGAAATCTGCTTCGAATGCCGCAAATTTGATTTTATAAAATCGGTTTTCTGGTTAACAGATAGTGTTATCAATAATTTTGAAGACAGCCTTTCGAATCTGTTGCATAAATTTCATTATTCTTTTGGCCGTAAATTTTATTGAAATCATTAATTTATTTTCGAAAAAATATTTTTATTATTGCGAAAATTGTTTTCAAATCAATCCTTTTTGATGGATTGTAAATTCAGCAACAATTTTGTAAACATTTTTCAGGATCTAGAAGAGGACCTGAAATAAGGTTTAATGTGCATTTTTAAAACATTAAAAAAATCATTTTTTTAATTAAATAAGTTGATCTCAAGAGTATATTTTCAAAATAAGTATTAACAAACTTAAAAAATGCAAATAAATTTAATTTTTTTAAGGAATAATTAAGTAAAATTATTGAAATCATTTATTCTTATCATTTATTCAACTGTGGACTCTCAGCTTTTCACCACAATAATTGTTAAAATTTCTGTTTTTGGCACAACTTCACGTTGGTTCTGTGACCTTTAACTTTCTGAAGTTTTAATCGGTAGTTTCGAAATATGTTAGCCTGTTTGTATATATGAATATACATATGTGTGTGTATGTGTGTGTTTAGCATTATTGACCTAAATAGAAAAATGTCATTAAACATAACAATGGAGTCGGTTGAAATGTCAAAGTACCAAAAATAGCATATTCATGCGGAATGTTAAGATGACCTCACACAAGAACTAATATTCATCCTACTCTTAGGATGTAAATAGTTTTTATGTCTTTGTGAAAGCCATAACATTTTATTAGATGAATCGAAGAAAAGTAGTTGCCTTGCTAGTCTATATAAAAAATTCAATGTACTGTGACCTGTTGTTGGCAAATTTTCCATTAGTACTATATAGGGCTAGATTTGCTATAGACTTGATATTTTAGATATTCAACAATTATTCGCATTATATGCTTATTTTGAAACTACTTGATCTTATTTTTTTTTCTTTTGTCACCTGCAAATGAAAAAAATACTTGTTAGTAAAAACACTTCTTTAAAGAAAGAATACAAAAATATTGAACAAACCAAAGCAATTAATCCAACAAAAGAAATTTAAAATAAAGAAATACTTCAACTTTTTTTAATATTTAAACATTCCATTTTTCTTCTTAGACCCCGGCTCACCGTATATAAAATTTAAAGGACCAATAAAAGCCATAATATTTGTATATTATATTGCGCATAACCATGGAATTGCCTTCAATGGTTCAGAAATCTGGTGGCACATTGATTGTGCGCAGTGTAGTTAGTGGAATTCCCATTTACACCGAAGAATCTATAGAAAATGATAAAAAGAGTAACAAGGCAACGATTCGTGCTCGTGTTGGCGAGAATCCGAATAACTTTATGTTTGGCGAGCATTTGGAGGAACTGAAAAGAGCACAAGAACACCTCATGCAGCAGCAGCAGCAAAGTCTTGCGCAAGAACATCAGCGCCTGCAAGCGGCCGCTATTGAACTTAAGGAAGAGGGTTTGCCACAGTGCAAAATCAAAAGAAATTACAGCTGCAACTATTGTACATATTTCACACAAAATCCTCGCTATCACCTGACACATCTGCGCGATGTGCACGGTGAGAAGATAGTTATAAATAAATGTAAATTGTGCCTGTATGCTTCCCGCCACTATCAGAAATTGGTGCGTCATATGAAAATGGTGCACGGTTGCACTGATGGCATAGCCAGCGGTCATGGTCAGGCTCGCGGTAAACGAGGCATGAATCGTGAAGCCCGAAAAAGGAAACTAGAAGAAAGTGTTCCTGCCACAGGTGTTATAAGTGCAATGAGTGTGGAGGCAATAAATGCGGAGCACGTAAGTATTAAAATTAGTTAATAAAGTAATATTGAAAACACGTCGACAAAAGAAAACTTTACATGGAAAGCAAAAATAACAACATTGGAAATAATTTTGTTTTTCAAATGTGCATTATATAAATCAAATCGGGAGAATTTCAGTGTATTTCCAACCTTTATAAACGGCAAATTATTAATGAACTGTTTTTAAAATTTTCCAATTTTTCATTTCATCGCCCCGCTTTCGCAAACAGCCGCTAATATTCTACGTCTTCTTTTTTTGTATTTGTTCCATAGGCTAAAGTTGATATGGATCGGGAACAGCAGAAGCTACAACGTGACATTGAAGCGTTTAAAAAGCAGCAAGAGGAACATCAAAAATCCCAACAGCAAAAATTTAATGAAGCAATTTTCGCAGCAGCCGCCTTCGAGCAGCAATTGAGGGTCCAAAGGGAATTCGATAATAGAGAATCTCTAAAATCAACTGCCCATTCCAACTATGAACAACAATCACCACCTGTACAAAATCGCGAAGGCAGTCCTTCACAAAATAAAGCATATGATAATGCCACACCCGCTCATAATCACGATTCAACACCAGTTCAATTGCCTCCTCAACGATCAAGTCTCGAATTGACACCCTCACCGTCAGGTAGCAATTCATCTCCGTCGCCATCACTTCCGCTTCCTGCTTCACTTGGTCAGCAACAACAACCGGATGCGCTGAGTGCTGGCAGCGATGAGCCCTCCAATAATCGATTGATGAAATGCAGTCTGTGCGATTTTACTACCTTGTACCGTAACCTGTTGTTGGAGCACGAAATCGAAGATCACTGCAATGCAAAGTTCTATCGTTGTGAAAAGTGTTCGTATGTAACGCACATTAAGGCTCGTTTTAGCAAACACGTCAAGTATCATTCAATGCCAATGATCAAGTGTGTCACTTGTGATTTCCGAACGCCCTATAAATGGAATCTGGATCGTCACATGAAAAATCATGGCGGTGCGGGACCATTCAAATGTGCTGCTTGTGATTTTACCGCCGACATTAAACAGTCCCTTACAGTGCACGAAATGAATCACCATGTGCCACCTGTTGGTCATGCGGCTGGTATGACTTTAGCCCGTAGGCGCAATAAGGTGGGCGGTACAGATCTAAACGAAGACTTCTTTAGCGATTCGGCAGAAATGCTGGAGGACCATTTCAATAACAATAACATGGATGAGTACGATGAAATGTTGATGACAGCTGGTCCCATTAGTGTGTACGATTCGAAAAGATTACGTTATGATGACGATGAGCCTACTGACTTGTCGCAGAAAGGAGGCTCTTCGGACACATCTTCCGTACATAATTCCAACTTAGGCATACCAAAAGCCAAGAAGCCATTACCGAATCTAATACCCATAACCAAAGAAAGTGAGAATATTCTAAACCTTTCTGCGGACTTGGCCTCGCGCTCCTCACTTTCCGATATCGCTTCAATGTTCTTCAATGAGAAGCAAATTTCAGAAATGATGCAACCCATAGATAAATCGGAAGGTATTGTTGCAACAGCATCGCAACTGTCACCCACCACCACTATCACCTCATCGGCCAGCAGCAGAAGCCTGTTGAATCGCAAGTCTGGCTCATTCTTTGAAAAGATTAAGTCTTCCTCTACAACAAATGAAAATTTGATCTGTCCCTGTGGTCACATGGCCAAATGTTTATCGGAATCGATTATACATCGCAAAACGTGTACATTCTCGCACCTCTCTAACAACGACGACATCGACTTGGATGATGATGAGCACGATGAGGATGGAGAAGAGGGGCGTTTAGAAATTGATTTTACTGAGGACGACGAATGTGACAAACAATCGCACTCGGCTCTGAATCTAAGCGTTTCGGGATCTACGCGCTGTCAGCATTGTCGTCATCGCTGCAAATCCTCAGCGGATTTGTTGAATCATTTAAAAATCTGCTCGGAGGCTAATAGTCGCTGTGATTCGATGTCGGGAGACAGCTGTGCCGGCAGTCGCGTCACGATGAGTGATCCAAATGCAAGCGAGATGCAGCATCCTATGGAAAATCGTGTATTTATTTGGAATAAATTACCTCGCAATCAACAGGAAAGTGGAGTTGGAAGTGGCTCCCATAGTTCTGAAGGAAATCGTCAGCAACAAGGCAGTGGAAACTCCTCTTCTACTGCTGGTGGCAGCTTACTAAGTGCTAACAATGATGAGAACAGTTATTATGGAGTTGAAACAGCACCAGGGTATGGAGAGGTATGTCCAAATAAATGAATACATTTCCTCTCTCAATTTAACAGGCTCATCAATATTTTTTTTGGAAGTGTAACACAACTTCTCATTCACATTACTAACAAATTTCTATTATCCAATGAAATTTGAAACTTTCACTATTTCCAGGTAACAAAAAAGATGACACCAGAAGAAGAGGCTGCCAATTCGTCATTGAAAAAGGTGTACAAATGTCCGCACTGCTCATTTTGGGCATCAACAGCATCCAGGTTTCATGTTCACATTGTGGGGCACTTGAATAAAAAACCATTTGAATGCTCCCTGTGTTCATATCGCTCCAACTGGCGTTGGGATATTACCAAACACATACGTCTAAAGACCATCAGAGACCCTAGTCATAAAAATGCTCGCGTTCTCATGAATGATGAAACGGGCAGACGCAATTATACAAAATACAATAAATATATTACTTTGATGAAAGTGACTGAAGAAGACGGAGATCCCAAGCTTATGAAATCGGGTGAAATGACGCCAAACCAGGTTGCTTCGTTGGCTTTTATTAACGACTTCAATAACAAGCAACAAGCTGGCTCGACTCCAACAACCAACTCAAATGTTAACAACATTTTGAATGGTGTAAGAGAAGATATTACTTTGGAACCAATACCATCCAAGACATCGACAGCCAATGTTGATGATCAATTGTCAGACAATTTTATTCGTTTGCCGCTATTGGCTTCTATGATGAATGCTGCAATTGCTCAACAGCAACAGCAGCATCAGCAAAATGATAATGAACAAAATGGGCATGCCACATTAATAACGCCTTCTGTGACAATATCGGCTGTCAAAAAATCTCCACCGGCTAATCAAAATTTCAAGCCAAGCGATGAAATCACTTTGGAAATCCGTCAGGAAGGCAACGAAAAAATTACAAACTACAAATGTCGTAAATGTAACTTTAGGTAAGTTTTAATACCGGAGTATCCAATCAGTTAAACGTTGTTCGACTAACCGAAGGTCACAACTCCAAATGCATAGGACACATAATTTATTTAACTCCCCGTTGTCAAAAAAGGGGGAAATATAGACTTCATCTCGATCTTCGAAAATCCAATTTTCATCGAAACTCGGTATTTTGAGGTGCTGCGAAGCTATTCTGAATACACTATTTACGATGATGTCCACATGGCTATACGTAAGGCTGTATAGAACAAAAGTTACAACACTGTAGATTTTGACGTCATCTAGACGTAATTTGAACATATGTAAATCAAGTCCTAGTGATCGATTGAAATTATTCGAAAATAAGTTTTCGATCAAAACTATTTTTGAAATAAATATCAAGCTACTGCTTTGATCTCACTCTCTTGACATGCAGGGAATTTTCTATATCAATGTCATAATTTGTCCACAGATTTTGACTCAAACATTAATATCCGAAAACTTCTTTGTAAGCAATTGATTCCTTCAATTTGTGTCGGCAAAGAATATCGAAAAAATTTTTTTGTCAAATTAATTTTACAGACTCGATAATTTTTCGAAACAATGAATATTCCCCCGAATGCTGCAATTTATCTAAATTTATCTAAAATGTTCAAAAACAGAGTTTTCTGAATACTCGTAACTCCGAAATTTTTTGTCTAATTGGTTTTCTAAGTGTGTTAATCTGTTCGAAAAGTATTATCGTATTTTTATCTAATTAATCCGAGAACTCTTCTAATATTGATATCAATATTAAGGCATTTTCAGGGATGACCTGCAAGGTCAAAAATATTTTTTCTTTTAAATTTTTTGAAAATTTTCAAGAATTGGAGCTCATATAATTTTCCGTGAAGTTATTTTTTCATGTGACATTTTCACACAGAATCAAAAACCAATAATAAGTCCATTTTGTATTTAATATATTCTTTTCAGGCATGTTAATCGTGATGCAGTTTTGGCCCATGTTAAAGTACATTTTCCAGATATAAATCAAGGATTTCATTCTCCAAAAACGGGACAACAACAACAGCAAATGGCACCAAACAACATGCAAGTGCCAGTCAATTCAAATCTTTATATGAATAAAGTCTTAGCCGCCATGTGTCTTTCCCAGCAACAGCAGCAACACAATGCCAACACAAATACACAATTGACTAACTTAATGGCCGCTGGGCTTTTAGATCAAGCCAACAACTCGCAATTAAGCGGCCTTGCATTAGCTCTTGCTGGCAAGTCACCTGTAAAAGCATCACATTTAAATGCAGCCGCTAACATTATTGACCATGGTGAGCAGAAAGCGGGTCTTAACGAGGCAAGTGCCCAAAACACTATGACGTCGCCCAATCAATTAACACAAAAAAATCCACAAAATCAACAACAGACACATGCGACGTCCTCATCGTCAGTAACAGGTGTTGGGTCAACAAATTCACCATCCTTACAGCATTTATTAACTTCACCAAGAGGCTCCTTCTCACAAGCACCCTCCTCAAATCTAAATCAAAACGAAGTTTTCAATAACAATAACAATGACACAAAGGTTATGGGTTCGGCACTTCTTAAAAATAAGTCTGGACTAATGGCAGAAATGTCATCATCATCGCCATCGCCATCGGCAACACCGAATACAATTGTAACTACCACCACTACTCCTCTTTCAACTCCAAATCATGCATATCAGCAACTTAAACCTAAACAATTGTCGCCCTTCTCACCGCACAATAATGGTGAAGGTGCTTTACTAACGGGTGATATCATCGGTGGTATACAAGATCACAGTATGGTGGTTATAGGTGCTCCATTCTCTGCCTCATCCGATCATATACCAACTAGTTCTGTTGTAAACAATAATAACAATATGGCGAATTCTTTATCCGCTGCTTCATCTTGTTCTACATCATTATTGTCATTGTCTAATCAAAATTATATTCAAAATCAAAATCATTCATCTTCTAGTAATAACAAAAATAATTTGGGTAATTTATCTGGTAATGGTGTATCAAACAATAATAGTAACAATAATAATGGTATTGGTAATGGTAACAACAATAACAATAATTTATTAACGCACGATACAACTGCCGCCGATAGGCGTGATCCATCGCCATATCGTTGTGGTCATTGTCATCAATTATCGAATTGGAAGCATGTCATTCAGGTATTTTATCCAAATTGAATGTTTAAATTCTATGAAATGTGTGTTTGTTAGAATGACTGAGTGCTGAGAAAACAGAGATAGATGAATAGATAGCGAGTCATAGCTAATTTCGAATTATAGGCAAATTACAATTGGCTCCACAAACACTGTCGACAATCACTATAAGATTCGTCTAAATTTTATTTATTTCAATATCTATTTCTATTTAAATTTAGTTAATAATAAATTATTATGACAAGGGAAAAAAATGGTATGTGCATTAAATAGCTAGTAAAAATTTAAATAAAAGAAATTTGTAAGGATCAAATCTTTTCCAAAAAAATTTCTAAATTTGTTGAAAATCGCTAAAAGTGTTGGAACACGGAAATTCAAATTAAATCGCGAAAGAGGAAAAAACTATAAAATCTGAATAAGATAAATATTTTTTAACAAAAACTAATTACTTAAAGGAGAAGAACGCTGTATGTTATTTCGAACGTAATGGTATTTAGTTGAGATCAATGAATATCAATTGGGTGATATTCAGAACGTAATTACAAAATAATCAAACTTGAGGTAATGTTCGAAACTGAATACGGAAAATTTAACTTTGATTTCAAATTGGAAATATTTTTGAAATTTATTTATGACCTACTCCAATTATAAATATTTATTTATTGCAAGTTTCTAGGCCCATTAATAAGGTTTATGCAACAGCCCAGATGATAGCTAAGATGGTTGTCAAAGTCTATATAAGAAATATAGAAAATTTTTATTATCTACTTTTTACATGGAGTTTGAAAATTGCATTCTCGACTTTGTTGTATTCAATATGTCTTGCATAGATCTTATAAATCGAATTTGGTATGTTTTAAGAATAATTGTGGTATTTTTTAATTACATTATTGGCGTCTTTGTGTTATAAAATGTTCAATTATTTATTGAAAATATTAGCTTAAAGATTGAACTTTTTGAGTTTTTCAAATGTTCGTTTGAAGGCTTCCACTAGCAGCAGCAATACGTTAGACTAATAAATTAATTTACAAAAACTGGAAAATGTAAAAATGCTCTTCAGAAGGCATTTCAGAAAAATTTTAATCGGCTTTTTAATCAATTGCAAATCGTTAATATTAAAAATGAAAGAAAGAAATTTTAAAAATATAAACGAATTTTGCCAAGACATTTATCAAAATTTTATTCTAAAAAGTGATTAAGATCTATTTTATAATAAAACTAAAATGATACCAATCAACTTTTTCTGTTTCAAAATGTTGTATTTTTTAAATTACTTTGTCACGCACCTGAAAATGGTGAAGACGAATTGAAGCAGGTTTGCGATTTAAATGGATTTTGACAACGAAACGATTTATGGCTGAAAAAAATCTTGATTTGGCTTAATTGTTTTATTATCGACTATTATTTTTACAAGCTTTCTTTTCGAAATCGATTAACTTACATCACATAACAGAGAATTTTAATGCATTTCAATAGAATCAAAATACAAATTTTGATAGACAACTTGCCCCTTGGAAAGAATAAAATTTCTTCCGGCGGTCGTAATAGTTATTCGTATTTACGAGTAGCAATAAAAATATTAGATAAGTCTAAAATCCAAAAAATTGGTCTCTTTTTAATTCATCGAATGATGTCAGCCATTTGATAATTACAATTCAAAACTTTGTTTTTTAACGAGCTTAACAAGAATAAGCTTTCAATTTTGTTTGTGCACAATATTTATTCAAATAAAATTTTGCATTTTTAAAAAACATTCGGATTTTTGGGTTCCATACCACAACGAACAAATTTATATTTACACTTAAAAAAATCTTTTTACGTGTATTACAGTTTAAATAAAATTTTTAAAGCGGTGTATGGTATTATTTTTGTACATATATATTTTTTTATTTAAATATGGTGTGAGTTTTTTTGTCATGATTTTTCATAATTCAATTGTATTTTTTGTGTTTTTACTGTGTTTTTTAAAAAAGGATCGTTTTAAGGGTTTCTGGTGTGGTGTGCATTTACATAAGTATTATTTAAGTAGCTCATTTTGCAAATACTTTTTTAAGCAAAAGCAACAATAAATCATTTAAGAAAATAATTATATTAACGTATTTCAAATTTATTAACCAAATTTTATTTAATATTTTTTTCCGTTACAGCGTCATTGTCGCTTGAAACACGCTGGCGTTATCAACATCGAAACCCTTGATCGAACTGCTTTGGCTGATCGCCATGCGGCTCCAATTTATAAACCTTTAGTAAATGGTGCAACAAATGAAACGACTAGTAATAACAACAACAGCAACATCAATAATGCCAATAGTCATTTTAACTTGACTTTGAAGGCTCTACAGCAGCAGCAACAGCAACACAAACAAAACAATAGCCATAGCCATAATAATGTACTTATCAACAACAATAATCATCTAAAGACCGTCAACAATGCATTAAAATCAGAACCAACAAATAATTTATTGCATTCACCCATAACGGCTGCATCGGCTCTAAATGCAGCCAATGCTACACAAGATTTACAAGCTGCCGCTGTTGCATATTTAGCAGCAGCTGCTGCAGCGGTCGCAAATCAAAATAATAATTTAAAAGCTATTAATTCCATGACTGAAGAACTGATGTTACAACAGCAATTGCAGCAAAATGATCAGATTGAAATCACTAGAATTTCAACCACAAATAATCTCAACAACAATAATAATAGCAATAACAACAACAACAACAATAATACCAGTATATTATCATCCCAGCCATCTTCAAACAATTCAAATTTGGCCCAGTTACTAGAATCAAATTTGAATACACAGTTAAACCGGGTTTCCTCACCGCAAAACAATACCAAATCGAAACAGCAAAAGTGTCCACTGTGCCCGTATATATGTGATAGCAAATCCCAAATGAACTATCACATATCATTGCACAAACCCACGCAATATGAGTGCCGCATGTGCACATTTGTGTGCGCCAAGAAACAACACTTGAGTTCTCACATGCGCACGGTCCACCAAGTACCGGCTGCCTCCAATTCAACGAATGCGAATGCAAATAATATCAATATGGATTTTAATCTGGCTTTGCAAATGGCATCTGCGGCTCAAAATCAGGTAAAATAAATTAAAAAATATTATGTAGATATATTCCTTGACTATTGTGTAGTAGGCATCGAAAAAAAACATCAAAAAAATTCACATTCGAGATTACTTTTTTTAAAATAGAGTAAATTATTAACAAGCAGATGTAGACATTTCCCTTGAGTTATTTTTTATGAAAATAGTTTTAAGCGATCATGAGTATTTTCCTGAATACATCGCTTTTAATTTTTGATTCAACCAACCATTTAGAATTTTTGCATACATATTTTCTATATAGGAAATCAATAAATAATTTTTCAAAAATTTTCAACAGGATACTTCAAACTTTTCAACTCCTCTGGCTATTGATTTATCTCCATCACCCGTGACGCGTACTACTTCGGCCTTATCACATTCTCAACAATCGCATCAAAATCAATTACCACCCGAATATCAATATCGTATGATTTATTATTGCAACAAATGTCCGGCACGCTATGCCCAAAAACATAATGATCCCTTAACGGCCCAAAAAGATCTTGATGAACATTTGCGACAGCACGAAGCCCACAACTCCGCTGGTGATGGTAAACGCAAATACCACTGCGACTACTGTGATTACAGAGCCATTCATGAGTCCATTATACAAACTCATAGATACGTTCACACAATGCAATATCAAGAAAAGTGTAATGAATTATACAAAAATTGCAAGGAGGACTCCGTCTATAGGGCACCAAAATTATTGCATATAACAGCCACCAAAAAGCCCCACATGCACGAAACCATATGGGTAGTGGACCACGATCTAAACGAAGGCCATCCACAGCATCACAATCAAGTAAAACAATATCAAAACTCAATTATAACCTCCAGCTCACAAAACAATTGCTTCGAAACAGGAAACTCTTTGCTGAAAAAACAATTGGAGTCGCGCCAAGTTGTAACGACATCATCAACAACAAACGAAGAGGCTCGTGGCAAATCAAATCATGCAGAAGCCGAGGATTCAAATACCGCTTCCACTTTAGCATCTGTGGCAACTAATGATCTGGCGCATGACAATGAAATGCATGCGGAAACAACACCAGAAGCTGTACAAATGGACAAGTCCGCCTTAACAAACAATGAAATTAAAGAAAAATGTGAACATTGTCCCTTTGAAAGTGCAAACGCCGAAGAATTTAAGACACATCTACATCAACACACTTGTGTCTCCCATCAAAAATTAGCCTACACCTGTGAGCATTGTGATTATTCCGCTGAAGAGCAGGAGCACATTGAAGAGCATACAAGAATTCATTTCAACGGCATAGAAAAGCTGAAGGATGTTAGTTTCTTTACACGTTACGATAAGCTGGAATTAAGCATGGAACAACAGGATGATGAAGATGGCGATAGTAATAGCTTGAGTATTAAAAAGGAGTTAACAAATCATAATAACAGCAATAACAATAATAATGAGGAAAACCGAATTAATGAAAATTTAAAAGATTCAGCAGCAGCAGCAACAGAAGTATCAAAAGTACCAGAACAAAAACAACCCAAATGTGCTAAAATTATTTTGTATAAAAATGATGGTTGTCTAACGATCAAAAAAGAGTCACTTGAGGCACAGTCACCACAAATCCAACAGCACCATCAGCAAAGCAACATCACAATCTCTGAGAATATAAGCGATCGCCTGCGTAGACGCATAAGTCGTCAAGGAGCAGCGGGAGGCGCTTCTCTAACATCTAACCAGCTGTGTGCAACAAACAATGACGAGCAATCGTTGACTTCAACGTCAACGTCTTCAACAAGCCATAAAACTATACTAGTTAATGCCAAAACTGGTCAAGTTATCAGCAGGAATTAAATATTATTAATTATTAGAAACTTGAATATCATTTTTATATCAAATACGGATAATTTCCTTTCTCTATATGAAAATGCTTTAACAATTAAAAAATATGCACTATTGTTTTTTTACGAACATTGAGTCACGTTTCGTTTATGTTAATAAAATTTAGTTTTATGTTTATTTTACCGTGATTGTTAAACTGTTCATTATTATTATTATTATTATTATTAATTTTATAACATTAGTGTAGTTTTATTTGTTTTCTTTTTTTGTTACTAACGTTTAATTAATTTTACTCTGTTCTCCCCGTTTTGTTAAAATAATTTCGTTTAAATAATTTTTAAGTTATTTTTAGCATTATGTAGCATAGAAAAAAAATCAGGCAGGGGCAGCAAATTGGTTTAACAATTGAAAAATAATAAATTTATTATAGATAGAGGAAGTATACAAAAAAATAATTTATATAAAGAAAATACACTGTGATGTTCAAAAGAAAAATTTTAAAATTTATTTAAAATAAAATGTCTACAAATTTATATAATTTATCTATTATACATTTAAAATGCAAAATTATACAAATTAGGATGCTGCACCTTAAAAAAATATATTATTTGCACCTTAAAAATTAGTTTTCTATTTAGATTAAATTGTTACACAATGTTTATCTTCCTTTTCTTTTACAATTAAAATTATTTTAAATTAGTCTTAATATGAACAAATGTTCAAGTATACTTTCATAATATTTGCTGGAGTATGTATTTCTGTGAAAATCTTAGAATTCCCTTTTTTTAAATCACATACCCGGATAAATTTTCAAATCTAAAAGCAAAGCTTTGAATTGTGAAAATATTTATAAAATGATGTCCACTAAGACCTAATACACACAAAAAAAAACATACGAAATTCGTTTATTAGAAATTATCGTTCAAAAATCGATCGCTTTCAGATTCGAATTAAATTTTGACGGTTGAAAAGAATTGTTTCTAAATTCCCACATGCAGGCTTTTGGCTGTAATACAATCCCACTTATTATGGTTGTCGACGTCAACGTCACATCAAGTCGACAGTAAAAAGACAGCAGTTCCTGAACTACTTGTAGGCAATAATTGACTAATATTGATGGTCAATTGTAATAGTATAAGCCATAGCAGTAGTAATATCCTATCAATAATATTTAATAGTTCTCGATAACGATCCCACAATTGCCAATATATTTATGTCGACTTGGTGTGACGTCGACGTCGACAACCATAATAAGGGGGAATAAATGTGTTTGATAAGCAATTAAAAGTGTTATGTTGAATTCCTTGCTAAAGTCGAAAATTTCGATCGATATCGTCGCATGTAGCTATTTCATCCCAGATTTAAAAAAAAGCGATAAAAGTCTGAGGACTCATACACAATGCTTTTCAATTTGGTGAGGTCGGAACTAATTTAAAAAAATTTCCAAACACAGAGCCTAAGAGCCAAATAAACTTTGCAAGCAAATTATAATTTATATTCACAAGGCTAAATTTTAATTTTCTAATATTACCCCACTCCAATAATATTTTACTGCAAATGAAGCAATTCACCAAAGGACTTTGCAAAAAGTTTGTCATAAAATCTAAATTAAAGAATTTTTCCATTTGGCTCTTAACTTGTTAAAAATTTCATTGGCGAATCAAATTTCGGAATACATAAGTATGCATAACAAATTCCAAAAGCCGTCGTAGAGTAAAAGTTATAGGTCTAAAGAATTATTTAGAATTGATATAAGATGCACAATTACTTTCCATAAAATTTTCATTTAAAAATTTTGAAAATATTTTCGATAAAAACGAAAAAAATGAGTAGCAAAATAGTCATTTATTATTATTAAAGGTACATAACATAAAATATATTATACATATTTGTATGTACATAATATGTTTTGAATGTTTATAACAAAATAAAATTGTTAATATATTTTATATATACATATATATAATTTTTAGATAATTTGTACTAACTTACAAAAAAATTATAATTTACAAGTCAAAGTTGGGTTTATCTAAGCTTATATTTTATATTTTATAATATTAATTTTTCTTCAAAATATTTTATTTACAATGTATGTATTTTCCCACCTTGAAATATTTATAATTAAATTCCATTTATTATAGTAATTATGTACTACACTAACTCTTAAGCAAACATATGAATACAATTTTAGTTTATTTACATACATCAAATAAAAATGGAAATTCGGCCTTGTGTACTACTGTGCAATTCAATTTAGAAATAAAATTATTCGAGTTCGAAAAGATTTTCTCTTGATTCGAATTTCAGAGTTAATCTTAAAAAATCTCTATAGCAGTTGGTTTTAAAATATTTTGAATGTTTTTTAATACAATTTGAAAAATAAGGATTTCGTAGATATATAGATTTAATTATAAAAACACTAATAACAACAACTTTGGCTTGTAAATTATTTTATTTCTATTTGAATAAATATAGTATATTTTACAAATAAAATTAACTTACTTTAAGAAGTGAACTTAAATATATAAAACACTTGTGGAATAGCGGGGCCATAACTTTATTGATAAATAAGAAATAAATTAATTTAAAAAATTAAAACTAATTTGAAAAAAATCAAACTAAAATAAATGTACAAATATTTCCATACGTTGTTAAAAACAAATAGCATTTAAAACAAGTAAAATTGGTGCAAATACGATTCTGTAGATGGAAAGAAAAACAGAAAAAAAATCAAAATTTAAAAATTTTCATATTATGTACGTAATAGGAAACATGGAAGAAATCTAGTTATTTAGATCTTTAGATAATAATTTGTTGTTTGTATTATTATTTTTTTTTTTTTTGTTTATGCTAAAATAGTTAAAAAATCATGCACACAATACGCACTTTACGCACATAATTTTAGAATATATATTTTGAAAATAAAAATTTTGAAAAATAAAAATATTTGGAATTTATGTATGTATGTATAATAAAAAAAAATGTTAAGAGGTGCACATCTGAATTTCGATGGGTAAGTTTATTTTTAAATATTTACAATAACAAAGTTAAATTTTTGCGAATCCATCAAAAAAAAAAATTGTTGAAATGCTTCTTAAAGAACAAGATATAGAGCCCGTTTTTAAAGGGTAAAAATTAAAGATTCAATACCTGATAGAATTACTTATCATGACAATTTTTTTCTCCAACAGTGTTGGTTATGGAAACTGAAGTTATTATAAAACAGCCAGAATATGAAGAGTTGTTGAAAGGCTAAAAACCTTTATAAAAATAATAATAGTAAAATATGGTGTTTAAAAAAGAAAACGTTCGTTGGATGTGACTTTTGCCTTGATTGGTCTTATTACTTATATATACTTTCAGGAAACATTTTCTCAAAGAGAATTGTGTCCTTAAAATCGATGATATATGTACATATATGGAAGAACTGCACCAAATATTTGAAAAAAAAAAAATAATGACGGCCTTCTTACTAAAAAAAATTTTGTAAAATATTTAATTAAACAGGCTCATCATAATAAATGTGATGAGAGAGTAAAAAAGCCATTTTTAGAGCTAGAATGTACTTTAAAATTCCAAAACTTAATGTGGAGCACATCTAGAAAAATAAAATTTAATATGTAAAATAAAAAATTAAATTCAATTTTAAATATATTGGTTTTAATTGTATTTTGAATAAAAATTTAGGTGCATTCAAAAGTAAGTATATATTACTTGCAGTTATTTAGAATTAAGGAGGATAATGTTTATTATAAATTTGCTTTATAGAAATATTTACAATAATTAATGAACTAATTTCTGAAAAAAAATTATAAGAATTTTAACATACATACATATGTATGTATAAGCCGAAATATAAAATTTTGGCAGCCCGCAATTGCTCTTCTTCAAATAGTTTCAAGACCAAACTCAAAAGTTTTACCCGACTCATCTCTTTTCTGTCCATTTAAAATTTTCTTTAAATTGATGCACCCGTTTAGAAGTTACATATATATGTAATTATTTCGCCATATTTTCAAAAAATTGTGCCAAAAATCTCCAACACTTTTTTTTTGTATTTAATACTTTGAATTTAAATATTAATAAAATTTATAAATAAAAGTCTGTGTTCTGAACTAAATTATTTCTTATGAAATTTACATTTCTTCTAAATATAATAATATTTTGTTCATTTTTGATTTCATTTGGCATCATGCTGTAAAGTCTCAGTCCTTTATGAAAAAGCGTCCTCTGCATCATATGTAGTAGTATGATCCTGTTGTAGCCTGTAGTCATTGGAATTTTTGAAAACTAATATGGATGCTTTTCAAGCATGGATGGGTACAGGAGTAGCTTGCCAAATACATATGTATATGTATTTTACATTCTTTTCCACTAGGAAAATCAGTTGCAAAAATTCTTTTCTCAATCTGTCTTCTAGCCGAATTAAAACTTACGCAGCTAAAATCGCCTAGTGGAAAAGACGTGTTTCCTGGGGAAAATTCTATATAGGAAAATCATATGAAAATCATATTTGCCATTCTTTTTTTTTTTGTAAGATGATTCATATATTAATTAAATCAAACCAACTACAAACATCCATAAACAGTGTTCTCATACCCACCCTGTCTATCACAGCGTGAATGTATATTTTTATATTATTTAGGTCGTGGCAGTTAAACATTTAAGGTGAATTCACCCATACGTTCTGAACGTTCAGAACGCTTTTTTTTATATGTAGTTTGACGTCTCTATTTTGAGAAAGAGAGTAAATTTAATGCGGAACAACAACAAAAATTTCGTTCAGAACGAATGGGTGAATTCACCTTTACCACAATATTCCAAAACACTGCGAAATAAATATTTTTACCGTCAGATGGGTTGAAAATAAGGAAAAAATAATCAAGAAAAAACCCAATGGGGCTTAAAAATGTGAACTAATATAGAACAAACCAAGAGTGGCAGCTAAAATATTAAAAAAGATCAAAGTAAAGGTGAATTCACCCATTCGTTCTAAACGTTCCCAATGCTTTTTTTATGTAGTTTGACGTCTCCATTTTGAGAGAGTAAATTTAATGCGGAACAACAACAAAAATTTCGTACAGAACGAATGGGTGAATTCACCTTATGCACACATTGACACAGATAAATTGTGAAGACTCTATCACCTGAGATCTGGCGATGACCTGTATAAATAGACCTGATTCACACACGTAATATTTTCTTACTCAAGTGTGAAAATGTTTGTATTCTTTTCTTATCTCTTTTTTTTTTTTTGAATTGAAAGTTAATTTGTGAGAGCCAGGTATTACAGAGCAGAAGCAAGAGTTTTAGAAAAGAGCTGCCAAGTGCATGTATAAAATTTCTGCTTGGTATTGAAAGTTTTCATATACAAACTTATGACAATATGCTTATAACATGAGAAGTCTTCGGTGACAATTTCGCTTTTTAAAATTTCTATTAAACCCTACTTTGCACACACAGCCAATATTGCTTAACTCAAGAAATAAATAAAAGTAAATAAAAGTCTCCAATGTGTTTTTTTTCAAGAGAACCATTTATTTTATAGCAACACTGTGTTAAGACTAAAAATGCAGCACTGACAAACGTTTTTTTGCGACGCCTGCATTCCACAAACCACAAACAAAAAAAATCAATACGTCCCATTAATTCTGCGCTTCATGTAGATGGTGATATTTGTGAAATTGACTAATAATTAATTCATATTGTAAAGAAATAAAGTTAATTTTCGCTAAATAATATGTAAGTTTATGTTTTATAAGTTAATACATATAAAAAAATATTTTCCAAGCTTGTAACGCGTTCGAAATTTTCCGCCGACTGCGTTGTGGGAATTTTAGCGTATGTTCATTAACTGTCAACCATTTTATTTTTCACAGCGGATATACTTGAAAGGTTTTGAAAAATGAAATCCAAGAAAAATGATACTGATGGCTCTGCGAGTGGTTCTTCAGACGACGATGCCGAGTATGTAGTCGAAAAAATCTGTTCACGTCGTGTACGAAAGGGAAAGGTGAGTCAAGCAAATGCTTTTCAAAACTTCTTTAAACTGTACATTTGATTCTAGGTGGAATATTTCTTAAAATGGAAAGGTTATCCTGAATCAGATAACACATGGGAACCCGAGGAAAACTTAGATTGCCAAGATCTGATTCAGCAATTTGAAGAACAGAGACTAAAAGATGAAGTAAGTGAATAATTTTGGTGGTATAAAAAATTATTGTATTCGCTATATGACAAAATGTAATAGCTGGCGTTAGGAGTCTGTTTTTGGCGGGATGTTAGTTTCAATAACAGGGTGCTTAAGCTACATATGTCTCATAGAATAAAAATTTCGGCTTTTAGTTTTAAAGTTGAAAGTCTGCTATATGAATTAGCATCAACGCATGATCAAGAAGTAAATATTTGTGAAAAACCATATACATAATACCTACTCCAATAATTTTAATAACCTGATACATATCCATATACCAAGCCCCATTTTTTGAAGTCTATGCAAAGCAAATTGATTTCAATAAATCCGAAATTACATTTGTAATTAATCTCCTTGGAATTTTTTTGTAATATTTATATGTAGACATATAGTTTGTAATTCTTCTTACTTATGTATGTATCACTTCATTTTAAATTCTTTTTATTCCAGCACTAGAGGCAATCCCAACTCGTGTAGTGCAGTGTGCTGGAATTGATAGTGTAAAAAAATCCTCTGCATGGAGTCTACATACGAATTGTTCAGACAAAGAATGAATTTTTTCTGTATTGCGTGATACGATTCAGTGGCATATTAACCACAAATGGATGCGCTCTTACAGAAGAACGAGTCGTTCGGAAATAAGTACTTATGTTGATATAAGAAAACAAATCATGATGCCTTCTTTAACTAGTAGGGTGTTGATTGATAGATGATTGTATAGATGATTCTACACGAGTTGATTTAACGACCCTGTTCTGTAAATCACGCGATTTCAAATCGTGCGATTTAATAACACAAATTTAGTTGCAAGTAACTTACCATTTTTAATGCATATTCAATCTTTTTTTCGTTGAAAATGTCTTATTCCATCTTTGTTGATATAACTACATTCTGCAATACGTAGAACAACAATTTTTTTCAACATCGCACGATTTGTTGTAGTATAAACAGATTTTTTTGTGTAGTGCATTGTTATGAGTTGAAAGACAAATATATTCCAGCAGATGTTTAGTTTTAATTTAAATATGCAATTAGTGTTTAATAACTACACACATGCATACAAATATGTATTATGTAAATAGTCTGACTTTCTAAACGTATGTATGTTTATTTGAACTTAATGCGTTTCAATATTTGCATATACACATGGTTTTGAAAAGTAAAATATTACACTGTTTTACTTTTTTGATACATATTGTATGCATATGTATGTATTTGCGAATTTGGAAAAAATCTGATTCTTTACTTAACTTATCAACGTGGTTCTGAGACTCATTCATTATACATCCAAGAACACATATACATAAATGAGATTCGGGAAGAACTTTAAAACGTATGCCAATTATCGAACTTACATGGGTCCCGAGTACTCATATCAATGACGACCTGACTCCCTAAATGTAAACACATGGGTTATATTATTTTTTTACCATGTCTTTGTTTTTTGCTGGTTTGGTATAATGATGCCCATTCGATAAAGTATAGTGCAATTGTTAATTTCATTGTCTAAATCTTAAATGCATTTTAAACATTCTTGAAAACAAAAGTTTTGTTAATAGATTAACCACCCTTGTAATTGTTCTTCGGCTTTAAGTAATAAAAAATTTTACAAGAAAGTTAGAACTTAAAAACTAATTATTAGGGAAGACGTAACCAAGTTATGTGCTGTCATAATTGATTTTTCAAAGTCAACTTTTCTACATTAAAATCAATAATTTTCACAGAAGTAATACATAACACACATATTAGGAAGGAGTTTCTATTTAATAGTTTTAGAACATTAATTACAATCAGTGACCCGATAAACATTAAAAACGTAATATCATTAAAACAGCAACTTAAAATTTAAAAAATACAAATTTTACTATCAACTTCCAAATATCATTCATAGTGACAGAAAAAAGGAGTAAAAAGTTCAACATTTTAGACTCCTCAAACCATGGTTTAAGAAATTAAAATTGTTTAAAGTTAGTAATAATAACAAGAAATTTTCTTCAAAATTTTCTTCTTCTTCAGCTTGTAATTGGTTTATTGAACCAAAAATTTCGTTGGTCGGTGTTATTTCTTCGTCGAAAGATTCAAAAATAATAAGGGTTTCGTTGGTGACTTCCACATTGCTTTCTTCGTATAATATAGATATATTTTTTTCTTCATATTAAAAAAAAAAAAAAAAAAAAAAAACAAAGTTATGTCTGAAATTAAAACCATAACA